>JAVIAB010000073.1:126491111-126911111 GCA_032433765.1 Megaustenia siamemsis | reverse complement strand
CATACAACTATCCCCCCCCCCACAAAATATTCCTCCATCTCCATTACACCTACTACTATCCCCCCCCCACAATATTCCTCCATCTCCATTACACCTACTACTACCCCCCCCCCCACAAATATTTCTCCATCTCCATTACACCTACAACTATTCCCCCCCCCCAGACCCAACAAATATTCCTCCATCTCCATTACACCTACAACTATCCCCCCCCCAACAAATATTCCTCCATCTCCATTACACCTACAACTATTCCCCCCCCCCCAAACAAATATTCCTCCATCTCCATTACACCTACAACTATTCCCCCCCCCCCCCAACAAATATTCCTCCATCTCCATTACACCTACAACTATTCCCCCCCAACAAATATTCCTCCATCTCCATTACACCTACAACTATTCCCCCCCCCAAACAAATATTCCTCCATCCATTACACCTATAACTATTCCCACCAACCAAATATTCTTCCATCTCCATTACACCTACAACTATTCCCCCCCCCCCCACAAATATTCCTCCATCTCCATTACACCTATAACTATTCCCACCAACCAAATATTTCTAAATCTCCATTACACCTACATCTATTCCCACCAACCAAATATTCTTCCATCTCCATTACACTTACAACTATCTCCTCCCCCCCCCACCAAACAAATATTCTTACATCTCCATTACACCCACAACTATTCCCACCAACCAAATATTCCTACATCTCCATTACACCTACAACTATTCCCCCCCACCAAATATTCTTCATCTCCATTAAGCCTATAACTATATCCCCCCCACCCACTAAATATTCCTTTATCTCCATCACACTTACAACTATTCGCACCCCCCCCCACCAAATATTCCACCATCTCCATTACACCTAGAACTATTCCCCCCCCCAACCAATATTCCTCCATCTCCATTACACCTAGAACTATTCCCCCCCCCAACCAAATATTCCTCCATCTCCATTACACCTACAACTTTTGCCCCCCCCCCCACCACCAAATTCCTTCATCTCCATTACACCTACAACTTTTGCCCCCCCCCAACCACCAAATATTCCTCCATCTCCATTACACCTACAACTATTGCCCCCCCCCACCAACCACCAAATATTCCTCCATCTCCATTACACATACAACTATTGCCCCCCCCCAACCACCAAATATTCCTCCATCTCCATTACACCTACAACTATTGCCCCCCCCCCCCCCCAACTACCAAATATTCCTCCATCTCCATTACACCTACAACTATCCCCCCCCCCCAAATATTCCTCCCTCTCATTACACTACAACTATCCCCCCTCTCAATATTCCTCCTTCTCTTTTCACTTATAACTATTACATCCCTCCCCCAAATGTCCCCGATTCCTCCCTTTACACTATAACTATTTCACTCCCCACCACAAATGTCCCCGATTCCTCCCTTTCCCCTATAACTATTCCCTCCCCCAAAATGTCCCATATTCCTCCCTTTCACCTATAACTATTCCCCTCCCCAAAAATGTCCCATATTCCTCCCTTTCCCCTATAACTATTCCCTCCCCAAAAATGTCCCATATTCCTCCCTTTCCCCTATAACTATTCCCCTCCCCAAAAATGTTCCATATTCCTCCCTTCCCCTATAACTATTCCCTCCCCAAAAATGTCCCATATTCCTCCCTTTCCCCTATAACTATTCCCCTCCCCACCACCAAATGTCACATATTCCTCCCTTTCCCCTATAACTATTCCCCTCCCCAAAATGTCCCATATTCTCCCTTTCCCCTATAACTATTCCCCTCCCCAAAAATGTCCCATATTCCTCCCTTTCCCCTATAACTATTCCCCTCCCCACCACCAAATGTCCCATATTCCTCCCTTTCACCTATAACTATTCCCCTCCCCACCACCAAATGTCCATATTCCTCCCTTCACACCTATAACTATTCCCCTCTCCACCACCAAATGTCCCATATTCCTCCCTTTCACCTATAACTATTCCCCTCCCCACCACCAAATGTCCCATATTCCTCCCTTTCCCCTATACTATTCCCCTCCCCACCACCAAATGTCCCATATTCCTCCCTTTCCCCTATAACTATTCCCCTCCCCACCACCAAATGTCCCCGATTCCTCCCTTTTCCCTATAACTATCCCCTCCCCTCCCCCAAAATGTCCCCTATTCCTCCCTTTCAGCTACAACTATTCCCTCCCCCCAAATGTCCCCGATTCGTCCTTTTCCCCTACAACTATTCCCCTCCCTACCACCAAATGTCCCCGATTCCTCCGTTTCACTTTAACTATTCTCCTCCCCCCCCCCCAAATGTCCCATATTCCTCCCTTTCATTATAACTATTCCCCTCCCCCAAAATGTCCCCGATTCCTCCCTTTTCCCTATAACTATTCCCCTCCCCCAAAATGTCCCCGATTCCTCCCTTTTCCCTATAACTATTCCCCTCCCCCAATGTCCCCGATTCCTCCATTTCCCCTTGAACTATTCCCCTATCCCCCAAATGTCCCCGATTCCTCCTTTTCACCTATAACTATTCCCCTCTCTCAAAATGTCCCCGATTCCTCCCTTTCACCATAACTATTCCTTCCCCCAAATGTCCCGATTCCTCCCTTTCCCCTTTAACTATTCCCTTCCTCCCCCCCAAATGTCCCCTATTCCTCCCTTTCACCTATAACTATTCCCTCCCCCCTTCCCAAATGTCCCTATTCCTCCTTTCCCCTATAACCATTCCCTCCCCCCCCCCAAATGTCCCCTATTCCTCCCTTTCCCCTATAACTATTCCCCTCCCTCAAATGTCCCATATTCCTCCCCCTTCTATTCACCTACAACTATGTATTCTTAATCCTCATCAAAATTCCTTGTATCATTATTCGCGTGTTTTCCACACATTATTATTCTATCTTTCTTTATCCCATATATTCCCAAACACACAGATCTCCCATGTCCCGGTCACAAAATATATATGTTTTCTCCCATGTCCCCCTAACAAAATATATACGTATCTCCCATTTCTCCTTACAGCCACACTACTCCACATTTTAAAGAATCACACACACACACACACACACACACATCTCTATTTCTCCAGGCAAAACACACTCAGACATCTCTTGTCTCTCCTAACAGCTGACACATTTATCAACCTAATCACACACAAACACATCCATCATTTCCGCTTACCACACAAACACACCTCATTTCAGATATTATAATCGTCTACCACACTGCCTAACCACACACATACCTACCACGTACACACTTTCTGTACACAAGACCAACACTATACACACTCAGAGCTCCAGTCGTTGAAACAACACAAAGATCACGTGCTCTCTCTCGCGTCTATCGATTGGCTGTGCAAACACTTGACCTCAGAGCTATTAAGAAAATTGATTGAGGAAACCACAGGCCTGATTGGGTCACGTCACTAGACTTGAGTGAAAACTAACAAATCTGATTGGGTCACGTCACTAGACTTGAGTGAAAACTAACAAATCTGATTGGTCACGTCACTAGACTTGAGTGAAAACTAACAAATCTGATTGGGTCACGCCACTAGACTTGAGTGAAAACTAACAAATCTGATTGGGTCACGTCACTAGACGAGTGAAAACTAACAAATCTGATTGGGTCACGTCACTAGACTTGAGTGAAAACTAACAAATCTGATTGGGTCACGTCACTAGACTTGAGTGAAAACTAACAAATCTGATTGGGTCACGTCACTAGACTTGAGTGAAAACTAACAATCTGATTGAGTCACGTCACTAGACTTGAGTGAAAACTAACAAATCTGATTGGGTCACGTCACTAGACTTGAGTGAAAACTAACAAATCTGATTGGGTCACGTCACTAGACTTGAGTGAAAACTAACAAATCTGATTGGGTCACGTCACTAGACGAGTGAAAACTAACAAATCTGATTGGGTCACGTCACTAGACTTGATTGAAAACTAACAAATCTGATTGGGTCACGTCACTAGACTTGAGTGAAAACTAACAAATCTGATTGGGTCACGTCACTAGACGAGTGAAAACTAACAAATCTGATTGGGTCACGTCACTAGACTTGAGTGAAAACTAACAAATCTGATTGGGTCACGTCACTAGACTTGAGTGAAAACTAACAAATCTGATTGGGTCACGTCACTAGACTTGAGTGAAAACTAACAAATCTGATTGGGTCACGTCACTAGACTTGAGTGAAAACTAACAAATCTGATTGGGTCACGTCACTAGACTTGAGTGAAAACTAACAAATCTGATTGGGTCACGTCACTAGACGAGTGAAAACTAACAAATCTGATTGGGTCACGTCACTAGACTTGAGTGAAAACTAACAAATCTGATTGGGTCACGTCACTAGACTTGAGTGAAAACTAACAAATCTGATTGGGACACGTCACTAGACGAGTGAAAACTAACAAATCTGATTAGGTCACGTCACTAGACTTGAGTGAAAACTAACAAATCTGATTGGTCACGTCACTAGACTTGAGTGAAAACTAACAAATCTGATTGGGTCACGTCACTAGACTTGAGTGAAAACTAACAAATCTGATTGGGTCATTTCACTAGACGAGTGAAAACTAACAAATCTGATTGGGTCACGTCACTAGACTTGAGTGAAAACTAACAAATCTGATTGGGTCACGTCACTAGACGAGTGAAAACTAACAAATCTGATTGAGTCACGTCACTAGACTTGAGTGAAAACTAACAATCTGATTGGGTCACGTCACTAGACTTGAGTGAAAACTAACAAATCTGATTGGGTCACGTCACTAGACTTGAGTGAAAACTAACAAATCTGATTGGGTCACGTCACTAGACTTGAGTGAAAACTAACAAATCTGATTGAGTCACGTCGCTAGACTTGAGTGAAAACTAACAAATCTGATTGGGTCACGTCACTAGACTTGAGTGAAAACTAACAAATCTGATTGGGTCACGTCACTAGACGAGTGAAAACTAACAAATCTGATTGGGTCACGTCACTAGACTTGAGTGAAAACTAACAAATCTGATTGGGTCACGTCACTAGACTTGAGTGAAAACTAACAAATCTGATTGGGTCACGTCACTAGACTTGAGTGAAAACTAACAAATCTGATTGAGTCACGTCACTAGACGAGTGAAAACTAACAAATCTGATTGGGTCACGTCACTAGACGAGTGAAAACTAACAAATCTGATTGAGTCACGTCACTAGACTTGAGTGAAAACTAACAAATCTGATTGGGTCACGTCACTAGACGAGTGAAAACTAACAAATCTGATTGAGTCACGTCACTAGACTTGAGTGAAAACTAACAAATCTGATTGAGTCACGTCACTAGACTTGAGTGAAAACTAACAAATCTGATTGGGTCACGTCACTAGACGAGTGAAAACTGACAAATCTTATTGAGTCACGTCACTAGACTTGAGTGAAAACTAACAAATCTGATTGAGTCACGTCACTAGACTTGAGTGAAAACTAACAAATCTGATTGGGTCACGTCACTAGACGAGTGAAAACTAACAAATCTGATGAGTCACGTCACTAGACTTGAGTGAAAACTAACAAATCTGATTGAGTCACGTAACTAGACTTGAGTGAAAACTAACAAATCTGATTGAGTCACGTCACTAGACTTGAGTGAAAACTAACAAATCTGATTGAGTCACGTCACTAGACTTGAGTGAAAACTAACAAATCTGATTGAGTCACGTCACTAGACTTGAGTGAAAACTAACAAATCTGATTGGATCACGTCACTAGACGAGTGAAAACTAACAAATCTGATTGAGTCACGTCACTAGACTTGAGTGAAAACTAACAAATCTGATTGAGTCACGTCACTAGACTTGAGTGAAAACTAACAAATCTGATTGAGTCACGTCACTAGACTTGAGTGAAAACTAACAAATCTGATTGAGTCACGTCACTAGACTTGAGTGAAAACTAACAAATCTGATTGAGTCACGTCACTAGACTTGAGTGAAAACTAACAAATCTGATTGGGTCACGTCACTAGACGAGTGAAAACTAACAAATCTGATTGAGTCACGTCACTAGACTTGAGTGAAAACTAACAAATCTGATTGAGTCACGTCACTAGACTTGAGTGAAAACTAACAAATCTGATTGGGTCACGCCACTAAACTTGAGTGAAAACTAACAAATCTGATTGGGTCACGTCACTAGACTTGAGTGAGAGTTAACAAATCTGATTGGGTCAAGTCCTAGACTTGAGTGAGAGTTACCAAATCTGATTGGGTCACGCCACTAAACTTGAGTGAAAACTAACAAATCTGATTGAGTCACGTCACTAGACTTGAGTGATAACTAATAAATATGATTGGGTCACGTCACTAGACTTGAGTGAGAGTTAACAAATGTGTTTCGGTCACGTCACTAGACTTGAGCGAGAGTTAACAAATGTGTTTGGGTCACGTCACTAGACTTGAATGAGAGTTAACAAATGTGTTTGGGTCACGTCACTAGGCTTGAGTGAGAACTAACAACTCTGTTTGGGTCACGTCACTAGACTTGAGTGAGAACTAACAAATCTGTTTAGGTCACGCCACTAAACTTGAGTGAGAACTAACAACTCTGTTTGGGTCACGTCACTATCTCTGAGAGAGGCCTGGGTCATACTTCTTGACATCCAGCTCCAGTGACGTTGCGTCTGTAGCCAGCCCGGCCCACTAACCTCGTTCTAACAAGTCCCAAGATGGTACACATCCGGTCACGTACTGCCTCAATCAAATTAGATGAGGGTGGACGACCTTAAGAAAGCTCAAATATAAATGAGACGGGACATTTGGAAAGAGATTTGACAAGTCAGGACATTAGAAACAGACGTGAGATGTCAGGACATTATACACAGATTTGAGAAGTTAGGACATTATACACAGACCTGAGAAGTTAGGACATTATACACAGACCTGAGAAATTAGGACATTATACACAGACCTGAGAAGTTAGGACATTATACACAGACCTGAGAAGTTAGGACATTATACACAGACCTGAGAAGTTAGGACATTATACACAGACCTGAGAAGTTAGGACATTATACACAGACCTGAGAAGTCAGGACATTATACACAGACCTGAGAAGTCAGGACATTATACACAGACCTGAGAAGTTAGGACATTATACACAGACCTGAGAAGTTAGGACATTATACACAGACCTGAGAAGTTAGGACATTATACACAGACCTGAGAAGTTAGGACATTATACACAGACCTGAGAAGTTAGGACATTATACACAGACCTGAGAAGTTAGGACATTATACACAGACCTGAGAAGTTAGGACATTATACACAGACCTGAGAAGTTAGGACATTATACACAGACCTGAGAAGTTAGGACATTATACACAGACCTGAGAAGTTAGGACATTATACACAGACCTGAGAAGTTAGGACATTATACACAGACCTGAGAAGTTAGGACATTATACACAGACCTGAGAAGTTAGGACATTATACACAGACCTGAGAAGTTAGGACATTATACACAGACCTGAGAAGTTAGGACATTATACACAGACCTGAGAAGTTAGGACATTATACACAGACCTGAGAAGTTAGGACATTATACACAGACCTGAGAAGTTAGGACATTATACACAGACCTGAGAAGTTAGGACATTATACACAGACCTGAGAAGTTAGGACATTATACACAGACCTGAGAAGTTAGGACATTATACACAGACCTGAGAAGTTAGGACATTATACACAGACCTGAGAAGTTAGGACATTATACACAGACCTGAGAAGTTAGGACATTATACACAGACCTGAGAAGTTAGGACATTATACACAGACCTGAGAAGTTAGGACATTATACACAGACCTGAGAAGTTAGGACATTATACACAGACCTGAGAAGTTAGGACATTATACACAGACCTGAGAAGTTAGGACATTATACACAGACCTGAGAAGTTAGGACATTATACACAGACCTGAGAAGTTAGGACATTATACACAGACCTGAGAAGTTAGGACATTATACACAGACCTGAGAAGTTAGGACATTATACACAGACCTGAGAAGTTAGGACATTATACACAGACCTGAGAAGTTAGGACATTATACACAGACCTGAGAAGTTAGGACATTATACACAGACCTGAGAAGTTAGGACATTATACACAGACCTGAGAAGTTAGGACATTATACACAGACCTGAGAAGTCAGGACATTATACACAGACCTGAGAAGTCAGGACATTATACACAGACCTGAGAAGTTAGGACATTATACACAGACCTGAGAAGTTAGGACATTATACACAGACCTGAGAAGTTAGGACATTATACACAGACCTGAGAAGTTAGGACATTATACACAGACCTGAGAAGTTAGGACATTATACACAGACCTGAGAAGTTAGGACATTATACACAGACCTGAGAAGTTAGGACATTATACACAGACCTGAGAAGTTAGGACATTATACACAGACCTGAGAAGTTAGGACATTATACACAGATTTGTTCGGCGACGGGACATAACTTTCCAGATCGACAGGTCATCAATGAATGGATGTTCGACAGTCGAATCTATCCTGAATGTACCGATCAAGGTCGTCTTTATCCTAAATATACCGGTCATGATCACATCAACTATCACTGTAATTACCCTTTTCATATCAATCCTACTGTACCGTTCAAGAGAGTATCGTCCTAGAGTGTAGCGTCCTAGAGCGTACGGTCCCAGAGTGTACCGTCCTAAAGTATACCGTCTTAGAGTGTACCGTCCCAGAGTGTACCATCCTAGAGCGTACCGCATTAGAGTGTACCGTCCTAGAGCGTATCGTCCTAGAAGTGTACCATCCTAGAGCGTACCGCATTAGAGTGTACGGTCCTAGAGCGTATCGTCCTAGAAGTGTACCGTCCTAGAGTGTTCCGTCCCAGAGTGTACCGTCTTAGAATGTATCGTCCTAGAGTGTACCGTCCTTGAGTGTACCGTCTTAAAGTGTACTGTCCTAGAGTGTACCGTCTTAGAGTGTACATTCCTAGAGTGTACTGTCCTAGAGTGTACCGTCTTAGAGTGTACCGTCTTAGTGTGTACCGTCCTAGAGTGTACCGTCCTAGAGTGTACCGTCCTAGAGTGTACCGTCCTAGAGTGTACCGTCCCAGAGTGTACCGTTTTGGTGTGTACCGTCCTAGAGTGTACCGTCCTAGAGTGTACCGTACTAGAGTGTACCGTCTCAGAGTGTACCGTCTCATAGTGTATCGTCCCGGAGCATTACGTCCTAGAGTGTACCGTCCCAGGTGTACCGTCCAGAGTGTACCGTCCTAGAGTGTACCGTCCTAGAGTGTACCGTCCCAGGGTGTACCGTCCCAGAGTGTACCGTCCCAGAGTGTACCGTCCTAGAGTGTACCGTCCCAGAGTGTACCGTCCTAGAGTGTACCGTCCCAGAGCGTACCGTCCCAGAGTGTACCGTCCCAGAGCGTACCGTCCCAGAGTGTACCGTCCTAGAGTGTACCGTCCCAGAGTGTACCGTCCCAGAGTGTACCGTCCCAGAGCGTACCGTCCCAGAGTGTACCGTACTAGAGTGTACCGTCTCAGAGTGTACCGTCTCATAGTGTATCGTCCCGGAGCATTACGTCCTAGAGTGTACCGTCCCAGAGCGTACCGTCATAGAGTGTACCGTCCCAGGGTGTACCGTCCCAGAGTGTACCGTCCTAGAGTGTACCGTCCCAGAGTGTACCGTCCTAGAGTGTACCGTCCCAGAGCGTACCGCCCTAGAGTGTACCGTCATAGGGTGTACCGTGCTAGAGCGTACCGCCCTAGAGTGTACCGTCATAGAGTGTACCGTCCCAGAGCGTACCGTCCTAGACGGTATCTATCCTGACTGTATCTACCCTGATCGTTGGTACTTTGCTTCTAACTGCGTTCATGATCCATCACTTCTTCTTTGGTCGTACCTGGGAGCGAATACATGCTCTGGAGGTACTTCGCTGTACCTGCACTACCAGTACCTGCGCGATCGTACCTTCCCTAATAGTTTCAGTACTGCCGTACCTTCTCTGTTTGTACCTGCCCTGACAGTACCTGCCCTTATAGTACCTTCCCTATTAGTACCTGCCCTCTTAGAACCATCCCTACTAGTAGTACCTGCCCTGTCAGTACCTTCCTAATTAGTACCTGCGCTGCCAGTACCTGCCCTGTCAGTACCTTTCTACTAGTACCTGCGCTGCCAGTACCTGCCCTGTCAGTACCTTCCCTACTAGTACCTGCAATGCCAGTACCTGTCCTACCAGTACCTTTACTAGTACTTGTACCTGCCCTGATCGTACTTTCTCCTCTTGTTGAAGCTTGCGAGTATTTTCCCTATAGTACCAGCCCTGCAGTTATCTATCTACCTCCACTGTACCTGCCCTGCCAGTACCTGCTCTGATCGACCAAACTTTACCTCTAGAATTGTGAAATGATTGCTCCTACCCAGAACACGCGCACAACACGCGCACTTCTCGTCTGGATTAATCAATGGCCGCTGTCGTTTGACATTTCCAGGCCTGCTGTCTAAGCTGCTCTCAGGCCGGTCTCTATAAGCCTGGCGGTTAAGTTCGTGATAAGGCGGAGTAGGGAGAACTCGTTTAGAGAGAGGCGCCATATTATCCAGATAGTGAACTAGACAGAGAACTAGTTGCTACGATCTAGAACTGGTCAGAAAAATGTATTTTAAAACAAAGAGAAAGATTATAATGGGAAGATTAGAGAGGTAGATTTCTATGGAGCAATTAGAGAGGAAGATTTCGTTGGTAAAGATTTGTTTAATGGTATGGTGGAGATGATTGTGTTGTGGTAATGGTGGAGATGATTTGTGTTGTGGTGATTGTGGAGATGATTTGTGTTCTGGTAATGGTGGAGATGATTTGTGTTGTGGTAATGGTGGAGATGATTTGTGTTGTGGTAATGGTGGAGATGATTTGTGTTGTGGTAATGGTGGAGATGATTTGTGTTGTGGTAATGGTGGAGATGATTTGTGTTGTGGTAATGGTGGAGATGATTTGTGTTGTTGTGATTGTGGAGATGATTTGTGTTGTGGTGATTGTGGAGATGATTTGTGTTGTGGTGATTGTGGAGATGATTTGTGTTGTTGTAATGGTGGAGATGATTTGTGTTGTGGTAATGGTGGAGAAGATTTGTGTTGTGGTAATGGTTGAGATGATTTGTGATGTGGTGATTGTGGAGATGATTTGTGTTGTGGTAATGGTGGAGATGATTTGTTTAATGATAATGGTGGAGATGATTTGTTTAATAATAATGGTGGAAATGATTTGTTTAATGATAATGGTGGAGATGATTTGTTTAGTAGTAATGGTGGAGATGATTTGTTTAGTGGTAATGTTGGAGATGATTTTTTAGTGGTAATGGTGGAGAAGATTTGTTTAATGATAATGGTGGAGATGATTTGTTTAACGATAATGGTGGAGATGATTTGTTTAATTATAATGGTGGAGATGATTTGTTTAACGGTAATGGTGGAGATGATTTGTTTAATGATATTGGTGGAGATGATTTCTTTAGTGGTAATGGTGGAGATGATTTGTGTTGTGGTAATGGTGAAGATGATTTGTTTAATGATAATGGTGGAGATGATATGTGTTGTGGTAATGGTGGAGATGATTTGTGTTGTGGAAATGGTGGAGATGATTTGTTTAATGATAATGGTGGAGATGATTTGTTTAATGGTATGGTGGAGATGATTTGTTTAATGATAATGGTGGAGATGATTTGTTTAACGGTAATGGTGGAGATGATTTGTTTAATGATATTGGTGGAGATGATTTCTTTAGTGGTAATGGTGGAGATGATTTGTGTTGTGTTAATGGTGAAGATGATTTGTTTAATGATAATGGTGGAGATGATATGTGTTGTGGTAATGGTGGAGATGATTTGTGTTGTGGTGATTGTGGAGATGATTTGTGTTGTGGTAATGGTGGAGATGATTTGTGTTGTGGTAATTGTGGAGATGATTTGTGTTGTGGTAATGGTGGAGATGATTTGTGTTGTGGTGATTGTGGAGATGATTTGTTTAATGATAATGGTGGAGATGATTTGCTTAATGATATGGTGGAGATGATTTGTTTAATTGTAATTGGGGAGACGATTTGTTTAATAATAATGGTGGAGATGATTTGTTTAATGATAATGGTGGAAATGATTTGTTTAGTAGTAATGGTGGAGATGATTTGTTTAGTGGTAATGTTGGAGATGATTTTTTTAGTGGTAATGGTGGAGAAGATTTGTTTAATGATAATGGTGGAGATGATTTGTTTAACGATAATGGTGGAGATAATTTGTTTAATGGTAATGGTGGAGATGATTTGTTTAACGGTAATGGTGAAGATGATTTGTTTAATGATATTGGTGGAGATGCTATGTGTTGTGGTAATGGTGGAGATGATTTGTGTTGTGGAAATGGTGGAGATGATTTGTTTAATGATAATGTTGGAGATGATTTGTTTAATGATAATGGTGGAGATGATTTGTTTAATGGTAATGGTGGAGATGATTTGTTTAAAATGATAATGGTGGAGATGATTTGTGTTGTGGTAATGCTGGAGATGATTGGTTTAATGGTAATGGTGGAGATGATTTGTTGTTTTGGTAATGGTGGACATACTTTGTGTTGTGTTAATGCTGGAGATGATTTGTGATGTGGTAATGGTGGAGATGATTTGTTTAATGATAATGGTGGAGATGATTTGTTTAGTAGTAATGGTGGAGATGATTTGTTTAGTGGTAATGGTGGAGATGATTTGTGTTGGGGAAATGGTGGAGATGATTTGTTTAATGATAATGGTGGAGTTGATTTGTTTAATGGTATGGTGGAGATGATTTGTGTTGTGGTGATTGTGGAGATGATTTGTGTTGTGTTAATGGTGGAGATGATTTGTGTTGTGGTAATGGTGGAGATGATTTGTGTTGTGGTAATGGTGTAGATGATTTGTGTTGTGGTAATGGTGGAGATGATTTGTGTTGTGGTGATTGTGGAGATGATTTGTGTTGTGGTAATGGTGGAGATGATTTGTGTTCTGGTGATTGTGGAGATGATTTGTGTTGTGTTAATGGTGGAGATGATTTGTGTTGTGGTAATGGTGGAGATGATTTGTGTTGTGGTAATGGTGGAGATGATTTGTGTTGTGGTAATGGTGGAGATGATTTGTGTTGTGGTGATTGTGGAGATGATTTGTGTTGTGGTAATGGTGGAGATGATTTGTGTTGTGGTAATTGTGGAGATGATTTGATTAATGATAATGGTAGAGACAATTTGTTTAATGATAATGGTGGAGATGATTTGTTTAATGAGAAAGGTGGAGATGATTTGTGTTTTGGTGATGGTGGAGATGATTTGTGTTGTGGTGATGGTGGAGATGATTTGTTTAATGATAATGGTGGAGATGATTTGTGTTGTGATAAGATAATGGTGGAGATGATTTGTTTAATGGTATGGTGGAGATTATTTGTTTAATGGTATGGTGGAGATTATTTGTTTATTGGTATGGTGGAGATGATTTGTTTAATGGTAATGGTGGAGATGATTTGTGTTTTGGTGATGGTGGAAATGATTTGTGTTGTGGTGATGGTGGAGATGATTTGTTTAATGATAATGGTGGAGATGATTTGTGTTGTGATAAGATAATGGTGGAGATGATTTGTTAAATGGTATGGTGGAGATTATTTGTTTAATGGTATGGTGGAGATTATTTGTTTATTGGTATGGTGGAGATGATTTGTTTAATGGTAATGGTGGAGATGATTTGTTTATTGGTAGGGTGGAGATGATTTGTTTATTGGTATGGTGGAGATTATTTGTTTATTGGTATGGTGGAGATTATTTGTTTATTGGTATGGTGGAGATGATTTGTTTAATGATAATGGTGGAGATGATTTGTTTAATGATAATGGTGGAGATGATTTGTTTAATGATAATGGTGGAGATGATTTGTTTAATGATAATGGTGGAGATGATTTCTTTAATGGTATGGTGGAGATGATTTGTTTAATGGTAATGGTGGAGATGATTTGTTTAACGATAATGGTGAAGATGATTTGTTTAATGATAATGGTGGAGATGATTTGTTTAATGATAATGGTAGAGATGATTTGTTTAATAATAATGGTGGAGATGATTTGTTTAATGGTAATGGTGGAGATGATTTGTTTAATGGTAATGGTGGAGATGATTTGTTTAATGATAATAGTGGAGAAAATTTGTTTAATGATAATGGTGGAGATGATTTGTTTAATGATAATGGTGGAGATGATTTGTGTTGTGGTAATGGTGGAGATGATTTGTGATGTGGTGATTGTGGAGATGATTTGTGTTGTGGTAATGGTGGAGATGATTTGTTTAATGATAATGGTGGAGATGATTTGTTTAATGGTAATGGTGGAGATGATTTGTGTTTTGGTGATGGTGGAGATGATTTGTGTTGTGGTGATGGTGGAGATGATTTGTTTAATGATAATGGTGGAGATGATTTGTGTTGTGATAAGATAATGGTGGAGATGATTTGTTTAATGGTATGGTGGAGATTATTTGTTTAATGGTATGGTGGAGATGATTTGTTTAATGATAATGGTGGAGATGATTTGTTTAATGGTAATGGTGGAGATGATTTGTGTTGTGGTGATTGTGGAGATGATTTGTGTTGTGTTAATGGTGGAGATGATTTGTGTTGTGGTGATTGTGGAGATGATTTGTGTTGTGTTAATGGTGGAGATGATTTGTGTTGTGGTAATGGTGGAGATGATTTGTGTTGTGGTAATGGTGGAGATGATTTGTGTTGTGGTAATGGTGGAGATGATTTGTGTTGTGGTAATTGTGGAGATGATTTGTGTTGTGGTAATGGTGGAGATGATTTGTGTTGTGGTGATTGTGGAGATGATTTGTGTTGTGGTAATGGTGGAGATGATTTGTGTTGTGGTGATTGTGGAGATGATTTGTTTAATGATAATGGTGGAGATGATTTGTGTTGTGGTGATTGTGGTGATGATGATTGTGTTGTGGTAATGGTGGAGATGATTTGCTTAATGATATGGTGGAGATGATTTGTTTAATTGTAATTGGGGAGATGATTTGTTTAATAATAATGGTGGAGATGATTTGTTTAATGATAATGGTGGAGATGATTTGTTTAATGGTATGGTGGAGATAATTTGTTTAATGATAATGGTGGAGATGATTTGTTTAACGGTAATGGTGAAGATGATTTGTTTAATGATATTGGTGGAGATGATTTCTTTAGTGGTAATGGTGGAGATGATTTGTGTTGTGGTAATGGTGAAGATGATTTGTTTAATGATAATGGTGGAGATGCTATGTGTTGTGGTAATGGTGGAGATGATTTGTGTTGTGGAAATGGTGGAGATGATTTGTTTAATGATAATGGTAGAGACAATTTGTTTAATGATAATGGTGGAGATGATTTGTTTAATGATAAAGGTGGAGATGATTTGTGTTGTGGTGATTGTGGAGATGATTTGTGTTGTGGTGATGGTGGAGATGATTTGTTTAATGATAATGGTGGATATGATTTGTTTAACGATAATGGTGGAGATAATTTGTTTAATGATAATGGTGGAGATGATTTGTTTAACGGTAATGGTGAAGATGATTTGTTTAATGATATTGGTGGAGATGATTTCTTTAGTGGTAATGGTGGAGATGATTTGTGTTGTGGTAATGGTGAAGATGATTTGTTTAATGATAATGGTGGAGATGCTATGTGTTGTGGTAATGGTGGAGATGATTTGTGTTGTGGAAATGGTGGAGATGATTTGTTTAATGATAATGTTGGAGATGATTTGTTTAATGATAATGGTGGAGATGATTTGTTTAATGGTAATGGTGGAGATGATTTGTTTAATGATAATGGTTGAGATGATTTGTGTTCTGGTGATGGTGGAGATGATTTGTTTAATGGTATGGTGGAGATGATTAGTTTAATGATAATGGTGGAGATGATTTGTGTTGTGATAAGATAGTGGTGGAGATGATTTGTTTAATGTTATGGTGGAGATGATTTGTTTAATGATAATGGTGCAGATGATTTGTTTAATGGTAATGGTGGAGATGATTTGTTTAAAATGATAATGGTGGAGATGATTTGTGTTGTGGTAATGCTGGAGATGATTGGTTTAATGGTAATGGTGGAGATGATTTGTTGTTTTGGTAATGGTGGACATACTTTGTGTTGTGTTAATGCTGGAGATGATTTGTGTTGTGGTAATGGTGGAGATGATTTGTTTAATGATAATGGTGGAGATGATTTGTTTAATGATAATGGTGGATATGATTTGTTTAGTGGTAATGGTGGAGATGATTTGTGTTGTGGAAATGGTGGAGATGATTTGTTTAATGATAATGGTGGAGTTGATTTGTTTAATGGTATGGTGGAGATGATTTGTTTAATGATAATGGTGGAGATGATTTGTTTAACGGTAATGGTGGAGATGATTTGTTTAATGATATTGGTGGAGATGATTTCTTTAGTGGTAATGGTTGAGATGATTTGTGTTGTGTTAATGGTGAAGATGATTTGTTTAATGATAATGGTGGAGATGATATGTGTTGTGGTAATGGTGGAGATGATTTGTGTTCTGGTGATTGTGGAGATGATTTGTGTTGTGTTAATGGTGGAGATGATTTGTGTTGTGGTAATGGTGGAGATGATTTGTGTTGTGGTAATGGTGGAGATGATTTGTGTTGTGGTAATGGTGGAGATGATTTGTGTTGTGGTGATTGTGGAGATGATTTGTGTTGTGGTAATGGTGGAGATAATTTGTGTTGTGGTAATTGTGGAGATGATTTGTGTTGTGGTAATGGTGGAGATGATTTGTGTTGTGGTGATTGTGGAGATGATTTGTGTTGTGGTAATAGTGGAGATGATTTGATTAATGATAATGGTAGAGACAATTTGTTTAATGATAATGGTGGAGATGATTTGTTTAATGATAAAGGTGGAGATGATTTGTGTTCTGGTAATGGTGGAGATGATTTGTTTAATGATAATGGTGGAGATGATTTGTTTAATGGTAATGGTGGAGATGATTTGTGTTTTGGTGATGGTGGAGATGATTTGTGTTGTGGTGATGGTGGAGATGATTTGTTTAATGATAATGGTGGAGATGATTTGTGTTGTGATAAGATAATGGTGGAGATGATTTGTTTAATGGTATGGTGGAGATTATTTGTTTAATGGTATGGTGGAGATTATTTGTTTATTGGTATGGTGGAGATGATTTGTTTAATGGTAATGGTGGAGATGATTTGTTTATTGGTAGGGTGGAGATGATTTGTTTATTGGTATGGTGGAGATTATTTGTTTATTGGTAGGGTGGAGATGATTTGTTTAATGGTAATGGTGGAGATGATTTGTTTAATGATAATGGTGGAGATGATTTGTTTAATGATAATGGTGGAGATGATTTGTTTAATGATAATGGTGGAGATGATTTGTTTAATGATAATGGTGGAGATGATTTGTTTAATGGTATGGTGGAGATGATTTGTTTAATGGTAATGGTGGAGATGATTTGTTTAATGATAATGGTGAAGATGATTTGTTTAATGATAATGGTGGAGATGATTTGTTTAATGATAATGGTAGAGATGATTTGTTTAATAATAATGGTGGAGATGATTTGTTTAATGGTAATGGTGGAGATGATTTGTTTAATGGTAATGGTGGAGATGATTTGTTTAATGATAATAGTGGAGAAAATTTGTTTAATGATAATGGTGGTGATGATTTGTTTAATGATAATGGTGGAGATGATTTGTGTTGTGGTAATGGTGGAGATGATTTGTGTTGTGGTAATGGTGGAGATGATTTGTTTAATAATAATGGTGGAGATGATTTGTTTAATGGTAATGATGGAGAAGATTTGTTTAAAGATAATGGTGGAGATGATTTGTTTAATGATAATGGTGGAGATGATTTGTTTAATGGTAATGGTGGAGATTATTTTTTGTTTTGGTAATTGTGGAGATGCTTTGTGTTGTGTTAATGGTGGAGATGATTTGTGTTGTGGTAATGGTGGAGATGATTTGTTTAATGATAATGGTGGAGATGATTTGTTTAATGATAATGGTGGAGATGATTTGTTTAATGGTAATGGTGGAGATGATTTGTGTTGTGGTGATTGTGGAGATGATTTGTGTCGTGTTAATGGTGGAGATGATTTGTGTTGTGGTAATGGTGGAGATGATTTGTGCTGTGGTAATGGTGGAGATGATTTGTGTTGTGGTAATGGTGGAGATGATTTGTGTTGTGGTGATTGTGGAGATGATTTGTGTTGTGGTAATGGTGGAGATGATTTGTGTTGTGGTAATTGTGGAGATGATTTGTGTTGTGGTAATGGTGGAGATGATTTGTGTTGTGGTAATTGTGGAGATGATTTGTTTAATGATAATGGTGGAGATGATTTGTGTTGTGGTGATTGTGGAGATGATTTGTGTTGTGGTAATGGTGGAGATGATTTGCTTAATGATATGGTGGAGATGATTTGTTTAATTGTAATTGGGGAGATGATTTGTTTAATAATAATGGTGGAGATGATTTGTTTAATGATAATGGTGGAAATGATTTGTTTAGTAGTAATGGTGGAGATGATTTGTTTAGTGGTAATGTTGGAGATGATTTTTTAGTGGTAATGGTGGAGAAGATTTGTTTAATGATAATGGTGGATATGATTTGTTTAACGATAATGGTGGAGATAATTTGTTTAATGATAATGGTGGAGATGATTTGTTTAACGGTAATGGTGAAGATGATTTGTTTAATGATATTGGTGGAGATGATTTCTTTAGTGGTAATGGTGGAGATGATTTGTGTTGTGGTAATGGTGAAGATGATTCGTTTAATGATAATGGTGGAGATGCTATGTGTTGTGGTAATGGTGGAGATGATTTGTGTTGTGGAAATGGTGGAGATGATTTGTTTAATGATAATGTTGGAGATGATTTGTTTAATGATAATGGTGGAGATGATTGTTTAATGGTAATGGTGGAGATGATTTGTTTAATGATAATGGTTGAGATGATTTGTGTTCTGGTGATGGTGGAGATGATTTGTTTAATGGTAAGGTGAGATGATTTGTTTAATGATAATGGTGGAGATGATTTGTGTTGTGATAAGATAGTGGTGGAGATGATTTGTTTAATGTTATGGTGGAGATGATTTGTTTAATGGTTTGGAGGAGATGATTTGTGTTGTGATAAGATAGTGGTGGAGATGATTTGTTTAATGTTATGGTGGAGATGATTTGTTTAATGGTTTGGTGGAGATGATTTGTGTTGTGGTAATGTTGGAGATGATTTGTGTTGAGGTGATGGTGGAGATGATTTGTTTAATGATAATGGAGGAGGTGATTTGTTTAGTAGTAATGGTGGAGATGATTTGTTTAGTGGTAATGGTGGAGATGATTTGTGTTGTGGAAATGGTGGAGATGATTTGTTTAATGATAATGGTGGAGATGATTTGTTTAATGGTATGGTGGAGATGATTTGTTTAACGATAATGGTGGAGATGATTTGTTTAACGGTAATGGTGGAGATGATTTGTTTAATGATATTGGTGGAGATGATTTCTTTAGTGGTAATGGTTGAGATGATTTGTGTTGTGT
Source organism: Megaustenia siamemsis (assembly GCA_032433765.1). Classification (NCBI taxonomy): domain Eukaryota; kingdom Metazoa; phylum Mollusca; class Gastropoda; order Stylommatophora; family Ariophantidae; genus Megaustenia; species Megaustenia siamemsis. The sequence goes on along the minus strand of JAVIAB010000073.1, from coordinate 126,891,457 downwards.
TAATGGTGAAGATGATTTGTTTAATGATAATGGTGGAGATGATATGTGTTGTGGTAATGGTGGAGATGATTTGTTTAATGGTAATGGTGGAGATGATTTGTTTAATGATAATTTTGGAGATGATTTGTGTTTTGGTAATGGTGGAGATGATTTATGTTTTGGTGATGGTGGAGATGATTTGTGTTGTGGTGATGGTGGAGATGATTTGTTTAATGATAATGGTGGAGATGATTTGTGTTGTGTTAAGATAATGGTGGAGATGATTTGTTTAATGGTATGGTGGAGATTATTTGTTTAATGGTATGGTGGAGATTATTTGTTTATTGGTAGGGTGGAGATGATTTGTTTAATGGTAATGGTGGAGATGATTTGTTTATTGGTAGGGTGGAGATGATTTGTTTATTGGTATGGTGGAGATTATTTGTTTATTGGTAGGGTGGAGATGATTTGTTTAATGGTAATGGTGGAGATGATTTGTTTAATGATAATGGTGGAGATGATTTGTTTAATGATAATGGTGGAGATGATTTGTTTAATGATAATGGTGGAGATGATTTGTTTAATGATAATGGTGGAGATGATTTGTTTAATGGTATGGTGGAGATGATTTGTTTAATGGTAATGGTGGAGATGATTTGTTTAATGATAATGGTGAAGATGATTTGTTTAATGATAATGGTGGAGATGATTTGTTTAATGATAATGGTAGAGATGATTTGTTTAATAATAATGGTGGAGATGATTTGTTTAATGGTAATGGTGGAGATGATTTGTTTAATGGTAATGGTGGAGATGATTTGTTTAATGATAATGGTGGAGAAAATTTGTTTAATGATAATGGTGGAGATGATTTGTTTAATGATAATGGTGGAGATGATTTGTGTTGTGGTAATGGTGGAGATGATTTGTGTTGTGGTAATGGTGGAGATGATTTGTTTAATAATAATGGTGGAGATGATTTGTTTAATGGTAATGATGGAGAAGATTTGTTTAATGATAATGGTGGAGATGATTTGTTTAATGATAATGGTGAAGATGATTTGTTTAATGGTAATGGTGGAGATTATTTGTTGTTTTGGTAATTGTGGAGATGCTTTGTTGTGTTAATGGTGGAGATGATTTGTGTTGTGGTAATGGTGGAGATGATTTGTTTAATGATAATGGTGGAGATGATTTGTTTAATGATAATGGTGGAGATGATTTGTTTAATGGTAATGGTGGAGATGATTTGTTTAAAATGATAATGGTTGAGATGATTTGTGTTCTGGTGATGGTGGAGATGATTTGTTTAATGGTATGGTGGAGATGATTTGTTTAATGATAATGGTGGAGATGATTTGTGTTGTGATAAGATAGTGGTGGAGATGATTTGTTTAATGTTATGGTGGAGATGATTTGTTTAATGGTATGGTGGAGATGATTTGTGTTGTGGTAATGTTGGAGATGATTTGTGTTGAGGTGATGGTGGAGATGATTTGTTTAATGATAATGGTGGAGATGATTTGTTTAATGATAATGGTGGAGATGATTTGTTTAATGGTAATGGTGGAGATGATTTGTTTAATGATAATGGTGGAGATGATTTGTTTAATGATAATGGTGGAGATGATTTGTTTAATGGTAATGGTGGAGATGATTTGTTTAATGATATGGTGGAGATGATTTGTTTAATTGTAATTGGGGAGATGATTTGTTTAATAATAATGGTGGAGATGATTTGTTTAATGATAATGGTGGAAATGATTTGTTTAGTAGTAATGGTGGAGATGATTTGTTTAGTGGTAATGTTGGAGATGATTTTTTTAGTGGTAATGGTGGAGAAGATTTGTTTAATGATAATGGTGGATATGATTTTTTTAACGATAATGGTGGAGATAATTTGTTTAATGATAATGGTGGAGATGATTTGTTTAACGGTAATGGTGAAGATGATTTGTTTAATGATATTGGTGGAGATGATTTCTTTAGTGGTAATGGTGGAGATGATTTGTGTTGTGGTAATGGTGAAGATGATTTGTTTAATGATAATGGTGGAGATGCTATGTGTTGTGGTAATGGTGGAGATGATTTGTGTTGTGGAAATGGTGGAGATGATTTGTTTAATGATAATGTTGCAGATGATTTGTTTAATGATAATGGTGGAGATGATTTGTTTAATGGTAATGGTGGAGATGATTTGTTTAATGATAATGGTTGAGATGATTTGTGTTCTGGTGATGGTGGAGATGATTTGTTTAATGGTATGGTGGAGATGATTTGTTTAATGATAATGGTGGAGATGATTTGTGTTGTGATAAGATAGTGGTGGAGATGATTTGTTTAATGTTATGGTGGAGATGATTTGTTTAATGGTATGGTGGAGATGATTTGTGTTGTGGTAATGTTGGAGATGATTTGTGTTGAGGTGATGGTGGAGATGATTTGTTTAATGATAATGGAGGAGATGATTTGTTTACTAGTAATGGTGGAGATGATTTGTTTAGTGGTAATGGTGGAGATGATTTGTTTAACGGTAATGGTGGAGATGATTTGTTTAATGATATTGGTGGAGATGATTTCTTTAGTGGTAATGGTTGAGATGATTTGTGTTGTGTTAATGGTGAAGATGATTTGTTTAATGATAATGGTGGAGATGATATGTGTTGTGGTAATGGTGGAGATGATTTGTTTAATGGTAATGGTGGAGATGATTTGTTTAATGATAATTTTGGAGATGATTTGTGTTTTGGTAATGGTGGAGATGATTTATGTTTTGGTGATGGTGGAGATGATTTGTGTTGTGGTGATGGTGGAGATGATTTGTTTAATGATAATGGTGGAGATGATTTGTGTTGTGATAAGATAATGGTGGAGATGATTTGTTTAATGGTATGGTGGAGATTATTTGTTTAATGGTATGGTGGAGATTATTTTTTTATTGGTAGGGTGGAGATGATTTGTTTAATGGTAATGGTGGAGATGATTTGTTTATTGGTAGGGTGGAGATGATTTGTTTATTGGTATGGTGGAGATTTTTTGTTTATTGGTAGGGTGGAGATGATTTGTTTAATGGTAATGGTGGAGATGATTTGTTTAATGATAATGGTGGAGATGATTTGTTTAATGATAATGGTGGAGATGATTTGTTTAATGATAATGGTGGAGATGATTTGTTTAATGATAATGGTGGAGATGATTTGTTTAATGGTATGGTGGAGATGATTTGTTTAATGGTAATGGTGGAGATGATTTGTTTAATGATAATGGTGAAGATGATTTGTTTAATGATAATGGTGGAGATGATTTGTTTAATGATAATGGTAGAGATGATTTGTTTAATAATAATGGTGGAGATGATTTGTTTAATGGTAATGGTGGAGATGATTTGTTTAATGGTAATGGTGTAGATGATTTGTTTAATGATAATGGTGGAGAAAATTTGTTTAATGATAATGGTGGAGATGATTTGTTTAATGATAATGGTGGAGATGATTTGTGTTGTGGTAATGGTGGAGATGATTTGTGTTGTGGTAATGGTGGAGATGATTTGTTTAATAATAATGTTGGAGATGATTTGTTTAATGGTAATGATGGAGAAGATTTGTTTAATGATAATGGTGGAGATGATTTGTTTAATGATAATGGTGAAGATGATTTGTTTAATGGTAATGGTGGAGATTATTTGTTGTTTTGGTAATTGTGGAGATGCTTTGTGTTGTGTTAATGGTGGAGATGATTTGTGTTGTGGTAATGGTGGAGATGATTTGTTTAATGATAATGGTGGAGATGATTTGTTTAATGATAATGGTGGAGATGATTTGTTTAATGGTAATGGTGGAGATGATTTGTTTAAAATGATAATGGTTGAGATGATTTGTGTTCTGGTGATGGTGGAGATGATTTGTTTAATGGTATGGTGGAGATGATTTGTTTAATGATAATGGTGGAGATGATTTGTGTTGTGATAAGATAGTGGTGGAGATGATTTGTTTAATGTTATGGTGGAGATGATTTGTTTAATGGTATGGTGGAGATGATTTGTGTTGTGGTAATGTTGGAGATGATTTGTGTTGAGGTGATGGTGGAGATGATTTGTTTAATGATAATGGTGGAGATGATTTGTTTAATGATAATGGTGCAGATGATTTGTTTAATGGTAATGGTGGAGATGATTTGTTTAATGATAATGGTGGAGATGATTTGTTTAATGATAATGGTGGAGATGATTTGTTTAATGGTAATGGTGGAGATGATTTGTTTAATGATATGGTGGAGATGATTTGTTTAATTGTAATTGGGGAGATGATTTGTTTAATAATAATGGTGGAGATGATTTGTTTAATGATAATGGTGGAGATGATTTGTTTAGTAGTAATGGTGGAGATGATTTGTTTAGTGGTAATGTTGGAGATGATTTTTTTAGTGGTAATGGTGGAGACGATTTGTTTAATGATAATGGTGGATATGATTTGTTTAACGATAATGGTGGAGATAATTTGTTTAATGATAATGGTGGAGATGATTTGTTTAACGGTAATGGTGAAGATGATTTGTTTAATGATATTGGTGGAGATGATTTCTTTAGTGGTAATGGTGGAGATGATTTGTGTTGTGGTAATGGTGAAGATGATTTGTTTAATGATAATGGTGGAGATGCTATGTGTTGTGGTAATGGTGGAGATGATTTGTGTTGTGGAAATGGTGGAGATGATTTGTTTAATGATTATGTTGGAGATGATTTGTTTAATGATAATGGTGGAGATGATTTGTTTAATGGTAATGGTGGAGATGATTTGTTTAATGATAATGGTTGAGATGATTTGTGTTCTGGTGATGGTGGAGATGATTTGTTTAATGGTATGGTGGAGATGATTTGTTTAATGATAATGGTGGAGATGATTTGTGTTGTGATAAGATAGTGGTGGAGATGATTTGTTTAATGTTATGGTGGAGATGATTTGTTTAATGGTATGGTGGAGATGATTTGTGTTGTGGTAATGTTGGAGATGATTTGTGTTGAGGTGATGGTGGAGATGATTTGTTTAATGATAATGGTGGAGATGATTTGTTTAGTAGTAATGGTGGAGATGATTTGTTTAGTGGTAATGGTGGAGATGATTTGTGTTGTGGAAATGGTGGAGATGATTTGTTTAATGATAATGGTGGAGATGATTTGTTTAATAGTATGGTGGAGATGATTTGTTTAATGATAATGGTGGAGATGATTTGTTTAACGGTAAAATGTGGAGATGATTTGTTTAATGATATTGGTGGAGATGATTTCTTTAGTGGTAATGGTTGAGATGATTTGTGTTGTGTTAATGGTGAAGATGATTTGTTTAATGATAATGGTGGAGATGATATGTGTTGTGGTAATGGTGGAGATGATTTGTTTAATGGTAATGGTGGAGATGATTTGTTTAATGGTATGGTGGAGATGATTTGTTTAATGATAATGGTGGAGATGATTTATGTTTTGGTGATGGTGGAGATGATTTGTGTTGTGGTGATGGTGGAGATGATTTGTTTAATGATAATGGTGGAGATGATTTGTGTTGTGGTAATGGTGGAGATAGTTTGTGTTGTGGTATTGGTGGAGATGATTTGTTTAATGATAATGTTGGAGATGATTTGTTTAATGGTATGGTAGAGATGATTTGTTTAATGATAATGGTGGTGATGATTTGTTTAATGGTATGGTGGAGATTATTTGTTTATTGGTAGGGTGGAGATGATTTGTTTAATGATAATGGTGGAGATGATTTGTTTAATGATAATGGTGGAGATGATTTGTTTAATGATAATGGTGGAGATGATTTGTTTAATGGTATGGTGGAGATGATTTGTTTAATGGTAATGGTGGAGATGATTTGTTTAATGATAATGGTGAAGATGATTTGTTTAATGATAATGGTGGAGATGATTTGTTTAATGATAATGGTAGAGATGATTTGTTTAATAATAATGGTGGAGATGATTTGTTTAATGGTAATGGTGGAGATGATTTGTTTAATGGTAATGGTGGAGATGATTTGTTTAATGATAATGGTGGAGAAAATTTGTTTAATGATAATGGTGGAGATGATTTGTTTAATGATAATGGTGGAGATTATTTGTTGTTTTGGTAATTGTGGAGATGCTTTGTGTAGTGTTAATGGTGGAGATGATTTGTGTTGTGGTAATGGTGGAGATGATTTGTTTAATGATAATGGTGGAGATGATTTGTTTAATGATAATGGTGGAGATGATTTGTTTAATGGTAATGGTGGAGATGATTTGTTTAAAATGATAATGGTTGAGATGATTTGTGTTCTGGTGATGGTGGAGATGATTTGTTTAATGGTATGGTGGAGATGATTTGTTTAATGATAATGGTGGAGATGATTTGTGTTGTGATAAGATAGTGGTGGAGATGATTTGTTTAATGTTATGGTGGAGATGATTTGTTTAATGGTATGGTGGAGATGATTTGTGTTGTGGTAATGTTGGAGATGATTTGTGTTGAGGTGATGGTGGAGATGATTTGTTTAATGATAATGGTGGAGATGATTTGTTTAATGATAATGGTGGAGATGATTTGTTTAATGGTAATGGTGGAGATGATTTGTTTAATGATAATGGTGGAGATGATTTGTTTAATGATAATGGTGGAGATGATTTGTTTAATGGTAATGGTGGAGATGATTTGTTTAATGATATGGTGGAGATGATTTGTTTAATTGTAATTGGGGAGATGATTTGTTTAATAATAATGGTGGAGATGATTTGTTTAATGATAATGGTGAAGATGATTTGTTTAGTAGTAATGGTGGAGATGATTTGTTTAGTGGTAATGTTGGAGATGATTTTTTTAGTGGTAATGGTGGAGAAGATTTGTTTAATGATAATGGTGGAGATGATTTGTTTAATGATAATGGTGGAGATGATTTGTTTAATGATAATGGTGGAGATGATTTGTTTAACGGTAATGGTGGAGATGATTTGTTTAATGATATTGGTGGAGATGATTTCTTTAGTGGTAATGGTGGAGATGATTTGTGTTGTGGTAATGGTGGAGATGATTTGTTTAATGATAATGGTGGAGATGGTATGTGTTGTGGTAATGGTGGAGATGATTTGTGTTGTGGAAATGGTGGAGATGATTTGTTTAATGATAATGTTGGAGATGATTTGTTTAATGGCAATGGTGGAGATGATTTGTTTAATGATAATGGTGGAGATGATTTGTTTAATGGTAATGGTGGAGATGATTTGTTTAAAATGATAATGGTGGAGATGATTTGTGTTGTGGTAATGCTGGAGATGATTTGTTTAATGATAATGGTGGAGATGAGTTGTGTTGTGGTAATGGTGGAGATGATTTGTTTAATGATAACGGTGGAGATGATTTGTTGTTTTGGTAATGGTGGAGATACTTTGTGTTGTGTTAATGCTGGAGATGATTTGTGTTGTGGTAATGGTGGAGATGATTTGTTTAATGATAATGGTGGAGATGATTTGTTTAGTAGTAATGGTGGAGATGATTTGTTTAGTGGTAATGTTGGAGATGATTTTTTTAGTGGTAATGGTGGAGAAGATTTGTTTAATGATAATGGTGGAGAAGATTTGTTTAACGATAATGGTGGAGATGATTTGTTTTCTGATAATGGTGGAGATGATTTGTTTAACGGTAATGGTGGAGATGATTTGTTTAATGATATTGGTGGAGATGATTTCTTTAGTGGTAATGGTGGAGATGATTTGTGTTGTGGTAATGGTGAAGATGATTTGTTTAATGATAATGGTGGAGATGATATGTGTTGTGGTAATGGTGGAGATGATTTGTGTTGTGGAAATGGTGGAGATGATTTGTTTAATGATAATGGTGGAGATGATTTGTTTAATGGTATGGTGGAGATGATTTGTTTAATGATAATGGTGGAGATGATTTGTTTAATGGTATGGTGGAGATGATTTGTTTAATGATAATGGTGGAGATGATTTGTTTAATGGTATGGTGGAGATGATTTGTTTAATGATAATGGTGGAGATGATTTGTTTAATGGTATGGTGGAGATGATTTGTTTAATGGTATGGTGGAGATGATTTGTTTAATGATAATGGTGGAGATGATTTGTGTTTTGGTAATGGTGGAGAGGATTTGTTTAGTGGTAATGGTGGAGAAGATTTGTTTAACGATAATGGTAGAGATGATTTGTTTAATGATAATGGTGGAGATGGTTTGTGTTGTGGTAATGGTGGAGATGATTTGTTTAATGATAATGGTGGAGATGATTTGTGTTGTGGTAATGGTGGAGATAGTTTGTGTTGTGGTATTGGTGGAGATGATTTGTTTAATGATAATGGTGGAGATGATTTGTTTAATGATAATGTTGGAGATGATTTGTTTAATGGTATGGTAGAGATGATTTGTTTAATGATAATGGTGGTGATGATTTGTTTAATGGTATGGTGGAGATGATTTGTTTAATGATAATGTTGGAGATGATTTGTTTAATGGTAATGGTGGAGATGATTTGTTTAATGATAATGGTGGTGATGATTTGTTTAATGGTATGGTGGAGATGATTTGTTTAATGATAATGTTGGAGATGATTTGTTTAATGGTATGGTGAAGATGATTTGTTTTGTGGTAATGGTGGTGATGATTTGTGTTGTGGTAATGGTGGAAATGATTTGTGTTGTGGTGATGGTGGAGATGATTTGTTTAGTGGTAATGGTGGAGATGTTTTGAGTTGTGATAATGGTGGATATGTTTTGTTTAAGGATAATGGTGGAAATAATTTGTTTAATGATAATGGTGGAGATGATTTGTGTTGTGGTGATTGTAGAGATGATTTGTTTAGTGGTAATGGTGGAGATGATTTGTTTAATGATAATGGTGGAAATGATTTGTGTTGTGGTAATGGTGCAGATGATTTGTTTTGTGGTGATGGTATATAAGATTTGAGTTGTGATAATGGTGGAGATGATTTGTTTAATGATAATGGTGGAGATCATTTGTTTAATGATAATGGTAGAGAGTTCCCTGGACAGCTAAAAATACCAACGAGAGAATTCTCAAGAAGGCCAACACAAAAACGGAGCTCCTAAGAAACATCAGAAAGAAACAATCGATATTTTTCTGGCACATCATGAGAAGAGGAAATTTGGAATACTTGGTTACAACTGGCAAAATACAAGGAAAGAGATATCGCGGACGACAAAAAGAGAAAATACTGGATACCTTAGTGTCATGGCATGGACAATTAGAATTGATAGGATGCACTGTGGATACATACAAGATTGTGGAACATGATCGCCTACGCCAACCGGCATGGCACATGATGATAATGGTCAACTAGTTTCGGGAGTTTCACACAAAATTGATGTTTGCTTTTGTTTTTGTTTCCTTCCTCCCTAATCTTGTGTTTCTGTAAAACTTGTAATTCAGGTAGCCATTGATGTGTTTCTGTAAAACTTGTAATTCAGGTAGCCATTGATGTGTTTCTGTAAAACTTGTAATTCAGGTAGCCATTGATGTGTTTCTGTAAAACTTGTAATTCAGGTAGCCATTGATGTGTTTCTGTAACATCGTTGATGACATTTCACACCCAGATGTTGGGGGTAGCCATTGATGTGTTTCTGTAACATCGTTGATGACATTTCACACCCAGATGTTGGGGGTAGCCATTGATGTGTTTCTGTAACATCGCTGAGGACATTTCACACCCAGATGTTGTGATGGGTAGGGATACATCACCGCAGACAGCTCAGCTTTGTTGATATGCCTTGTCATATGTTTTGTTTGTATGTGCTCGTAGATGCAAGAAATAGTCGAAATTGTGGATATTAAATGTACAAAGAAAACATGAATGACGTCACGGTGGATGTACACACTGGACGGTTTCTGATGTGTGGTCGAGCTGGAGAATAGAAAGTGGACACAAGGAGAGCAGACATGGGCAATCTTATACAGGGCTATGGGATGGGCAGGTAAGGAAAGTTGATGCAGAAGGACTTGTCGCAGGTGTTTCTGGAACATGTGTACATAGATGAACTAGTGGGGAAGGAATGAAAGATGAGGTAATGTGTACATAGATGAACTAGTGGGGAAGGAATGAAAGATGAAGGAATGTGTACATAGATGAACTAGCGGGGAAGGAATAAAAGACGAAAGATGATGGAATGTGTACATATATGAACTAGTGCTGAAGGAATGAAAGATGAGGGAATGTGTACATAGATGAACTAGTGGGGAAGGAATGAAAGAAGAGGAAATGTGTACATAAATGAACTAGTGGGGAAGGAATGAAAGATGAAGGAATGTATACATCTATGAACTAGTGCTGAAGGAATGAAAGATGAGGGAATGTGTACATAGATGAACTAGTGGGGAAGGAATGAAAGATGAGGAAATGTGTACATAGATGAACTAGTGGGGAAGGAATGAAAGATGAGGGAATGTGTACATAGATGAACTAGTGGGGAAGGAATGAAAGATGAGGAAATGTATACATAGATGAACTAGTGGGCAAGGAATTAAAGATGAGGGAATGTGTACATCTATGAACTAGTGCTGAAGGAATGAAAGATGAGGGAATGTGTACATATATGAACTAGTGCTGAAGGAATGAAAGATGAGGAAATGTGTACATAGATGAACTAGTGGGGAAGAAATGAAAAATGAGGGAATGTGTACATAGATGAACTAGTGGGCAAGGAATTAAAGATGAGGGAATGTGTACATCTATGAACTAGTGCTGCAGGAATGAAAGATGAGGGAATGTGTACATATATGAACTAGTGCTGAAGAAATGAAAGATGAGGGAATGTGTACATATATGAACTAGTGCGGTAGGAATGAAAGATGAGGGAATGTGTACATACATATATGAACTATGGCGGGAAGTTTATGTACATGAACTTGTAGGGGAGGTTGATATAAAAGAACTATTCGGACATGTTTTTGATTGATTTTAGAAAGTTCTTGACTAAGAGGTTGTTGAAATGAGAGTGAGAGGAGGAGGAAGCTCAAATGAGGAGAATGATAAAAGGAAGTGTACGATAAATGAATAGGTCCTTGAAATGAAGAGGAGGAAAAGGGAGGACGTCTAAATGAGGAGGCAGACAAAGCGAGGATAATAAATCAATGAGGACAAAGCGAGCCGAATAATGCAATGAGGAGGACGATGGAATGAAATGGATGTTGAAATTTGGAGGACTCTAGAATGAGGGGGAGAACGAAGCGAGGAAAATACTGCAATTCGGAGGACGTTGAAATGAGAAAGACTTTAGAATGAGGAGAACTTTGGAATGAGGAGGACTTTGGAATGAGGAGACTGTTGGAATGAGGAGGACTTTGGAATGAGGAGACTGTTGGAATGAGGAGGACTTTGGAATGAGGAGGACTTTGGAATGAGGAGGACTTTGGAATGAGGAGGACTTTGGAATGAGGAGGACTTTGGAATGAGGAGGACTTTGGAATGAGGAGGACTTTGGAATGAGGACTTTGAATGAAGAAGACGTTGAAATGAGGAGGACTTTGAAATTAGGAGAACTTTGGATTAAGGAGACTGTTGGAATGAGGAGAACTTTGGAATGAGGAGACTGTTGGAATGAGGAGAACTTTGGAATGAGGAGACTGTTGGAATGAGGAGAACTTTGGAATGAGGAGACTGTTGGAATGAGGAGAACTTTGGAATGAGGAGACTGTTGGAATGAGGAGAACTTTGGAATGAGGAGAACTTTGGAATGAGGAAGACTTTGGAATGAGGAAGACGTTGGAATGAGGAAGACTTTGGAATGAGGAAGACTTGGAATGAGGAAGACTTTGGAATGAGGAAGACTTTGGAATGAGGAAGACGTTGGAATGAGGAGGACGTTGGAATGAGCAAAAAGTTGGAATGAGGAAGACTTTGGAGTGAGGAAGACTGTGGAATGAGGAAGACGTTGGAATGAGGAAGACTTTGGAATGAGGAGGACGTTGGAATGAGCAAAAAGTTGGAATGAGGAAGACTTTGGAGTGAGGAAGACTGTGGAATGAGGAAGACTGTGGAATGAGGAAGACTTTGGAATGAGGAAGACTTTGGAATGAGGAAGACTTTGGAATGAGGAAGACTTTGGAATGAGGAAGACTTTGGAATGAGAAAGGCTTTGGAATGAGGAAGACTTTGGAATGAGGAAGACTTTGGAATGAGGAAGACTTTGGAATGAGGAAGACTTTGGAATGAGGAAGACGTTGGAATGAGAAAGGCTTTGGAATGAGGAAGACTTTGGAATGAGGAAGACTTTGGAATGAGGAAGACTTTGGAATGAGGAAGACTTTGGAATGAGGAAGACTTTGGAATGAGGAAGACTTTGGAATGAGAAAGGCTTTGGAATGAGGAAGACTTTGGAATGAGGAAGACTTTGGAATGAGGAAGACTTTGGAATGAGGAAGACTTTGGAATGAGGAAGACGTTGGAATGAGAAAGGCTTTGGAATGAGGAAGACTTTGGAATGAGGAAGACTTTGGAATGAGGAAGACTTTGGAATGAGGAAGACTTTGGAATGAGGAAGACGTTGGAATGAGGAGGACGTTGGAATGAGCAAAAAGTTGGAATGAGGAAGACTTTGGAGTGAGGAAGACTGTGGAATGAGGAAGACGTTGGAATGAGGAAGACTTTGGAATGAGGAGGACGTTGGAATGAGCAAAAAGTTGGAATGAGGAAGACTTTGGAGTGAGGAAGACTGTGGAATGAGGAAGACTGTGGAATGAGGAAGACTTTGGAATGAGGAAGACTTTGGAATGAGGAAGACTTTGGAATGAGGAGGACGTTGGAATGAGCAAAAAGTTGGAATGAGGAAGACTTTGGAGTGAGGAAGACTGTGGAATGAGGAGGACGTTGGAATGAGGGAGACGTTGAAATGAGGGAGACGTTGAAATGGGGAAGACTTTGGACTGAGAAAGGCTTTGGAATGAGGAAGTCTTTGGAATGAGGAAGACTTTGGAATGAGGAGGACGTTGGAATGAGGAAGACTTTGGAATGAGGAGGACGTTGGAATGAGCAAAAAGTTGGAATGAGGAAGACTTTGGACTGAGGAAGACAGTGTAATGAGGAGGACGTTGGAATGAGGAAGACTTTGGACTGAGGAAGACAGTGTAATGAGGAGGACGTTGGAATGAGGAAGACTTTGGACTGAGGAAGACAGTGTAATGAGGAGGACGTTGGAATGAGCAAAAAGTTGGAATGAGGAAGACTTTGGAGTGAGGAAGACTGTGGAATGAGGAAGACTGTGGAATGAGGAAGACTTTGGAATGAGGAAGACTTTGGAATGAGGAAGACTTTGGAATGAGGAAGACTTTGGAATGAGAAAGGCTTTGGAATGAGGAAGACTTTGGAATGAGGAAGACTTTGGAATGAGGAAGACTTTGGAATGAGGAAGACTTTGGAATGAGGAAGACGTTGGAATGAGAAAGGCTTTGGAATGAGGAAGACTTTGGAATGAGGAAGACTTTGGAATGAGGAAGACTTTGGAATGAGGAAGACTTTGGAATGAGGAAGACGTTGGAATGAGGAGGACGTTGGAATGAGCAAAAAGTTGGAATGAGGAAGACTTTGGAGTGAGGAAGACTGTGGAATGAGGAAGACGTTGGAATGAGGAAGACTTTGGAATGAGGAGGACGTTGGAATGAGCAAAACGTTGGAATGAGGAAGACTTTGGAGTGAGGAAGACTCTGGAATGAGGAAGACTGTGGAATGAGGAAGACTTTGGAATGAGGAAGACTTTGGAATGAGGAAGACTTTGGAATGAGGAGGACGTTGGAATGAGCAAAAAGTTGGAATGAGGAAGACTTTGGAGTGAGGAAGACTGTGGAATGAGGAGGACGTTGGAATGAGGGAGACGTTGAAATGAGGGAGACGTTGAAATGGGGAAGACTTTGGACTGAGAAAGGCTTTGGAATGAGGAAGTCTTTGGAATGAGGAAGACTTTGGAATGAGGAGGACGTTGGAATGAGGAAGACTTTGGAATGAGGAGGACGTTGGAATGAGCAAAAAGTTGGAATGAGGAAGACTTTGGACTGAGGAAGACAGTGTAATGAGGAGGACGTTGGAATGAGGAAGACTTTGGACTGAGGAAGACAGTGTAATGAGGAGGACGTTGGAATGAGGAAGTCTTTGGAGTGAGGAAGACTGTGGAATGAGGAGGACGTTGGAATGAGGAGGACGTTGGAATGAGGAAGACTTTGGAATGAGGAGGACGTTGGAATGAGGAAGACTTTGGAATGAGGAGGACGTTGGAATGAGCAAAAAGTTGGAATGAGGAAGACTTTGGAATGAGGAAGACTGTGGAATGAGGAGGACGTTGGAATGAGGAGGACGTTGGAATGAGGAAGACTTTGGAATGAGGAGGACGTTGGAATGAGGAGGACGTTGGAATGAGGAAGACTTTAGAATGAGGAAGACTTTGGAATGAGTAAGACTTTGGAATGAGGAGGACGTTGGAATGAGGAGGACGTTGGAATGAGGAAGACTTTGGAATGAGGAAGACTTTGGAATGAGGAAGACTTTGGAATGAGGAGGACGTTGGAATGAGGAAAAAGTTGGAATGAGGAAGACTTTGGAATGAGGAAGACTTTGGAATGAGGAAGACTTTGGAATGAGGAGGACGTTGGAATGAGGAAGACTTTGGAATGAGGAAGACTTTGGAATGAGTAAGACTTTGGAATGAGTAAGACTTTGGAATGAGGAGGACGTTGGAATGAGGAAAAAGTTGGAATGAGGAAGACTTTGGAATGAGGAAGACTTTGGAATGAGAAAGGCTTTGGAAAGAGGAAGACTTTGGAATGAGGAAGACTTTGGAATGAGGAGGACGTTGGAATGAGGAAAAAGTTGGAATGAGGAAGACTTTGGAATGAGGAAGACTTTGGAATGAGAAAGGCTTTGGAATGAGGAAGACTTTGGAATGAGGAAGACTTTGGAATGAGGAAGACTTTGGAATGAGAAAGGCTTTGGAATGAGGAAGACTTTGGAATGAGGAAGACTTTGGAATGAGAAAGGCTTTGGAATGAGGAAGACTTTGGAATGAGGAGGACGTTGGAATGAGGAAAAAGTTGGAATGAGGAAGACTTTGGAATGAGAAAGGCTTTGGAAAGAGGAAGACTTTGGAATGAGGAAGACTTTGGAATGAGGAAGACTTTGGACTGAGGAAGACTTTGGAATGAGGAAGACTTTGTACTGAGAAGACTTTGGACTGAGGAAGACTGTGGAATAAGGAAAAAGTTGGAATGAGGAGGACGTTGGAATGAGGAATACTTTGGAATGATGAAGACGTTGGAATGAGGAAAAAGTTGGAATAAGGAAGACTTTGGAATGAGAAAGACTATGTACTGAGGAAGACTGTGGAATGAGGAGGACGTTGGAATGAGGAAAACAATGAATGAGAAGAACGTTGGAATGAGGAGGAAGTTGGAATGAGGAGGATTTTAGAATGAGCAGAACTCTAGCATAAGGAGAACGTTGGAATAAAGAGAACCTTGGAATGAGGAGAACGTTGGGATGATAATGTCAGTTTTTGTTGATGTTTTCTGGACCTCTCTTGTGTGACGGGCTGGTGTCGACCACGAGGACTGCCGACTGTGGCACGTCAACCAGTTGTGCCCACAGAAATGAAACTCTACTCAACAATATCCACGTCAAGACAGGAATTGACTACACATGTCAATAACATATGTCAAAACATAGGAATTGACTACAAATGTCAATAACATATGTCAAGATACGGGAATTGACTACAAATGTCAATAACATATGTCAAGATACAAGAATTGACTACAAATGTCAATAACATATGTCAAGATACAAGAATTGACTACAAATGTCAATAACATATGTCAAGATACAAGAATTGACTACAAATGTCAATAACATATGTCAAGATACAAGAATTGACAAAAACATGTCTGAGAGATCTCCTTTTATAAAGGACTAGAAAGAGAGAAGAAATGGAATTAGATCTTTACATGAAAGATAGAACATTAGAGGACAGAGTGTACACACATAGAGGAGAGATAGAACATTAGAGGACAGAGAGTACATGCACACAGAAGAGATAGAACATTATAAAGGAATGATAGAAGAATACATCCAAAGTATGTGATATGTCTAGAGAAAAATGTTTCCTCCTATAACTGTTTGGCTACAACGCAAGTATTCAGCCCTACCCTATCCGGGAGATACCTGTCTTAATAAGAAAATATAGATATACAATTTATTCCTGAGTTGTGATAGTAACCCTATGCTACAGTCATGAGTACACATGCAGGAAAGATATCACCAATGACAGCTATTTTTTTAGATAGCTGAGTTGGCTGTGTGTTCAAGCGTTTGGCTTCTCGTGGCAAAGCGCTATGCCAAGAAGTACGGGTTCGATACTGCTTTTGGGGCACATATTTTTCTCCGTTTTTTTTTCTGTTGATGATTATTTGTGATTTATCCGAGTATTGTAAACATACCTCCTCTGAAATGATTCGTTATAGTACTGCCTCACCTGTCTGTGACATGTCTATAGAAGACGTCCTAGTACTGCCTCACCTGTCTGTGACATGTCTATAGAAGACGTCCTAGTACTGCCTCACCTGTCTGTGACATGTCTATAGAAGACGTCCAAGTACTGCCTCACCTGTCTGTGACTTGTTTACAGAAGACGTCCTAGTACTGCCTCACATGTCTGTGACTTGTCTATAGAAGACGTCCTAGTACTGCCTCACCTGTCTGTGACTTGTCTATAGAAGACGTCCTAGTACTGCCCCACCTGTCTGTGACTTGTTTACAGAAGACGTTCTAGTACTGCCTCACCTGTCTGTGACTTGTCTACAGAAGACGTCCTAGTACTGCCTCACTTGTCTGTGACTTGTTTACAGAAGACGTCCTTGTACTGTTTCGCTTGTCTGTGACTTGTCTACAGAAGACGTCCTAATTCTGTCTCTCTTGTCTGTGACTTGTCTACAGAAGACGTCCTAATTCTGTATCTCTTGTCTGTGACTTGTCTACAGAAGACGTCCTAATTCTGTCCCTCTTGTCTGTGACTTGTCTACAGAAGACGTCCTAATTCTGTCTCTCTTGTCTGTGACTTGTCTACAGAAGACGTCCTTGTACTGTCTCGCTTGTCTGTTACATGTCAACATAAGACGTCCTAATTCTGTCTCGCTTGTCTGTGACTTGTCTACAGAAGACGTCCTAATTCTGTCCCTCTTGTCTGTGACTTGTCTACAGAAGACGTCCTAATTCTGTCTCTCTTGTCTGTGACTTGTTTACAGAAGACGTCCTTGTACTGTCTCTCTTGTCTGTGCCTTGTCAACAGAAGACGTCCTAATTCTGTCTCGCTTGTCTGTGACTTGTCTACAGAAGACGTCCTAGTACTCTCTCGCTTGTCTGTGACTTGTCCAAAGAAGACGTCATAGTAATGTTATCTTTGTCTGTGACTTGTCAACAGAAGATGTCCTAATACTGTTCCGCGTGTCTGTGACTTGTCTACAGAAGACCTCATAGTACTGCCTGACATGTCTGTGACTTGTCTACAGAAGACCTCATAGTACTGCCTGACATGTCTGTGACTTGTCTACAGAAGACCTCATAGTACTGCCTGACAGGTCTGTGACGTTTCTACAGAAGACGTCCTAGTACTGCCTCACATGTCTGTAATTTGTCTAAAGAAAACGTCCTGGTACTGCCTCACATGTATGTCACGTGTCTGCAGAAGACGTTCTAGTACTGTCTCACATGTATGTCACATGTCTACAGAAGACGTTCTAGTACTGCCTCACATGTCTGTGACTTGTCTACAGAAGACGTTCTAGTACTGCCTCACATGTCTGTGACTTGTCTACAGAAGACGTTCTAGTACTGTCTCGCTTGTCTGTGTCCAGGCCGACTTAAGCCAACAATCAATATTGAGGTCAACACAAGAGACTTGTACTAGAGCCACGGGCAGGCAACCGACCCTCAGGTAATTATTTCCACTAAATTATTGAACCCTAATCCTGTACGTTCATTCCAGATTCTCTCCCTTGCCCTTATCTCGATCAGCTACATATGTAGTCTAGTCCATTCTATGACAATCTTATCAGATCATGTTTGCTTCAATCATTGTCATTCAAAACACATGCATCACAACTACCCAATCATTCTCAAGGAAGTCCGCATCAGACCTGCTGTCCTCAATCATCTAGGACAACTACCCCACACAATCATCTAGGACAACTACCCCACACAATCATCTAGGACAACTACCCCACACAATCATCTAGGACAACTACCCCACACAATCATCTAGGACAACTACCCCACACAATCATCTAGGACAACTACCCCACACAATCATTGACAAGTTTATACCGCTTCGCCACAAACGTTTATGTCATCTTATTTGCCTAATTAATTCAGTTCAAACCTTGCACATCACCACAAACGTTCATGTCATCTTATTTGCCTAATTAATTCAGTTCAAACCTTGCACATCACCACAAACGTTCATGTCATCTTATTTGCCTAATTAATTCAGTTCAAACCTTGCACATCACCACAAACGTTCATGTCATCTTATTTGCCTAATTGATTCAGTTCAAACCTAGCACATCACCACAAACGTTCATGTCATCTTATTTGCCTAATTGATTCAGTTCAAACCTTGCACATCACCACAAACGTTCATGTCATCTTATTTGCCTAATTGATTCAGTTCAAACCTTGCACATTGCCACAAACGTTCATGTCATCTTATTTGTCTAAAAAATGTAGCCACGGGTGTGATAATAAATGTTTGTACACAGTTCATTAACGACCGCTGTAGATCAAGTCTTTATTCTGCTGGCTTTGTTTGCGACCTTGGAAGTTAACGACCTAATTTGTGCAGCCGGTTGGTTTGGGACGAATTGTACGTTACAATGTCACTGCTATAATAACTCAGTTTGTGACCAAACTACAGAGACATGCCCAAACAATGACAGTTGTCAGCACGAATATTCGGACCCCAGTGTCAGTACTTGGATCTCGTTTACAAATACGCCCAAAATCTGAACCTACTTTCCTGTTGGATAACGACACCCCATGTAATCCAGACACAGATTCTACATCAGTTGAGGTAACTCTCAATCAATCTTTGCTGTTCTCCTGGTTTAGGTTTTATGTGAATGACTTAACCTATCCGGACAGTTTCACGGTAAAACTAAATGGTTCTGCCTCATGTAACAATGAATCACGGTTTGTAGATAGTTCGCACGAGATTAATGTCTTTTGCTCTGGGGCTGGTCTGATCAACAAGTTATGGATTGAAGGGGCGATAGTTGCAAATCTCTGCTCCATATACATTGGCGGGGGTCGGAATGTGGCTCTCAAACAAAACACAAACCAGACCGACACATTTAATGCTTGTTATACAGGAGCCGGATGTGGACCAGAGGCCGCAGTTAATGGCAAAACAAAGACCAATCTCTATGACAATGACTGCACACACACACACAATTGAGAAGTGGAACCAATTCTGTTTACTGGTATCTGAACTTTGCCACGCCCCAGAAGACTCACACCATTCGAATTTATCACCGAGCTAGCACTATGATTCGGGTAAAGAATGCCACTCTAATGGCTTTCTCTGACAGTGGCGGTGTAGTGTTCCAGTATAATGATATATTATTCCCAAACATTTTTGTGAACACTATTGTAGTCACCACACAAGCGACAATGGCACACATTAGGATTGAGTTCTCACCGACCATTTCGCAGGCCGACAGTGCACTGACGGTGAGCGAGGTGCAAACATTTACAGACACCTATTGTCTGGACGGGCATTCTTGATCTTTTTGTGCAGTGTGTAGTGGGTGCTGCAAGGGCTACAACGTCATCATCGGTACGTGTCACGGCAACTGTTCACATGGGATCTATGGACACGACTGCTCCGGGTCTTGTCTTAGTGTCTGTCCTTTATGTGAGGAAAAATCCGGAAAATGCATACAATGTAAACGTCCTGGCTACACCTGTAGTGACACTTGTCCCGATGGTAATTTTGGGCTACAGTGCAGACAGACGTGTTCTGATGGCTGTGACATCATATGTGACCCGGAAAGTACAGACTGTACGTGCAAGGAAACGTACTACGGATCAGACTGCACTCTCAAATGTCCGGACATCTGTTTCAACGACACCTGTGAACAGTCAACCGGGAACTGTACATGCAAGGGAACGTTCTACGGGTCCGACTGCACTCTCCAATCTCCGGACAACTGTTTGAACGAAACCTGTGAACAGTTAATAGGGGCTTGCGTCTCGTATGTCGATGATTCCCACGTTAAGAAGAGTCTGCCGACTACAACAAACCCAAGCACATGGATACCTTAATGTGTTTCTGTGCTGGACATGGTTCATTTCTTGGTGTTTTTCCGTGAAGCCATGGCTCATATCTTGATGTGTTTCTGTGCTAGCCATGGCTCATATCTTAGCTTGTGTGTGTGTGTGTGTGTGTGTGTGTGTGTGTGTGTGTGTGCTGGCCATGGCTCATATATTGGTGTGTGTCATGTTAGTCATATCTCATATCTTGGTGTGTCCGTGTTAATCATATCTCATATCTTTATGTGTGTATGTGTTTAGTCATATCTCATATTTTAGTGTGTATCTGTGTTAGTCATGTGTCATATCTTTGTGTGTGCATGTTTGGGTTAGTGATATGTCATATCTTTGTGTGCATGTTTATGTTAGTCAAATCTCATATCTTTGTGTGTGCATGTCTATGTTGGTCATGCCTCGTATCGCTGTGTGCATGTCTGTGTTGGTCACATCTCCTATCTTTGTGTGTGCATTTCTGTGTTAGTCACCTCTAGTGACTCGGGCAGATGGTGCTCGTAAACCTGGGAGGGCCGACCATCTAAGGGCAGAGTCCCCCTACAGAAAAGATCATCTGTTGCCTTGCAGGAAGATTAGGGACAATCAAAGGCTAAGGAAAGCAAACCTGAATAAAATGCTGGCTGAAATCGGATGCAGTGGGCCACTGGCGCAGAACACAGTGCAACGTTTTAACGGGTGTTCAGTCAGAGTGGATCTGGCAGACTCTAATTGTGATGTTCTGTCTGTGGGGGCGATCAATACACTTAACCTGACAGCTGTCTTCATGTGAGAATCTGGAATCATACTCTGATTGAGTCCTGATCGCAGAGAGAGAGAGAGAGAGAGAGAGAGAGAGAGAGAGAGAGAGATCTGTCACGTCCCCACAAACATTCATGTCATCTTATTTACCTAATTTGCTCATCATTGTACAACTGTCGAAAATCGTTCGCTGTAATTTACTGCCCCTCTTAAACAAACTCTTCTAATATTACCCAAACATCCCACCACTAATATTACCCAAACATCCCACCTCTAATATTACCCAAACATCCCACCTCTAATATTACCCAAACATCCCACCACTAATATTACCCAAACATCCCACCACTAATATTACCCAAACATCCCACCTCTAATATTACCCAAACATCCCACCACTAATATTACCCAAACATCCCACCACTAATATTACCCAAACATCCCACCTCTAATATTACCCAAACATCCCACCACTAATATTACCCAAACATCCCACCTCTAATATTACCCAAACATCCCACCACTAATATTACCCAAACATCCCACCTCTAATATTACCCAAACATCCCACCTCTAATATTACCCAAACATCCCACCTCTAATATTACCCAAACATCCCACCACTAATATTACCCAAACATCCCACCACTAATATTACCCAAACATCCCACCTCTAATATTACCCAAACATCCCACCACTAATATTACCCAAACATCCCACCACTAATATTACCCAAACATCCCACCACTAATATTACCCAAACATCCCACCACTAATATTACCCAAACATCCCACCACTAATATTACCCAAACATGCCACCACTAATATTACCCAAACATCCCACCACTAATATTACCCAAACATCCCACCACTAATATTACCCAAACATCCCACCTCTAATATTCCCAAAACATCCCATCTCTAATATTACCCAAACATACCACCACTAATATTACACAAACATCCCACCTCTAATATTACCCAAACATCCCACCACTAAAATTACCCAAACATCCTACCACTAATATTACCCAAACATCTCACCTCTAATATTACCCAAACATCCCACCACTAATATTACCCAAACATCCCACCTCTAATATTCCCAAAACATCCCATCTCTAATATTACCCAAACATACCACCACTAATATTACACAAACATCCCACCTTTAATATTACCCAAACATCCCACCACTAATATTACCCAAACATCCTACCACTAATATTACCCAAACATCCCACCACTAATATTACCCAAACATCCCACCACTAATATTACCCAAACATCCCACCTCTAATATTACCCAAACATCCCACCTCTAATATTACCCAAACATCCCACCACTAATTTTACCCAAACATCCCACCACTAATATTACCCAAACATCCCACCTCTAATATTACCCAAACATCCCACCACTAATATTACCCAAACATCCCACCTCTAATATTACCCAAACATCCCACCACTAATATTACCCAAACATCCCACCACTAATATTACCCAAACATCCCACCACTAATATTACCCAAACATCCCACCTCTAATATTACCCAAACATCCCACCTCTAATATTACCCAAACATCCCACCACTAATATTACCCAAACATCCCACCACTAATAATGCCAAAACATCCCACCACTAATATTCCCCAAACATCCAACCTCTAATATTCCCCAAACATCATACCTTTAAAATTCCCCAAACATTCCACCTGTAATGTTCCCAAATATTCCACCTCTAATATTCCCACAAATATTCCATCTCTATAATTCCCCAAACATCCCACCTCTAATGTTCACCAAACATTCCAAATATAATATTCCCGAAACATCACAACTCTAAAATTCCCCAAAAATCACATCTCTAAACTTCCCCGAACAACAAACCTCAAAAACTCCCCAAATATAACTCCTCTAATATTCCCCAAACATCCCACCTCTAATATTCCCCAAACACCTTATTTCTAATATTCCCCAAACAATCCACTTCTAATATTGCCCAAACATCCAACCTCTAATGTTCATACATATTCCACCTCTAATATTCCCCAACCATCACATATCTAAAATTCCCCAAACATATCACCTCTAATGTTCCCAAACATCCCACCTCTAACATTCCCAAACACACCATTTCTAATATTCCCCAAACAGCCCATTTCTATTATTCCCCAAACATCCCACCTCTAATGTTCCCAAATATTCCACCTCTAATATTCCCCAAACATCACATCTCTAATATTTCCCAAACATCACATCTCTAATATTCCCCAAACATCACATCTCGAATATTCCCACAAATATGACATCTCGAATATTCCCACAAATATGACATCTCTAAAATCCCCCCCCCCAAAAAAAAAACAAAAAATCACCTCTAATGTTCCCAAATATTCCACCTCTAATATTCCCACAAATATCACATCTCTAATATTCCCCAAACATCACACTTCTAATATTCCCAAAAACAACCCACCTATAAATTCCCCAATCACCGCACCTCATTTGTCATTAGAACTATAGATAATCGGTAGAACAATAAACAATCAGTAGAACAATGGCAACAAAAGACAACCAGTGGAACAATAGACAATCAGTAGAACAATAGACAATCAGTAGAACAATGATAATCAGTAGATCAATAGACAGTACAGTAGAACAATATAAACAATAGACAGTACAGTAGAACAATAGGAGCAATAGACAGTACAGTAGAACAATAGGAACAATAGACAGTACAGTAGAACAATAGGAACAATAGACAGTACAGTAGAACAATAGGAACAATAGACAGTCAGAACAATGTCAGTGTACTTCGTTGAGATGCTACTTAGCTTGTCGGCCTACTTCGTTGAGATGTTACTTAGCTTGTCGGCCTACTTCGTTGAGATGTTACTTAGCTTGTCGGCCTACTTCGTTGAGATGTTACTTAGCTTGTCGGCCTACTTTTGTTGAGATGATACTTAGCTTGTCGGCCTACTTCGTTGAGATGTTACTTAGCTTGTCAGACTACTTTGTCGAGATGTTACATGTCCTGTCCGCCTACTTTATCAAGATGTTGCATGTCCTGTAGGCCTACCTTGTGGAGATGTTACATGTCCTGTCGACCTACTTGTCAAGATGTTACATGTCCTGTCGACCTACTTTGTGGAGATGTTACATGAGCTGTCGGCCTACTTTTTGGAGATGTTACATGTCCTGTTAGTCTACTATGTCGAGATGTTACATGTCCTGTCAGCCTACTATGTCGAGATGTTGCATGTCCTGTCAGCCTACTATGTCGAGATGTTGCATGTCCTGTCAGCCTACTATGTCGAGATGTTACGTGTCCTGTCAGCTTACTATGTCGAGATGTTACTTGCCCTGTCAGCCTACTATGTCAAGATGTTACATGTCCTGTCAGCCTACTTTGTCAAGATGTTACATGTCATGTCGACCTACTTTGTCAAGATGTTACATGTCATGCCGACCTACTTTGTCAAGATGTTACATGTCCTGCCGACCTACTTTGTCAAGATGTTACATGTCCTGTCAGCCTACTTTGTCAAGATGTTACATGTCCTGCCGACCTACTATGTCGAGATGTTACATGTCCTGCCGACCTACTTTGTCAAGATGTTACATGTCCTGCCGACCTACTTTGTCAAGATGTTACATGTCCTGCCGACCTACTTTGTCAAGATGTTACATGTCCTGCCGACCTACTTTGTCAAGATGTTACATGTCATGTCGACCTACTTTGTCAAGATGTAACATGTCCTGCCGACCTACTTTGTCAAGATGTTACATGTCCTGCCGACCTACTTTGTCAAGATGTTACATGTCCTGCCGACCTACTTTGTCAAGATGTTACATGCCCTGCCGACCTACTTTGTCAAGATGTTACATGTCATGTCGACCTACTTTGTCAAGATGTTACATGTCCTGCCGACCTACTTTGTCAAG
Source organism: Megaustenia siamemsis (assembly GCA_032433765.1). Classification (NCBI taxonomy): domain Eukaryota; kingdom Metazoa; phylum Mollusca; class Gastropoda; order Stylommatophora; family Ariophantidae; genus Megaustenia; species Megaustenia siamemsis. The sequence goes on along the minus strand of JAVIAB010000073.1, from coordinate 126,866,426 downwards.
ATGTTACATGTCCTGCCGACCTACTTTGTCAAGATGTTACATGTCCTGTCAGCCTGCTTTGTCAAGATGTTACATGTCCTGCCGACCTACTTTGTCAAGATGTTACATGTCCTGCCGACCTACTTTGTCAAGATGTTACATGTCCTGCCGACCTACTTTGTCAAGATGTTACATGTCCTGCCGACCTGCTTTGTCAAGATGTTACATGTCATGTCGACCTACTTTGTCAAGATGTTACATGTCCTGCCGACCTACTTTGTCAAGATGTTACATGTCCTGCCGACCTACTTTGTCAAGATGTTACATGTCATGTCGACCTACTTTGTCAAGATGTTACATGTCCTGCCGACCTACTTTGTCAAGATGTTACATGTCATGTCGACCCGCGATTGACGAAAAATAATAATGAGTAAAACATCAGTGTTTAACTGAAAAATAATTCACGGAAGATTTATTACAGCGGGGGGGGGCGTTTAGGGAGGGGAGTATTTATGGGAGGAGAAAGTGTAAGGGAGGAGAGGGTATATGGGAGGAGAGGGTATATGGGAGGATGGAGAGTAAGAGGTGATGTCAACTGCAGTGCCTGTCCGTGAGGGGCGATTTTCCGGACGAACCAATGCTAGTTAGTGTGGGACGAATTAGAGAGAGTGGGACGAGTTATTCAGAGTGGAACGAATTAGTCAGAGCGGACGGGTTAATAGAGTGGGACGGGTTAGTCAGAGTGGGACGAGCTAGTCAGTGAGGCGAGTTAGTCAGAGAGAGATAGACAGTCAGTGTGGGACGAGTTAGTCAGAGTGTGACGAGTTAGTCAGAGTGGGACGGGTTAGTCAGAGTGAGGCGAGTCAGTCAGAGTGGGACGAGTCAGTCAGAGTGGGACGAGTTAGTCAGAGTGGGACGAGTCAGTCAGAGTGGGACGCGTCAGTCAGAGTGGGACGAGTTAGTCAGAGTGGGACTGATTTTCAGAGTGGGACGGGTTAGTCAGAGTTGGATGAATCAGTCAGTGGCGGGACGAGTCAGTCAGAGTTGGATGAATCAGTCAGTGGCGGGACGAGTCAGTCAGAGTTGGATGAATCAGTCAGTGTCGGGACGAGTCAGTCAGAGTGGGACGAGTCAGTCAGAGTGGGACGAGTCAGTCAGAGTTGGATGAATCAGTCAGTGTCGGGACGAGTCAGTCAGAGTGGGACGAGTCAGTCAGAGTGGGAGGAGTTGTTTCATGTGAGATCAACAAGATGGAGAGCCCCGCTAGGCGTGGATGTTACCAGAAAGGTCTGGTATCAGAGAGCTACATTTGTTCTCGTCGACTGGGACGCTCAGAGATTGTCTCACCGAGCAGCGACCGAGGGCTGTAGCTGACGAGTTTGGTTTTCCTCATTTCAAATTTGCGGCGCGGATTTGTTTGGAAGTGTGCTCCATGAATTCCTTAGATAAATCCCGATGATTATAAAACGAATGCATGCTTTTTTTCTAGATATTCGAAGGTTTACTGGAGCGGAGAATACAAACCGAATTTGATTGGCGATTCTAATTGATTTCATTTTCTCGTCCAATAAAAAACGTTGTTACTGTGGAAATTAGCGAATGGCTAACGGGCTTAGAATTCTCTGCTGTTTTTATCCTGCAGTTAAAAAACGTCATGACGCTGATGAACATTTTTTCTACTTGGGTGGGGGCGGGTAATTGGTAATGAGTTGCAACTAGCAACCATTATATGAACAATCCGTGTCATTACGGACAATCTGAACATGTCACCGTCTGAACATGTCACAATCAATGTGTTCATTCAACGGATGGCAAGCAGTTGTTGCGTAATCTGGTTGAGATGTTGAGATAGACAAGAGAAAGGTGGAATTCATGGAGAAAAGTACATAAGACGAAGGAAGAATTCATAAAGAAATAATGATGGCTAAGGAAGATTTCATAATAAAATATATAAAATGATGGAAGAATTCATAATAAAATATATATGGCGAAGGAAGAATTCATAATAAAATAGATATGGCCAAGGAAGTATTCATAATAAAATAGATATGGCGAAGGAAGAATTCATAATAAAAATTGATATGACAAAGGAAGAATTCATAATAAAAATAGATATGATGAAGGAAGAATTCATAATAAATTTAGATATGACGAAGAAAGAATTCATAATAAATTTAGATATAATGAAGGAAGAATTCATAATAAATATAGATATGACGAAGAAAGAATTCATAATAAATTTAGATATGATGAAGGAAGAATTCATAATAAATATAGATATGACGAAGAAAGAATTCATATTAAATATAGAAATGACGAAGAAAGAATTCATAATAAAATAGATATGACGAAGAATGAATTCATAATAAACATTTAAAATACATATGGACTTACCTGGTACAGATCGGAGTCAAATTATTGGTCACGTGGCAGGCTGTAGCGTTGCAGGTCGGATAATCGAGTTATCGGCGATGCTAGAAACGAGTGTCAGGTCATGGGAGATATGTCTGTGCCTGTCTGTGTTCGCAAACAGTAATCCCAAATGTACTTGAGACTGTCAATCATCAGTTGCTGCAAGCCGTCATAACTGTACCAATATGCTAATTAGGCCCGTCATTAACTGTGCCATCTATTACTACCTGCAGTGCTAACTGTACCTTCCAGTTCATTGGATTTACATAACTGTACCACCCGCTACTTGACTGAGTACTTAGTGAGAAGAAACTGTTACAATAGAGCTTTGAAGCAGAGGCAATCTGATCATCAGACTACCTCGTGTGTTTTGGCTCCTTAATTACTGGAGGTTGGGTCCCCTTGGGTCATGACTCTCTCGACTTGGGCTCATGATGTCTGATGGATCACGAAACGATTGAACTGAATCTATTCTAAGACCAGCAGCATCTAATGGGCTGTCCGAACTGGGCTGTCCGAACTATGGGCTGTCCGAACTGGGCTGTCCGAACTATGGGCTGTCCTAACTGGGCTGTCCGAACGTACTGACTGCATCTATTGTTCCCATCCATATTCCTGGCACGGACCAGCTCAACCTGAAAGCACTTGTTAATTCCATCAAAGATGGCGTCCTAGCACGTGGCTGCCGTAGACGTGGCTAACTGGAAACATTTCTACTCGTCGCCAGCAAATTCCTGATCAATCCACAGTGTTCTCATAACTGTACCCTCGACTGTCACTTTCAGCTCATAACTGTACCATCGACTGTCACTTTCAGCTCATAACTGTACCATCGACTGTAACTTTCAGCACATAACTGTAACATCGACTGTCACTTTCAGCTCATAACTGTACCATCGACTGTCACTTTCAGCTCATAACTGTACCATCGACTGTCACTTTCAGCTCATAACTGTACCATCGACTGTCACTTTCAGCTCATAACTGTACCATCGACTGTCACTTTCAGCACATAACTGTACCATCGACTGTCACTTTCAGCACATATCTGTACCATCGACTGTCACTTTCAGCACATAACTATACCATCGACTGCCTCCTTCAGCACATAACTGTACCATCGACTGCCTCCTTCAGCACATAACTGTACCATCAACTGTCACTTTCAGCACATAACTGTACCATCGACTGTCACTTTCAACACATAGCTGTACCATCGACTGTCACTTTCAGCACATAACTGTACCATCGACTGTCACTTTCAGCACATAACTGTACCATCGACTGTCACTTTCAGCACATAGCTGTTCCATCGACTGTCACTTACAGCACATAACTGTACCATCGACTGCCTCCTTCAGCACATAACTGTACCATCGACTGTAACATTCAGCACATAACTGTACCATCGACTGTCAATTAAGCACTGAGCTGTAACATCGACTGCCTCCTTCAGCACATAACTGTACCATCGACTGCCTCTTTCAGCACATAACTGTACCATTTACTGCCTCCTTCAGCACATAACTGTACAATCTACTGCCTCCTTCAGCACATAACTGTACCATTTACTGCCTCTTTCTGCGCATAACTGTACCATCGTCTGCCTCCTTCAGCACATAACTGTGCCATTTACTGCCTCCTTCAGCACATAACTGTACTATCGACTGCCTTTTTCAGCACATAACTGTACCATCGACTGTCTCATTCAGCACATAACTATACCATTTACTGCCTCTTTCTGCACATAACTGTACCATCGTCTGCCTCCTTCAGCACATAACTATACCATTGAATGCCTCCTTCAGCACATAACTGCACTATCGACTGCCTCCTTCAGCACATAACTGTACCATCGACTGCCTCCTTCAGCACATAACTGTACCATCGACTGCCTCCTTCAGCACATAACTGTACCATCGACTGCCTCCTTCAGCACATAACTGTACCATCGACTGTCACTTTCAGCACATAACTGTACCATCTACTGTCACTTTCAGCTCATAACTGTACCATCGACTGTCACTTTCAGCTCATAACTGTACCATCGACTGTCACTTTCAGCACATAACTGTACCATCGACTGTCACTTTCAGCACATATCTGTACCATCGACTGTCACTTTCAGCACATAACTATACCATCGACTGCCTCCTTCAGCACATAACTGTACCATCGACTGCCTCCTTCAGCACATAACTGTACCATCAACTGTCACTTTCAGCACATAACTGTACCATCGACTGTCACTTTCAACACATAGCTGTACCATCGACTGTCACTTTCAGCACATAACTGTACCATCGACTGTCACTTTCAGCACATAACTGTACCATCGACTGTCACTTTCAGCACATAGCTGTTCCATCGACTGTCACTTTCAGCACATAACTGTACCATCGACTGCCTCCTTCAGCACATAACTGTACCATCGACTGTAACATTCAGCACATAACTGTACCATCGACTGTCAATTAAGCACTGAGCTGTAACATCGACTGCCTACTTCAGCACATAACTGTACCATCGACTGCCTCTTTCAGCACATAACTGTACCATTTACTGTCTCCTTCAGCACATAACTGTACAATCTACTGCCTCCTTCAGCACATAACTGTACCATTTACTGCCTCTTTCTGCGCATAACTGTACCATCGTCTGCCTCCTTCAGCACATAACTGTACCATCTACTGCCTCCTCCGGCACATAACTGTACCATCTACTGCCTCCTTCAGCACAAAACCGTACTATTTACTTCTTCCTTCAGCACATAAATGTACCATTTTCTACCTCCTTCAGCACATAAGTATTCCATTTACTGTCTCCTTCAGCACATACCTGTACCATTTACTGCCTCCTTCAGCACATAACTGTACCATTTAATGCCTCCTTCAGCACATAATTGTACCATTTAATGCCACCTTCAGCACATAGCTGTACCATTTACTGCCTCCTTCAGCATATGACTGTACCATTTACTGCCACCTTCAGCACATAACTGTACCATTTAATGCCTTTTTCAGCACATAGCTGTACCATTTACTTTCTCCTTCAGCACATAGCTGTACCATCTACTGCCTTCTTCTGCACATAACTGTACCATTTACTGTCTCCTTCAACACATAACTGTACCATTTACTGCCTCCTTCTGCACATAACTGTACCATTTAATGCCTCCTTCAGCACATAACTGTACCATCTACTGCCTCCTTCAGTACATAGCTGTACCATCGACTGCCTCCTTCATCACATAACTGTACCATTTAATGCCGCCTTCAGCACATAACTGTACATTTACTGCCTCCTTCAGCACATAAGTATTCCATTTACTGCCTTCTTCAGCACATAACTGTACCATTTACTGCCTCCTTCAGCACATAACTGTACCATTTACTGCCTCTTTCAGCACATAACTGTACCATCGACTGTCTCCTTCATCACATAGCTGTACCATCGAATGCCTCCGTCAGCACATAACTGTACCATTTACTGTTTACTTCAGCACATAACTGTACCATCGTCTGTCTCCTTCAGCACATAACAGTGCCATTTACTGCCTCCTTCAGCACATAACTGTACTATCGACTGCCTTTTTCAGCACATAACTGTACCATCGACTGTCTCATTCAGCACATAACTGTACCATTTACTGCCTCTTTCTGCACATAACTGTACCATCGTCTGCCTCCTTCAGCACATAACTATACCATTTAATGCCTCCTTCAGCACATAACTGCACTATCGACTGCCTCCTTCAGCACATAACTGTACCATCGACTGCCTCCTTCAGCACATAACTGTACCATCGACTGCCTCCTTCAGCACATAACTGTACCATCGACTGCCTCCTTCAGCACATAACTGTACTATCGACTGCCTCCTTCAGCACTTAACTGTACCATCGATTGCCTCTTTCAGCACATAACTGTACCATTTACTGCCTCCTTTAGCACATAACTGTACCATTTACTGCCTCCTTCAGCACATAACTGTACTATCGACTGCCTCCTTCAGCACATAACTGTACCATCGACTGCCTCCTTCAGCACATAACTGTACCGTCGACTGCCTCCTTCAGCACATAACTGTACTATCGACTGCCTCCTTCAGCACATAACTGTACCATCGACTGCCTCCTTCAGCACATAACTGTACCATCGACTGCCTCCTTCAGCACATAACTGTACCATCGACTGCCTCCTTCATCACATAACTGTACCATCGACTGCCTCCTTCAGCACATAACTGTACCATCGACTGCCTCCTTCAGCACATAACTGTACCATCGACTGCCTCCTTCAGCACATAACTGTACCATCTGGTAATCAAACCTGAACTTTCATCATGAATTTCTCCATCGTTTGCTTTTCTCTGGATGGAGTAGAATTAGTTTTCTGGCTCGCTACATCTGCAGGACATATGCAACAGTTCTGTGCTGTTTGTATATGACAGCTGTTTGTATATGACAGCTGTTTGTATATGACAGCTGTTTGTATATGACAGCTGTTTGTATATGACATCTGTGTCCATCAATTAGGAATCTTGCCAACAACAAACTGTTTCAAATTAGTCTTTATTGAGTTGACCACATAAATACAGCAACTTGAACTTAGAGACCGGGGCATCAGATGTAGCATTTTGTTGCGTGGTTTCCATTCCCTGCTGGTATACTGTCAGAAGTCTTTATGTAAGTGTCTGTGGTCGTTTCTGACAAGGAATCTAACCATGGACGACTTTTCTCGGCTTTACCTCAGATTTAACTGCATGGTTGGTTGGCTGATTGGTTCTTTGAATGGTTGGCTGGTTGGTTGGGTGGTTGGGTGGCTGGCTGGCTGGCTGGTTCGTTGGCTGGTTTGTTGTTTGATTGGATGGTTGGCTGGTTTGTTGGTTGACTGGTTTTTTTGGTTTGTTGTTGTGTTGTTTGGTTGACTGGTTGGTTGGTTTGTTGTTGTGTTGGTTGGTTGACTGGCTGGTTGGTTGGTTGGTTTAGCTGGTTGGTTTGTTGTTGTGTTGTTTGGTTGACTGGTTGGTTGGTTGGTTGGTTTGTTGTTGTGTTGGTTGGTTGACTGGCTGGTTGGTTGGTTGGTTTGTTGTTGTGTTGGTTGGTTGACTGGCTGGTTGGTTGGTTAGTTGGTTTGTCTGGCTGGTTTGCTGTTGTGTTGGTTGGTTGATTGGCTGGTTGATTGGTTGGCTGGCTGGTTAGTTTGTTGGTTGGTTCCTTGGTTGGTTGGTTGGCTGGCTGGTTGGCTGGTTTGTTGAATGGCTGGTTTGTTGTTGTGTTGGCTGGTTGGTTGGTTGGTTGGTTGGCTGTTTGAATTCAAGCAAGTTTGTTTAATCTCACGCAGCTTGATGATTTCTAAGAAGCGTTCAATCTTTGGATGACTGGAGCGACCAATCTTTGGATGACTGGAGCGACCAATCTTTGGATGACTGGAGCGACCAATCTTTGGATGACTGGAGCGACCAATCTTTAGCTGATTTGACCGACCAATCTTTGACTGGCTGGAACTGACCAAACTTTGACTGCCAGCCTACAAGTGCGTGTGCTCTACTTGAAGAAGGTAAACAAAATAGTTCAGCTGTAGGTTTGTTCCCTGCTCGGATCATCCGTTGAATTAATTATTCACAAATAGCTTCACTCAATGATGGCCGGACGGACGGGGTGGCTAGGCAATGAGCGCTTCCGTCATGCAACCTGTGCAGGTCACGTGCTCAATACAACTGAGTTTTTGGTTTTGTTTGAATTGAAGGTGGTTGTTTACCGTACAGCTTTGTCTCTGGTACAGGTTCGTTGTGACCTGTCTTTGGTACAGGGTCGTTGTGACCTGTCTTTGGTACAGGCACGTTTTGACCTGTCTCTAGTACAGGCACGTTGTGACCCGTCTCTAGTACAGGCACGTTTTGACCTGTCTCAGGTACATTGCCATTCGTGCTGTGAACTGTCCGTGGCAAAATGCAGTGGTGTGAAGTTAAGTAGACTGATCTGACGTCTATTGTATTTTCCGTGAAAGCTGTGAGCTCGCCTATACCCGCCTTACACCTGCTGGACGGATACCTGCTGCGCGGATACCTGCTGCGCGAATACCTGCTGGACGGATACCTGCTGGACAGCACAACTGCAAACATTTCATGAAAAAAAGAAAGCAAGAAATATGTCGGTTAGGTGAACATTCAAGAGACAACTGTCAGGACGGCACACACCTTGCTCACGTGATGTCAGTCTAACGTGTGTTGACCAGATTTGGTATATACCTGGCAGGTACAACATGAATAAAAACACAGGGACAACAGCACAACAACTGTAAAGGGAAACACGCAGCGAAAAACATAGAGCCATACACACACACACACACTTAATCAAGATCGAATTGTGCAACCTCTACTGCGCCTTGCCGCACGCTAGCCGACTTTGCTCACCTGCACCCCTAGAAAAGGTAACTTTCCTGACAAGTCGTTCAAGCCGTTTAGGTGTCAGTGTTATTCTACAACTGATGATTACTTGACACGTGTTACTGTCTGGCTGGTGGGCAAATTAGATGTGACAGAACATTGACACAAGTTAGATGTGACAGAACATTGACACAAGTTAGATGTGACAGAACATTGACACAAGTTAGATGTGACAGAACATTGACACAAGTTAGATGTGACAGAACATTGACACAAGTTAGATGTGACAGAACATTGACACAAGTTAGATGTGACAGAACATTGACACAAGTTAGATGTGACAGAACATTGACACAAGTTAGATGTGACAGAACATTGACACAAGTTAGATATGACAGAACATTGACACAAGTTAGATGTGACAGAACATTGACACAAGTTGCATGTGACGGAAACATTGATACAAGTTAGATGTGACAGAACATTGACACAAGTTGCATGTGACGGAAACATTGACACAAGTTACATGTGACTGAAACACTGCCACAAGTTAGATGTGACGGCAACACAAAGTCCACCGTGCCAGGGAAGTGTTGGAGGAGACAGATAATAATAAATGAATATTATTCTAGAGAGAAAACTTCCGAGGCGACAATTCAGGGAATCATAGAAGGAAGAGGTATGTACTACAGCACTCAGAGAAAAATGACAAATAAACAACAACAGAAAAAAACAAAGAACAATATATGGTCCGAAGCAGGATCGAACCCGTACTCCATGGCACTGTGCCTTGCCACGATAAGCCGTTTTAGCTGAGTGGCAGTGTTCCTAAGCGTTCGGCTTCTCGTGGCAAGGCGCAGTGCCTTGGAGTACAGGTTCGATCCTGCTTCGACCATATATTGTTCTTTGTTTTTTTTCTGTTGTTTGTTTGTCATTTTTTCTGAGTGCTTTAGTACATACCTCTTCCTCCAAGTGTTGGAGGAGCTGAGCCCGTGAGATCCAGCTAGCTACGTTACGTCTCGTGACGTCAATGTGTGCTCAACAAAAACAACAACAAGGTAGATGTGAACGCTAACAGGTAAGAGAGGAGCTAAGACAAGAAACACTGGTCACGCTTCACTCGCTCCACTTCTGGATTTCGATTGGCCAATTATCTCAGCTCGTGATTTGTGATTGACATTTGCCATAGTCCTTCACCTTGCCATCGTTTCAATGTGTGTGGGAACATAGTGTCAGCAGTTGACAGCACGTAGGCCAGGGATGTCATCAATAACTGCAGTTGTTGATACTTGTCTCCATCCTTTATATAACACCGGTTTTTAGGTTATACTATTTACCGTCTTAATTAAGATACTATCATCGTGTGTCACACCGGTTGACGTAGGCGATTATGTCCCTCCACAATCTTCTATCTACAGTGCATCGTATCAGTTCTGTTGTTGACTGTTTTCCATGCCATGACACCAAGCTATCCATTATTTTCTCTCTTTGTCGTCCGCGATCTCTCTTTCCTTTTATTTTGCCAGTTGTAACCAAGTATTCCAACTTTCCTCTTCTCATGATGCGCCCGAAAAATGTTGATTGTTTCTTTCTGGTGTTTTTAGTAGCTCCCTTTTGGCCTTCTTGAGAACTTCCTCATTGGTCTTTTTAGCTGTCCAGGGAACTTTCAACATTCTTCTGAGAAATCTCATCTCTGTGGCCTCTAATCGTCTTTACATTTGTTTGTCTACTGTCCATGATTCGCTTCCATAGGTCAGAATTTGTTCTATATAGCACCGATGAACTCTCTTTCTCATTTCTATTGACAAAGATTTGTTGCATAAGATATATTTTTATTTTCTGAAATGCTATTTTGGCCTGAGCTACTCTGTTTTTTATTTCTGTGTTGCATCTTCCATCTGATGTTATTTGTGTGCCCAAGTATTTCAAACGTTGCACTTGTTTTAGATTTGTCTCGTTTATTTTTATGTTGCATGATGGTGATGATTGTTTCTTCAATATAACCATTACTTCTGTTTTCTTACTATTCAGACTGAGACCTTTCTTGTTGCTTTCTTTTACAATTATGTCTATCATTTCTTGTAGCTCATTCTCTGTCTCTGCTATTAAGACTGTGCCATCCGCATACCGCAAATTATTTATGTTGTGACCCTTGACTTCAATTCCTTTTTTGTCTCCTATTGATCTCATAATATTTTCGATGTAAAGTGAAAACAAATCCGGTGACAGAACACAGCCTTGTCTGACTCCTTGCTTTATATATTGGAATTGTCCTGTTTGGTTGTTAATTCGTATAGCTGCTGTTTGTTGCCAGTACATGTTTTTTTATGATTCGCAGATCCTTGCCATCAATGTTTAATTTCTCCAGCGTATTGATTATTTCCACATGCTTTACTTTGTCAAATGCTTTTGTGTAGTCTATAAAGCACATATATAGAACTTCCTTTACCTCTATAGATCTTTCTATCAATGTCCTTAAGATGTATATTGCATTATTGGTGTTCTTTCATTCCACAAATCCACATTATTCCTCACTTATTTCTGGTTTTATTTTGTTCTTTACACGTCTCATGATTATTCTTAGTAAATATTTTAGTCATATGGCTCATGAGACTAATAGTGCGATGGTCTTCACAATCAGTGGCGCCTGACTTCTTCGGTATGGCTACAAAGATAGATTTTAGTAGATCTTCGGGTATGTGTCCAGTGTTATATATGTCATTGAGTAGTTTTGTTATGACTTGTACTCCCAGCTCTCCTAATGCATTTATCTCTTTGATTGTTATATTGTCGGGACCTGGAGCTTTGCCTCTTTTCATGTGTTGAATTGCGTCCTCCACTTCACTCTACATTATTGGTGGTCCTGTGTCTTTGTTTGAATTGTTTAACTCTGGTCTTTCATCATCATAGAATTGACTGCTATATTCTGTCCATCTTCCATTGTCTTCTCCTGTCCCATTATTATATTTCCTTCCTTTGATTTCACACATCCTGAAACTTTGACTTCTTTTCTTCCTGTTAATTCATTTAACTGATTGTGCATACATTTTGGGTCTTTCTTTTGTTGTTTTTCCATTTCTTCACATTTCTGTTTTAACCATCCTTCCTTTGCTTCACTGCACTTGTTTTGGATCTCTTTGTGCAATATTCTGTATGTCCGTTCTTCTTTCTTATGTTTTCTTCTTTCATCCATTAGTTGTAATATTTCTTATGTCATCCTTTTCTTTTTGTTGATTCTTTTGGTCACTGGTATTACTTCTTTTGATGTTTTCTGAATCGATTGTTTGAGCATTTCCCACTGTTCCTGGATGTCCTGTATTTTCGCAATAGCATTATATCTATTTTGTACTATCGTGCTGTACTTATCACTCATCTGTTTATCTACTCTAAGCATATCTAGTTCTAATTTTATATTTCTTGTTGATTTCTGTGTCTTCTGCAGTTTTATTCTTATCTTTCCAACTACTGGTACATGGTCACTATTGCAATCTGCTCCTGGCCTTGTTTTAACCGATGTTAGCCCATTCCTGAATCTTGTCTGTACCAGTATAAAATCAATTTGATTGTGCACTTTTTTGTCTGGGCTTTGTCATGTCCATAGTCGCCTAGGGTGTTGTTTGAACCAGGAGTTACCTATAATCATTTCATGTGTCTTTGCCTAATCTATCCCCTCTGTCATTTGTCTCTCCAAGGCCATGTCCCCCCAGTCACATTTTGCAGGTTAGCTCTTACTACTTTTGAAATCCATTAAAATAATCGTTTTATTTCTTGGCATTGACACTGTTCCATGGTCATCTAAGATAATATGGCCACGTCAAAAGACATAGTGGGCTGGAAAGAACAATAATGGAAGGTTTGGTTCCTGGGCGACGTGTCATGGGCAGACCAAGAAAAGGTGGTTTTAAGACATCAAGGAGACCTTGAATATGACAAAAGAAGAAGTGGGAGATCTGACTAGAGACAGATATTCTTTCAGACGGGCTGTGATGTATTCAACGTTCTGGGGGAGATCTGGCTAGAGACAGAGATTCTTTCAGACGGGCTGTGATGTATTCAACGTTCTAGGGGAGATCTGGCTAGAGACAGAGATTCTTTCAGACGGGCTGTGATGTATTCAACGTTCTGGGGAAGATCTGGCTAGAGACAGAGATTCTTTCAGACGGGCTGGTGAATGCAACGTTCTGAGGGAGATCTGGATAGAGACAGAGATTCTTTCAGACGGGCTATGATGATTGCAACGTTCTGGGGGAGATCTGGGTAGAGACAGAGATTCTTTCAGACGGGCTGTGATGATTGCAACGTTCTGGGGGAGATCTGGGTAGAGACAGAGATTCTTTCAGACGGGCTGTGGTGAGTGCAACGTTCTGGTGAAGATCTGGCTAGAGACAGAGATTCTTTCAGACGGGTTATGGTGAATGCAACGTTCTGGGGAAGATCTGGCTAGAGACAGAGATTCTTTCAGGCTGGCTGTGGTAAATGCAACGTTCTGGGGGAGATCTGGGTAGAGACATAGATTCTTTCAGGCGGACTATGGTGAATGCAACGTTCTGGTGAAGATCTGGCTAGAGACAGAGATTCTTTCAGACGGGCTGTGGTGAGTGCAACGTTCTGGTGAAGATCTGGCTAGAGACAGAGATTCTTTCAGACGGGCTGTGGTGAATGCAACGTTCTGGGGAAGATCTGGCTAGAGACAGAGATTCTTTCAGACGATCTGTGGTAAATGCAACGTTCTGGGGGAGATCTGGCTCGAGACAAAGATTCTTTCAGACGGGCTGTGGTAAATGCAACGTTCTGGGGGAGATCTAGCTAGAGACAGAGATTCTTTCAGACGGGCTGTGGTAAATGCAACGTTCTGGGGGAGATCTGGGTAGAGACAGAGATTCTTTCAGACGGTCTGTGGTAAATGCAACGTTCTGGGGAAGATCTGGCTAGAGACAGAGATTCTTTCAGACGGGCTGTGGTGAGTGCAACGGTGTGGGGATGATCTGGCTAGAGACAGAGATTCTTTCAGACGGTCTGTGGTGAGTGCAATGGTGTGGGGAAGATCTGGCTAGACACAGAAATTCTTTCAGACGGGCTGTGGTGAATGCAACGTTCTGGGGAGATCTGGATAGAGACAGAGATTCTTTCAGACAGGCTGTGGTGAGTGCAACGTTTGGGGGAGATCTGGCTAGAGACAGATATTCTTTCAGGCTGGCTGTGGTGAGTGCAACGTTCTGGGGAAGATCTGGCTAGAGACAGATATTCTTTCAGACGGGCTATGATGATTGCAACGTTCTGGGGGAGATCTGGCTAGAGACAGAGATTCTTTCAGACGGGCTATGATGATTGCAACGTTCTGGGGGAGATCTGGCTAGAGACAGAGATTCTTTCAGACGGGCTATGATGATTGCAACGTTCTGGGGGAGATCTGGCTAGAGACAGAGATTCTTTCAGACGGGCTGTGGTGAATGCAACGTTCTGGGGAAGATCTGGCTAGAGACCGATCTGAAACCCACGATCATCGAGGAACTTCTCAAAGAGGCAAACACAAAGAGAATCCCATAAGCAACAACAGAAAGAAACAATGAACATTTCTCGGGCACATTATGAAAAGAGGAAAGTTGGAACATTTGGTTACAACTGGCAAAATTCAGGGAAAGAGAGATCGCGGACGACAAAGAGATAGAGAGAGAGAGAGAGAAAATAGTAGATAGCTTGGTGTCATGGAAGAGTTAGGGTTCGATCCCAACCGACGGCTTCCGAGTTCACCCAGTCTTAAATGGGTACAACATTTTTTTCTGGGAAAGTAGAGCGGCACGGACGTAATACCGACCACATTACTTAAAAAATCATGAGTCGAAGGTCTGTAAAAATTATGGTCACTAACGCCATATTCCCTATACGCCACTTGGCATGACGGGGGTACGTTACTTTTTTTTTTTACTTTGTGTCATGACATAGAAAACAGTCAAGAACACAACTGATACGATTCATGGTGGATAGAAGATTTTGAAAGGTCATGATCGCCTACGCTAACCGGTATGGCACATGTTGATGAAGATGATGATTTATCAAGCTGTGTATAATGACATCTTATAAGCCAGTCTTTTTACCGAGCTGTGTATGAATGACATCTTATAAGCCAGTCTATTTACCAAGCTGTGCACGATCACATCTTATGTAGAAGGGGAGGAGTGGATAGAGTAGAGAAGGAAACAAAGACGAGAGAACAAGGTCAAGGAGAAAAAGGAAAAAGACAGTAAAACGAAGTCACGAGAAAAATAAAGAGACTATGGGTCGAAATTCACGTGCAAAACTAAAACTATGTCCAGAAGTGAGTGGGCAGACAGACGCGTAGGAAGTCAATTTTGATTGGCTGATAAGACTGAGATTTAAGAAGTAAACACAAAAGATCGACAAGCACTTTGAGACGAGACACTTGGAGAAATGTAGTCGGCAGGAGCACACACGTTCGTTAGGAGACGGGCGACCATGTGGACGACCCATAGAGAGGCTAACCTTAGCCTAGTAGATTAGTACCTCAGTTAGAATAATAGTAGGGCACTTGATACCGACACTTGGAGAGATTGAGATGGCAGGTAGCGACGATCTAGGATAATGACACAAAGCAAGTGTAATAGAATTAGAAGCGCTGTAGATTAGTACGTATTGCCAAGAGACAGCCGAGCCGGTAGAAGTTAGATAGTATAAGACGGGCCGTTCAATGGGGAACGGTCCACATGTAGTTTATATGGGAGTATGAATGCGTGTGGAGCCCAGAGACAAGTGTTAGGGCGATAGACTGAAGAAATTGTAAGAGTGTGTGACCTGCCATATCCATTGTGTAACAAGAGTCTGATGTGACAGTATTAACAGTCGGAAAAATTCTTATAACCAAGGTGTTGTGTATGATGACATCTTATAAGCCAGTCTATTTACCAAGCTGTGTATGATGACATCTTATAAGCCAGTCTATTTACCAAGCTGTGTTTGATGACATCTTATAAGCCAGTCTATTTACCAAGCTGTGTATGATGACATCTTTTAGTCAGTCTATTTACCAAGCTGTGTATGATGACATCTTTTAGTCAGTCTATTTACCAAGCTGTGTATGAATAAAAGGCGGCCAATGAACATTTCCACCTGTGCGCTGCCGGTAAGGGGAGTCAAGAATAGTGGCGCTGTTTCCTACCATGCATGTTCGTAAGAGGTGACTAAGGAGGTTTGGGCAAGGGCCTGGCTATCTTGTACTGTAAGGGAGGGTTAAGCGTGGGACTGGCTATCCTATACTGTAAGCGAGGGTTAGGCATGGGACTGGCTATCCTGTACTGTAGTGAGGGTTAGGCATGGGGCTGGCTATCCTGTACTGTAGGGAGGGTTAGGCATGGGACTGGCTATTCTGTACTGTAGTGAGGGTTAGGCATGGGACAGGCTATCCTGTACTGTAGTGAGGGTTAGGCATGGGACTGGCTATCCTGTACTGTAAAAAAAAAATAAGCCGATAAAACTACAGAAACATGGACAAGACGCGCTAGATTGAACACACTCTGCGGAAGCCAGTTGAGAGTATTAAACAACAGGCCTTTTTTGGAATCCCCAGGGGAAGATACAAAGAGGAAGACAAAAATATCCTTGGAAAAGACAGATGGAGCCTGAGATAAGAATTATGGGGAAGACAAGAAATTATCTTAAAAGAATGGCAAGAAACAGAACACTTGGAAAATGTTTGTTGAAAACCTATCTTTTCTCAATACATGTCTGACATATATCCATCTTAACCACCTTTCAGTCACCAGGGACTGAAAACCAAGACTGGCCAGGCCTTCCTACACCCGTGCAAGACCACAGTCTGCTCTAGCAATTTTAAGTGCTGAAGTCGGAGGCAACCAGCCAAAAGGCGCACTACAAAAATCAGGATGCCACGCACTCACGCCAATGGGAAGCATGCCTATAACTGCAAATCGATATGGCACTCGCCCTGTGATGGACACTCAGGCAGGTGCAGCGCCGGGCCCTCAGCCTCGAAAGGGCCCAACCTATATTACTGGATGTCCTTCTCAATCGCTCTGTGGAGTCAGGGGGCGAGAGAATAGAGTTACTGGCCAACCCAAAATAAGACCACTCAAAATAATGCACTGGAATGCTGAAGGCATCAACAGCAAAAGAGATGGGTACAGTAAAAAGATAGAATTAGAAAATATCCTGCATGAAGAACAAGTAAGCATATGCTGTTTGCAGGAAACCCATCTAAACAACGACATAGCCTTGAAGATTAGGGGATACCAGTGCTACCGATCTGACAGGAAAAACAGACAAAAGGGCGGAATACTGACTCTTGTAAGGAACAACATTAATGCATGTCAGATTGAAGTGTATATGGATGGGGCGGAATATCAAATACTGCACCTCAGGACAGGAAATACAGACTTCCATCTACTAAACTACTACTGTCCGAGTGACCGCCCACTAGCACTAGACACAATTACATTAAAAGAAAGAATAATTGTATGTGGAGACTTTAACAGCCATTCACAGAGCTGGGGCTATGAAGATATGGACAAGAGAGGTGAAGAACTTGAAAATTGGCAGGATGACAATGGGCTTATACTATTAAACCAGGCAACAGATCCACCAACATTCTATTCCAGATCATGGCATACCACATCTACACCAGACCTTGCTTTCCATTCACCAGACCTGGATTGGAATATCACACGTATTGTTGGGAAACAACTTGGAGGCAGCGACCACCGACCTGTCTTTTTAGTGGTGCAAAATGAGGCCGTCAGGGAGAGCAGCACTCTCTCCAGATGGAATTACAAAAAGGCAGACTGGAAAATGTATCAACATTACACCAGTGTACTGACTAAAGATCTAAATACAGACAGAGACATCAACAAAATAGTTGATGAATTCAGTAGACTAATAATACAAGCTGCCAGTGAAACAATACCCAGAGGGGCACGGAAACACTACAAACCATACTGGAATAGTGAACTAGAGCAACTGCACAATGACATGGAAACATCTCGAAAACAAGCAGAAAATAACCCCTGCCAGGAACACCACAATAACTATCAGCATGCTAAAGCCAAATTTCAATGGGCTAAACTACAAGCCAGACGGAGAAGTTGGAAAGAGAAAACAGAGTACATGAATCTAGAACGAGACACAAGAAAAGTGTGGAAGCTTGTAAAACAGCTGAATGATGAGGGTACAGAAGGGAACACAAAAATTACACTGAAGAAGGATGGAAACATTCTAACAGGTAAACATGCAGCAAATCACTTTGCAGACTCCTTTGCAAATGACAACAATATTGAAATTAGCCTAGAGAAACGTCAAGAGACCCGTCTAAAACAACAAAATGCAAGACAAGAAGAGACTGCACATGAAGTCATGGAAATACCCATTACACAAAGAGAGCTAGAGCTGGCAATATCCAAATTAAAAATGAAAAAGTCACCAGGTAGTGATGGAGTGTCTAATGAAATGATTAAGAACTTGGGAACTGCAGCTAAAGCAAAACTACTGCAGATCTACAACATTTGCTGGATCACAGGTAAAGTGCCACAGGCATGGAGAGAAGCAATTATGATACCATTACTAAAGCCAGGAAAAGATGGTTCAATGACATCCAGCTATAGACCAATCAGCCTTACAAGCTGTTTGTGTAAAACAATGGAACGTATAATCAATCTCAGACTGCAGTGGTACCTGGAAAGTGAAAATCTCCTTGTCCCACAACAAGCAGGCTTTAGACAGTGTTACTCTACCGAAGATCAGGCAACCTATCTTTCCCAGGAAATTGAGGATGCGTTTCAAGAAAAGAAACTGGTACTAGCAGCATGGATAGACCTAAAGAAAGCATTTGATAAGGTATGGAAGGAAGGGCTTTTGAAGAAACTGAGAAATTATGGAGTAAATGGCAGGATGTACAAATGGGTCAAAGCATACCTGCATAACAGGAGAGCCAGAGTGCAACTGGATGGTCTTAAGAGTAAGAAGGTCTTACTGCGCCAGGGCGTTCCACAGGGAGGGGTACTATCTCCAACACTTTTTCTGATCTACATCAATGACCTAGTTACTGAACTACCACATGGTATCAAAGTGGCAATGTATGCAGATGACTTGGTAATGTGGTGCACAGAGGAGTATGCAACAGTGGCCTCCAAATTGTTACAAAGAGCTATGAATGCACTGAATTCATGGACAAATAGATGGTGTATCAGCATCAATACAGACAAATGCAGTACTACACTTTTCACTCTTTCCCCAAAACAAAAAGCAGGAGCCATCTATATAAACAATGAGCCTGTGAAAGAAGACATACAGGCTACGTATCTCGGAGTTACATTTGATAACAAACTATCTTGGAAACAGCAGATAAATAAGGCAACCCAAAAAGCAAGGAGAAAATTGGCTATTCTAAGAAAGCTGTGTGGAACTACGTGGGGTGCGAGTGGGAAAATACTCAGTAAAGTTTACCAACAGAGTATACGCCCACATTTAGAATATGGATCATCTGCATGGTGTTCAGCATCAAACACCACACTTCAAGAACTGGATAAAGTACAAAACCAGGCACTTAGGGTCATCACAGGAGCAATGAAATCAACACCAATATTAGAGATGGAGAAATTGTGGAGGATACCAGCACTGAGAGAACGGAGGGACACAAAGGTGCTGATACAGGCAGAAAAATTTGCTTGCATGCCGAGACATCCAATGAAGGACCGATTCCAAAATCTTGCATTGGGACGACTTAAGAGAAGCAGTTTTATCCACCAAGCCAAGCGTATTAGTAGACAAACACCAGACATGCCAAGAGCTGTTAACCCCCTACTGCCCATACCAGAACAGACTCCCTGGACAGAGGAATCTGGATTATCAGTTCAAATACGGACAGAAGTGAAAGGAATAGTTGATAAAGAGGAACAGAATAGTCTACAGCGAAAAACAATAACTCTCAGTTTCCTGGATGAAGAATACCCACAAGACCTATGGATTCGTGTGTATACAGATGGATCAGCACAGAATGCAGTAAAAAATGGGGGAGCAGGTGCATATATAGAATACCCAAATAACACTAGGGATATGAATAAAATAGCAACAGGGAAATATTGTCACAATTATGATGCAGAAATACAAGCAATAAAGTTAGCAATAGAAAAACTGCTGAACATTAATCTTAGCCCGCAGCCTGTAGTGTTTTTGACAGATGCAAGATCAGTACTCCAGGCACTACAATCCAGAAAATTACCACATCTGCAGACCTTATTGACTGAACTCTGCAAGCACCACAGGGTTGCCCTGCAGTGGATCCCATCTCACTGTGGAATACCAGGAAATGAGAAAGCAGATCAGTTGGCAAAGGAAGGTTCAACAGGCACACAACTAGATACACCTGTTACATACCATCATAAGAAACAGATAATCAAATCAATCAGAGGACCACAAGCCCCAAATCAGGATGCCTTTTATAATATGAATAGATATGAACAAGTTATCATTATACGTCTCAGAACAGGACACAATCGACTCCATAGTCACATGTATACAAAATTCAAGATCGGCACCTCAACTACTTGTACATGTGGACAGGCGCCCCAGACTGCTGAACACATACTTCAAGACTGCACTGAATATAGTAGACTGAGGAAAATCCATTGGCCCATAGATACAACACTACAGACAAAACTATATGGGCCACTGCAAGAATTACAAAAGACAGTAACATTTATACAGGAAACGACATTGCAGATATAGACAATGCTTCAGGCGAACGAAAGATAGATAGATAGAGACTACAGAAACATGGACAAGACGCGCTAGATTGAACACACTCTGCGGAAGCCAGTTGAGAGTATTAAACAACAGGCCTTTTTTGGAATCCCCAGGGGAAGATACAAAGAGGAAGACAAAAATATCCTTGGAAAAGACAGATGGAGCCTGAGATAAGAATTATGGGGAAGACAAGAAATTATCTTAAAAGAATGGCAAGAAACAGAACACTTGGAAAATGTTTGTTGAAAACCTATGCTCCACTGGGACAGAAAGTGTTTGTTGAAGATCTATGTTCCACAGGACGCTGAAAGTGTTTGTTGAAGATCTATGCTCCACAGGGAGCTGAAAGTGTTTGTTGAAGACCTATGTTCCACAGGGAGCTGAAAGTGTTTGTTGAAGATCTATGTTCCACAGGGAGCTGAAAGTGTTTGTTGAAGATCTATGTTCCACAGGGAGCTGAAAGTGTTTGTTGAAGATCTATGCTCCACAGGGAGTTGAAAGTGTTTGTTGAAGACCTATGTTCCACAGGACGCTGAAAGTGTTTGTTGAAGATCTATGCTCCACAGGGAGATGAAAGTGTTTGTTGAAGACCTATGTTCCACAGGGAGCTGAAAGTGTTTGTTGAAGATCTCCACAGGACGCTGAAAGCGTTTGTTGAAGATCTATGCTCCACAAACATCTGAAAGTGTTTGTTGAAGATCTATGCTCCACAGGGAGCTGAAAGTGTTTGTTGAAGATCTATGCTCCACAGGGAGCTAAAAGTGCGTGTTGAAGATCTATGCTCCACGGGGAGCTGAACGTGTTTGTTGAAGACCGATACTGCACAGAGAGCTGAAAGTGTTTGTTGAAGGACCTATATTCCACAGGGAGATGAAAGTGTTTGTTGAAGGACCTATACTCCACAGGGAGATGAAAGTGTTTGTTGAAAGACCTATACTCCACAGGGAGATGAAAGTGTTTGTTGAAGACCTATGTTCCACAGGGCGCTGAAAGAGTTTGTTGAAGATCTATGCTCCACAGGGAGCTGAAAGTGTTTGTTGAAGATCTATGCTCCACAGGGAGCTGAAAGTGTTTGTTGAAGATCTATGCTCCACAGGGAGCTAAAAGTGCGTGTTGAAGATCTATGCTCCACAGGGAGCTGAACGTGTTTGTTCAAGATCTATGCTCCACGGGGAGCTGAACGTGTTTGTTGAAGACCGATACTGCACAGAGAGCTGAAAGTGTTTGTTGAAGGACCTATATTCCACAGGGAGATGAAAGTGTTTGTTGAAGGACCTATACTCCACAGGGAGATGAAAGTGTTTGTTGAAAGACCTATACTCCACAGGGAGATGAAAGTGTTTGTTGAAGACCTATGTTCCACAGGGCGCTGAAAGAGTTTGTTGAAGATCTATGCTCCACAGGGAGCTGAAAGTGTTTGTTGAAGACATATACTCCACAGGGAGCTGAAAGTATTTATTGAAGACCTATGCTCCAAAGGAAGCTGGAAGTGTTTGTTGAAGACCTATACTCCACAGGGAGCTGAAAGTGTTTGTTGAAGACCTATGCTCCAAAAAAAGCTGGAAGTGCTTGTTGAAGACCTATACTCCACAGGGAGCTGAAAGTCTTTGTTGAAGATCTATCCTCCACAGGAAGATGAAAGTGTTTGTTGAAAACCTATACTCCACAGGGAGATGAAAGTGTTTGTTGAAGACCTATGCTCCTCAGGGAGTTGAAAGTGTTTGTTGAAGACCTATACTCCACAGGAAGATGAAAGTGTTTGTTGAAGATATATGCTCCACGGGGAGATGAAAGTGTTTGTTGAAGACCTATGCTCCACAGGGAGCTGAAAGTGTTTGTTGAAGACCTATACTCCACAGGTAGATGAAAGTGTTTGTTGAAGACCTATGCTCCACAGGGAGCTGAAAGTGTTTGTTGAAGACATATACTCCACAGGGAGCTGAAAGTGTTTATTGAAGATCTATGCTCCACAGGGAGCTGAAAGTGCGTGTTGAAGATCTATGCTCCACAGGGAGCTGAACGTGTTTGTTCAAGATCTATGCTCCACGGGGAGCTGAACGTGTTTGTTGAAGACCGATACTGCACAGAGAGCTGAAAGTGTTTGTTGAAGGACCTATATTCCACAGGGAGATGAAAGTGTTTGTTGAAGGACCTATACTCCACAGGGAGATGAAAGTGTTTGTTGAAAGACCTATACTCCACAGGGAGATGAAAGTGTTTGTTGAAGACCTATGTTCCACAGGGCGCTGAAAGAGTTTGTTGAAGATCTATGCTCCACAGGGAGCTGAAAGTGTTTGTTGAAGACATATACTCCACAGGGAGCTGAAAGTATTTATTGAAGACCTATGCTCCAAAGGAAGCTGGAAGTGTTTGTTGAAGACCTATACTCCACAGGGAGCTGAAAGTGTTTGTTGAAGACCTATGCTCCAAAGGAAGCTGGAAGTGCTTGTTGAAGACCTATACTCCACAGGGAGCTGAAAGTCTTTGTTGAAGACCTATCCTCCACAGGAAGATGAAAGTGTTTGTTGAAAACCTATACTCCACAGGGAGATGAAAGTGTTTGTTGAAGACCTATGCTCCTCAGGGAGTTGAAAGTCTTTGTTGAAGACCTATACTCCACAGGAAGATGAAAGTGTTTGTTGAAGATATATGCTCCACGGGGAGATGAAAGTGTTTGTTGAAGACCTATGCTCCACAGGGAGCTGAAAGTGTTTGTTGAAGACCTATACTCCACAGGTAGATGAAAGTGTTTGTTGAAGACCTATGCTCCACAAGGAGCTGAAAGTGTTTGTTGAAGACATATACTCCACAGGGAGTTGAAAGTGTTTATTGAAGACCTATGCTCCAAAGGAAGCTGGAAGTGTTTGTTGAAGACCTATACTCCACAGGGAGCTGAAAGTGTTTGTTGAAGACCAATGCTCCAAAGGAAGCTGGAAGTGTTTGTTGAAGACCTATACTCCACAGGTAGATGAAAGTGTTTGTTGAAGATATATGCTCCACGGGGAGATGAAAGTGTTTGTTGAAGACCTATGCTCCACAGGGAGCTGAATGTGTTTGTTGAAGACCTATACTCCACAGGTAGATGAAAGTGTTTGTTGAAGACCTTTGCTCCACACGGAGATGAAAGTGTTTGTTGAAGACCTATTCTCCACAGGGAGCTGAAAGTGTTTGTTCCACAGAGAGCTGAAAGTGTTTGTTCCACAGGGAGCTGAAAGTGTTTGTTGAAGACCTATTCTCCACAGGGAGCTGAAAGGTAGTAGAAAAAAAAGATTGAACAATTCGAGCGAATGAGATCTCTTCTTGTAACGCGATCTCAGGGAGGGCTGCAACTGAAAGGACGATCTAATCCATTGATGAAGGTGGACGTCAGTTAGAAACAAGGAACGTTGATAGTCAATAGTAAGATAAGAAGAGAAATAGCGAAAGGTGGGCGCATCCAAAAATTGAAAGGTAGTCAAACTACATGAGAAAACATTTAGTCAAACTACATGAGAAAACATTTAGTCAAACTACATGAGAAAACATTTAGTCAAACTACATGAGAAAACATTTAGTCAAACTACATGAGAAAACATTTAGTCAAACTACATGAGAAAACATTTAGTCAAACTACATGAGAAAACATTTAGTCAAACTACATGAGAAAACATTTAGTCAAACTACATGAGAAAACATTTAGTCAAACTAGTGTAGAGAACATTTAGTCAAACTACATGAGAAAACATTTAGTCAAACTAGTGGAAAGAACATTTAGTCAAACTATATGAGAAAACATTTAGTCAAACTACATGAGAAAACATTTAGTCAAACTACATGAGAAAACATTTAGTCAAACTAGTGTAGAGAACATTTAGTCAAACTAGTGTAGAGAACATTTAGTCAAACTAGTGTAGAGAACATTTAGTCAAACTAGTGGAGAGAACATTTAGTCAAACTAGTGTAGAGAACATTTAGTCAAACTAGTGTAGAGAACATTTAGTCAAACTACATGAGAAAACATTTAGTCAAACTACATGAGAAAACATTTAGTCAAACTACATGAGAAAACATTTAAACTACATGAGAAAACATTTAGTCAAACTACATGAGAAAACATTTAGTCAAACTACATGAGAAAACATTTAGTCAAACTACATGAGAAAACATTTAGTCAAACTACATGAGAAAACATTTAGTCAAACTACATGAGAAAACATTTAGTCAAACTACATGAGAAAACATTTAGTCAAACTAGTGGAAAGAACATTTAGTCAAACTATATGAGAAAACATTTAGTCAAACTACATGAGAAAACATTTAGTCAAACTACATGAGAAAACATTTAGTCAAACTAGTGTAGAGAACATTTAGTCAAACTAGTGTAGAGAACATTTAGTCAAACTAGTGTAGAGAACATTTAGTCAAACTAGTGGAGAGAACATTTAGTCAAACTAGTGTAGAGAACATTTAGTCAAACTAGTGTAGAGAACATTTAGTCAAACTAGTGTAGAGAACATTTAGTCAAACTAGTGGAGAAAATAATTTGTCAAACTACATGAGAAAACATTTAGTCAAACTAGTGTAGAGAACATTTAGTCAAACTACATGAGAAAACATTTAGTCAAACTAGTGTAGAGAACATTTAGTCAAACTAGTGGAGAGAACATATAGTCAAGCTAGTGTAGAGAACATTTAGTCAAACTAGTGTAGAGAACATTTAGTCAAACTAGTGTAGAGAACATTTAGTCAAACTAGTGCAGAGAACGTTTAGTCAAAGTAGTGTAGAGAACATTTAGTCAAACTAGTGTAGAGAACATTTAGTCAAACTAGTGTAGAGAACATTTAGTCAAACTAGTGTAGAGAACATTTAGTCAAACTAGTGTAGAGAACATTTAGTCAAACTAGTGTAGAGAACATTTAGTCAAACTAGTGTAGAGAACATTTAGTCAAACTTGTGAAGGAAAAAACATAGGACAGGTGTTGGAATCTACATTCAACTGGTCCCAAATATTTCATTCGAGTCAAGTCCGTTTATTAAGTGCCATGTATAAATCGATATTTAGCTTGCGTAGGTCTGTTATAAGAGTTGCGCGTATTTCGATATCTAGCTCTGTTTCTATGAATTGCGCGTATTTTGATATGTAGCTCTGTTTATAAGAGTTGCGCGTATTTCGATATCTAGCTCTGTTTATAAGAGTTGCGCGTATTTCGATATCCAGCTCTGTTTATAAGAGTTGCGCGTATTTCGATATCTAGCTCTGTTTATAAGAGTTGCGCGTATTTCGATATCTAGCTCTGTTTCTATGAATTGCGCGTATTTTGATATGTAGCTCTGTTTATAAGAGTTGCGCGTATTTCGATATCTAGCTCTGTTTGTAAGAGTTGCGCGTATTTCGATATCTAGCTCTGTTTATAAGAGTTGCGCGTATTTCGATATCTAGCTCTGTTTATAAGAGTTGCGCGTATTTCGATATCTAGCTCTGTTTATATGAATTGCGCGTATTTCGATATCTAGCTCCTTCGACAAACCGGTATAGGTCAACAACAAGAAATAGCCTTTCGTATTGACCTGTTGCCTGTGCGATAATTCTTTCTCGATAACTGATAACTAATAACTGATAACTGATAACTAATAACTGATAACTGATAACTAATAACTGATAACTAATAACTGATAACTAATAACTGATAACTAATAACTGATAACTGATACATGTTACGTTCACAGGAGATGACACGCACACACACACACACACACACACACACACACACAAGTAAAGGATATGGCCACGTGATGCAGCGTAGACACCAGAACCTGATGAAGCTGGTCTGTGTGAAGAAATACAGTGTCTTGGGGACAAATCCTGGAAATAGTAGATCTTCTTCGGAATCTGCCTCCGGCTGATGGTGAGCAGCCTCAGGCTCGTTAGACTGCTCCTCTGCTCCAGCTTCACCAAGCTGCCCCTGCAATACCACCTCGCTAGCGCCCCCAACGTCAGTGGTATCCTTTTGTTTCTCGTTAGACCCTCCCCGACACAGTCGTATACTGTCTACCGTATCCTTTTGAGATGACGCCATAGGACCCATGTTAGGGTCCGGGAGCTCCGATTTGCCGGGAAGTTCTCTAGCCTCGCGCTGAGTGTTGCGGTCCATGGCGAGCCCCGGGTTGTCGTCATCAGATTTGTCTACCACCTCCAAAATAACCGGAACCGGAAGGTAACCGGCCCCACTAGACTCCTCCGCCATGTGTCGCTGCGGTCTCGTTGTTCTAGACGACAGTGTACATGATGGCGTTAATTTGTATCCATAACGACGGGCGCAAATTGTTGTTCAGAGAGTCAGATAAAATCACAATGATCGGCTTAATCTACTAGCACAAACACACTGACTCGAGTAAGATCTAAAAGCTAATCCTTATCCACAGATCACAAGTCATGGGACATTGTCGTCAAAGAATGATCCAGTGAGCTGGTTCTAGCAGACCTGGTGTACGACGCTACCCCCAAGATGGTTCACGAGATGAAATCACTCACAAAGTCACAAAGAGCTACTGAGAACAAGAATAACTTTAAATATTGTTAAAAATAAGATCACAATCTACACGAGATAATACAAACGAAGTAAGCAGATGGTAAGGTGATTGCTGCTGTCACTGCTATTGTTGCTGTCAGTGTTGTTGTTGCTGTCAGTGTTGTTGTAGCAGCCCTGGAATTGCTAGCCTTCGCTTGAAGTAGGAAATCGCAAGCCTCCACTCTGTTGCTGACCAACTGGCAGGCCTAGGCTGGACTGCTGGTGGTTGCGACCGATGTCCTGTGAGTCCAGTCAGAAATCACGAGTTAGTCTCTCAAGCAATGGTGGTTGCGTGTGATGGTGATGGACACAGTGGTGCTGGTGTGTCGAGGACAGGAAGAAAGTCTGGCTGGGCGTCCATCCACCGTAATCGTTGTGCTGATCAAACATACACGGCTGAGGTAACCACCTCCAACTTGCAACTGTTCCACCTCGGACCTAGCTCGCGCATGCCTGCCCGCCTCATCGCTCGGAGAGCGCGCGTGCGCTCATACCTCCACGACCACTAACTGAGGGAGTGGGGGGAATGAGGGGGGCAAGGCGGGGAGTAGAGGAAGTCAATGGAATAGTGCAGGAATGACAATGGTAGGGGAGTCAGGCCAGGAATGTCAATCTTTGGGAGGGAATCTTCAAGAGTTTGCTGGATTCTCCTCCAGAGACATGTCCTGGCCCGTCGACACACACGTGGGAGCCACCTGGACTGGGGACATTCCTCAAGTGTGTAGCTGCCGCCCAGCGTGGCCACCACAACAACAACTCCTGATCGATAGTTGGTGATGGTCGATGTTTCTAACAAATCTCTGTGTGTCGCGACCGCTACCAACATCGCTGATGATGTCAACAATGTTGATGTCTGTAGTGATGGTTGTATTGTTGATGTCTGTAGTAATGGTTCTATTGTTGATGTTTGTAGTAATGGTTCTATTGTTGATGTCTGTAGTGATGGTTCTATTGTTGATGTCTGTAGTAATGGTTCTATTGTTGATGTCTGTAGTGATGGTTCTATTGTTGATGTCTGTAGTGATGGTTTTATTGTTGATGTCTGCAGTGATGGTTCTATTGTTGTTGTTTGTAGTGATGGCTCTATTGTTGATGTCTGTAGTGATGGTTCTATTGTTGATGTCTGTAGTGATGGTTGTATTGTTGATGTCTGTAGTGATGGTTCTATTTTGATGTCTGTAGTGATGGTTCTATTGTTGATGTCTGTAGTGATGGTTTTATTGTTGATGTCTGTAGTGATGGTTCTATTGTTGATGTCTGTAGTGATGGCTCTATTGTTGATGTCTGTATTGATGGTTCTATTGTTGATGTCTGTAGTGATGGTTGTATTGTTGATGTCTGTAGTGATGGTTCTATTGTTGATGTCTGTAGTGATGGTTCTATTGTTGATGTCTGTAGTGATGTTTCTATTGTTGATGTCTGTAGTGATGGTTCTATTGTTGATGTCTGTAGTGATGGTTCTATTGTTGATGTCTGTAGTGATGGTTTTTGTTGTTGATGTCTGTAGTGATGGTTCTATTGTTGATGTCTGTAGTGATGGTTCTATTGTTAATGTCTGTAGTGATGGTTCTATTGTTGATGTCTGTAGTGATGGTTCTATTGTTGATGCCTGTAGTGATGGTTTTATTGTTGATGTCTGTAGTGATGGTTTTATTGTTGATGTCTGTAGTGATGGTTTTTGTTGATGATGTCTGTAGTGATGGTTCTATTGTTGATGTCTGTAGTGATGGTTCTATTGTTGATGTCTGTAGTGATGGTTCTATTTTTGATGTCTGTAGTGATGGTTCTATTGTTGATGTCTGTAGTGATTGTTCTCTCTCTCTCTCTCTCTCTCTCTCTCTCTCTCTCTCTCTCTCTGCGATCAGGACTCAATCAGAGTAGGATCCCAGACTCTCATATGAAGTCAGCTGTCAGGTTAAGTGTGTTGATCGCCCCCACAGACAGAACATCACAATTAGAGTCTGCCTGATCCACTCTGATTGAACACCCGTTAAAACGTTGCACTGTGTTCTGCGTCAGTGGCCCAGTGCATCCGATTTCAGCCAGCATTTTATTCAGGTTTGCATTCCTTAGCTTTTGATTGTCCCCAATCTTCCTGCACGGCAGCAGATGATCTTTTCAGATGGGGATTCTGCCCTTAGATGGTCGGCCCTCCCAGGTTTTGCGAGCACCATCTGCCCGAGTCACTAGAGGTGACTAACACAGACATGCACACACAAAGATAGGAGATGTGACCAACACAGACTTGCACACACAAAGATAGGAGATGTGACCAACACAGACTTGCACACAGCGATACGAGGCATGACTAACACTGGCACATATCAAGATATATGACACATGACTAACATAAACATGAACATAAAGATATGAGATATGACTGACATAGACATGCAAGTAGTGAGGAAAGGGTTTTGAACATAGTTTTTAACATTTTAGCAGGGTGCATACCCCTATATGAGAGTCATATTTGCACCATGCATGCATCCTTTTTCGCACGATCTCAGGTGACCGCTTATCTCTGACCTCGCTTATCGCGGGTGGGTGGCCTCGTGGGGGCTTATCTCAAGTGGGGTCTTATTTCAAGTGGGTGAGCGGTGCTTATCTCAAGTGGGTGAGTGTCTATTGCTCGCTGGCTATGGTCACCAGTGGTTCTAAAACTTGTGTGCCAGCGGTTCTAAGACTTGCGACGCCGGTTATCTCGGGTGGGGGTGCCTTTATGGGTTGAGTGTTATTAATATCATCATGTGCCAGGATAGGGGAAAGGGTGCCTTTATAGGTAGAGTATCATCATGTGCCAGGATAGGAGTGGGGTGCCTTTATTGGTCGAGTGTTAGTATCAGGTACCCGGATAGGGGTGGTGAAATGGGGGTGCCTTTATGGGTCGAGTGTTATCAGCATCATGTGTGAGGTGGGTAACAGGAGGCGACAAAGCAATGACGTTGAAGGGGTGTATTGTTAAGGTAAATACGACTATCTCGCGGGCGTTGGTCGGCACAGGGTGTGTACTATCAGCATATACCAGGTGTTAGCGATTTTTTAGTGACACCTCATCATCATGTGCCACCTCGGTCATCATCAGGTGCCACCTCGTTCATCATCATGTGCCACCTCGGTCATCATCAGGTGCCACCTCGGTCATCATCATGTGCCACCTCAGCGCGGGGGTCATCGCTGGTCGGCGCGGCGGGGGTCGTCGCTGGTCGGCGCGGCGGGGGTCGTCGCGGGTCGGCGCGGTGGGGGTCGTCGCGGGTCGGCTCGGGCAACATCATCATGTGTAGTGATTAAATAGTGACGCTCTCTCTCTCTCTCTTTCACATTCACGGTAAAGCAAAACAAAAAGTCGCTCTATAGTTCACATATATTTATTAATATAACAAATATACAACACATATGAGAAAATATATATTACTGTCCGATTGTTGATAATTTTAAGCGTCCGTGGGCCCCTCGAAGTCGAATTATCCACGGGGCGAGCAAACGATAAATGATACGGTCGTTTATGTGCTGTCTCGCTGAAAAAGGCATGAGAATTCTGTTAAGTTTCGCGCCTCGACACTTAAGAAGTATATAATAAGCACAATATAGACCGCAAGTATTGGTAAACAAATCTTGCAACACCCGCGGGTTGTAGACGAATGGAGCGTGTGAGTTTTGCTCTATAAAGTTTAAAATATCCACATGTCTGGGAGGCAAACCGTAGGAATCGAAATACTCACATTCACCGAGCCCGTTGTAAAAGAGGGCCACCCAATGCTCACCGGGTTCGTGTGCCGGGTCGGTGTTTATGACAAAGGCTGCGGTCGCCGTTGGGTCGATGCTGGGGGGTAAGTGGTTTCGTGGAATGACACTAACAAGGGAACAACGTCGAACGAAAATATCTGACATCAAAAGGTTGTAAATCTCCATCGTGTTAATCTTCTCTCTCTCGCTCAAACGGCGAAGTCTGTTAGAATCTGCCTTGTCTTGGACACCTCGAGCACTGAGTCCAACTCGGCGTAGACGATGACTTGTAGGGGAGTAGTTGTGGGAGCGGCAAACTTGAGCTCTATCGACAAGGGTCCGCTTGTGGCTAGCTCAAAATGGGACCCGTCCAGTAGACTAGACGAGAGGTCAAAACCAAATAGACAATATCCGTCCTTGAACTCTCTATAATCAACGTTATTCCCGGCGTCTTTACCAATCAGACCTATGGCCAGATTTGTACCGAAAAAAGCTCTCGCGTATTGATTTCACTCAAAGTCCATAGTTAGAGGCTTTCCCGAGATACATTTCCCGTCGACCGTCAGGTTCATATAAATCAGACCAAAGTGTTGAAAATTGAACGGGTTAGCTGTATAAACACCATTAAACGCACTGGCCGTAATCAGACCTATCACTATACGGGTCGGTGTTTGAGACAAAAATAAATTGTCTTGACTGTGGGAGAACATCCCGCTAGCGATGGAAAA
This sequence comes from Megaustenia siamemsis, assembly GCA_032433765.1. NCBI lineage: Eukaryota > Metazoa > Mollusca > Gastropoda > Stylommatophora > Ariophantidae > Megaustenia > Megaustenia siamemsis. The sequence goes on along the minus strand of JAVIAB010000073.1, from coordinate 126,834,876 downwards.
TGTCTTGATGGTAACCCTCTTGATCGGGTACCGAGCATTCCCGCTTAAGAGAGCCTTTTCGTGGGCCAGAGAAATCGCGGGGTTTAGCTTAGCTTTCCTGACCACGGCGTAGGTGATAAAACTCTTATAACCCGCAGACCTATCGTGAGTCACGAGGCTGAACACATCCTTAGAGGGCGTGAGTTTTATCTTTACATCGACTCTGTTTAACATGTAACGATCCTGCACAAAGACATCAGAGTGCAAACGACCCATCATTTCAACCTCTTTACTACCCGAAGTCAAATCGCGCCGTGTTTTAAAACCCTCATTTTCTTTCAAATCGTCATGGTGGCCAGCTGTGTCTTTGTAGAACAGAGCGGCCATCAAGTACCCGTTTTCGCATCCTCCCCGTACTTTAGCGAAGCCTCAAACACTGCTCTAAAAGGATAGGTATTCTCCGACGGTGTAACCAACGTGTCGTTTAGCGATACGTCGACTTGTGAAAATAGACTGTGCAGAAAATTGTTGACTGGTCCTACCTCAGCATCGGGTGGTACACTATCACCATTTGGGAGGGTGATCTTGACCCACAGCTGCAAAAACGTGTTGAAAAGATCTAGATACTCCTCGCTGTTTCCAGAAATGAAAAACTCTATCGGTGCGCTATGCGACAAGGCTGCGATCGGACGAATTTCAATAAACTGGCCAGAGTCTAGAGATGTCTGTGTGGGTGGAACGCTAAATAAATCCAAACCAGAGTGAAGACATTCGCACGATTTGGGGTGAACGAGGGACATTATTAGTCGAAAATATCCTTTGCCACCCTCGTCTTCGTCTTCTTCTTGCTGTACACCGAATGAAGGGGGAAACTGTCTAGCTGTCGGTTTTATCCTCTTCGTAACCGGTTCTCCTGGTGGAGGTAACTTCATAACTCGCTTTCTGCTTTGTCGTAAACCACTTCCTGATTGGTTGTTATCACGCAGGTGGTCTACGGCCCCGTGTAGCAACCGCTGACCGGCCTCCTTAGCTCGGTCTTTGAAAGCTTCACCGACATTTTTCCCGGCTAATGCGTCCTGTGCGACCTGCAGACCGGTCCCCAAACCTTCTTGGAGCAAGGCCTTACCGCCGGTTTTTAACCAGGGTAAAATAACCCTCCCGATTCCACCGAAGAAACTACCGATTCCTCGACCGCTCTGACTTCGACCTCCTATAAACACGGGCATCCCATCACCCGCCTGACAACAGTAAAAGTCTTCGTATAACTCAACATCTCGACGAAGGAGGGTGTGTCTCACCATTATACCAGCTCGAGATGTTTCTTCAATCGAAAGTGTACCGTTAGCACCGACGTTCCGCTGGTGAATGGAATAGTTTTTCCGTGTTCGTTGGCTAAAAGGATCTCGACGGTATCGAAGGAAAATCTACTCAGGGGTAGGTAGTGAGGCTTATCGTAGATCTGAAACACCGAGGTGTGATTTCTATTGAGAACAGGCACGCTCCTGAGGAGAGGCACCATCACATCCCAGACCTGTCTGGGGAAAACGAGATCGCAGTAGACGTAGACATTCTTCGCAACACTTTCCAAGTCCATTACGCCCACGCTGAAGATATCGGGAGCCGTGTCTGATATAGAGGTCGTGGGGAAGGCTAACATGTTTTTCAAAGTGTCGCTTATGGTAACACTGACTCCTTTTTCGTAAAGTTTCAAGATGGCTTTATTCACCTCTTTTGCGTAAATGAATCTAATTTTTTTCCCTTTCACATCCCCGTTCGACTCATCCTCCGCTTTTATGATCGACGCATTCAACGCGCCGATGAACGCATCGGGTTTCGTGTATAACCCAGGCTCCAATGTCACTTTGAAATAAAATCTAGCGTCGCAAATATCGTCGTTAGCGAGAGATTCGTACCGAATCCAGACATCACCCTCTATTACATTGAAATAATTTAGCGGAAACTGTATCTCCACCTGTGCGATCTCATACTGAGCCGAAATGTCAATGGTCTGAGGGAGTTTAACGAAAAAGTGGCCGGGGTTATTATCCTTAAAAAGATCCATAGATGCATTGCTCGGTAGGGTGACATAAAAACTCTTTTTTTTTTTACTCGTTTCACCGTCGCCTCTCCAAGTTTGGATTCGGTAGCATGTAACCCAAACAGCTGGTCAGTAGGGCTATCCACAGTTTTCCCTCCTTGGCGTCTGGCTTTTCGGTGGTCAGATTGAACAGCGAAACCGCGACAACGGTATATATAACTACCACTTGACAAATAAAGACAAGTTCTAGATAGGGGGATAGTTTCCCAAACACCGATCCCCTGCGTGGTTCGCTCTCTATCCTCACTCCCGAGTTTACGGCTCGCAAATCGGGCTCTCCCCCGAAAGTTTCCACTTCTTCGTCTTACTTCTCTCATCTCTAGTTTTTGTACCTGACAATGTCCTTGGACGGTATCCAACTGTTAAATGAGGAATCGTACCCAAACCATTTGAGTAAACTTTCTTTTCGCCCAACTGATGTGCGACGCTCGGTTATGATACTCTCGATTCTGTACTCGTGCTTGTCTCCAACTTTTTGAATTTCCTGTGTGTAGAATGACCCCTCTATCTCATCACCCTTATCGTCTTTCAACACATATGTAACGGGGTTTGTTTCAGTTCCTCCGTCCAAGCCGGGGCATCTCTTCTTCTACCTTTTAGCTCCCAGTGGAGCATAGGTCTTCAACAAACACTTTCCAAGTCGTTCTGTTTTTTGCAATTCTTTTAAGATCATTCCATGTCTTCCCCATCATCTTCATCTCTGCTTCAATCTGTCTTCTCCAAGAATTCCTTGGTCTTCCTCTTTGTCTTTTCCCCTGGGGATTCTAAAAAAGGGCCTGTTGTGTAATACTCTCAGTTGGTTTCCGTAGTGTGTGTCCTATCCATCGCCATCGTCTTCGCTGTATTTCTTTATCCACTGGTATTTGACCGGTACATTTCCATAATTCCACGTTTGTGACTTTGTCCTGCCATTTCCATCCCTTTATTCTGCGCAAGCATCCATTAATGAAAGTCTGTACCTTCGTGATTGTCAATTTTGTTATTCTCCATGTTTCACAGCCATATAATAGAACCGACTTAACATTGGAGTTGAAAATTTGTATTTTTGTATTTAGCCTAATTTCTTTGGATTTCCATATGTTTCCCAGTGCAATGAAAGCTCCTCTTGCTTTTGATATCCTTATTTTGGTATCGTTTTCTGTTCCTCCCTCTTTATCTATATTACTGCCCAGATATATATAAGATTGTACGTCTAGTAGAGGTATTTCTCCTAGTTTTATTTGGTTATTGCCAACTGCATTAATTCTCATAATGTTGGTCTTATCTCTATTAATCTTTAGTCCTAGCTGTTGTGATCTCTCATCTAATATACTCATTTTATCTTGCATCTGTTGGTGGCTGTGTGATAGGAGAGCTATGTCATCAGCAAAGTCTAAATCATCAAGTTGTTTGGTCAGTGACCACTGGATCCCATTTCTGTTGTTTTGAGTTATTTTCATAATCCAATCTATGGCCAGTAGAAAGAGAAATGGAGACAGAAGGCATCCTTGCCTTACTCCTGTTCTGATTTCAAATGCTTCTGTAAGCTGTCCTTCATGCACCACACTACATTTTGTTCCTTCATACATTGTTTTTATCAGGTTAATAAACTTTATGGGGATTCCATAATGACTCAGCAACTTCCAAAGCATTCTTCTGTCTAAACTATCAAATGCCTTTTCGTAATCTATGAATCCAATATAAAGTGGGGATTTTAGTTCTAAACTTTGTTCAACTATTATACGTAGAGTAGTTATTTGATCAGCACATGATCTGTTCTTCCTAAAACCTGCTTGTTCATCTCTCAAGTGTTTCTCTATAGCCTCTTTTAGTCTCTCCAGAATGATTCTGCGTAATATTTTTCCTGGCACTGATAGTAGCATAATTCCCCTATAATTTGTGCACTCCTGTAAACTTCCTTTCTTTGGTAGTTTGATCATATAACCTTCTCTCCAGTCTTTAGGTATTTCTTCCCTCTCCCAAATTTTATCCAATAGATTATGTAACATCTTGGTAGAGGTGATAATATCTGCTTTGATGGCTTCCGAAGGAATTTCATCTGGTCCTGTGGCTTTACCATCTTTTAACAGTTTGATGGCTTTCATTATTTCTTCTTTGCTTGGTTTTCCGCAGTTAACGTGTAATTCTTCTTCTGCTGGTAGTATATCTGGAGGATTATTTGAGCCAGGTCTGTTCAAAAGTTCTTCAAAGTGCTCCTTCCATCTCTCCATTTGTTCCTTTATATTACTAAGCAGATTTCCTTTCTTATCTTTGATAAAGGCGTTGATCTGTTTGTATTTTCCACCTAATTTCTTTGTGCTGTTGTACAGTTCTTTCATATTCCCTTTATTTGCTGCTTCCTCTGCCTCTTTAGCTAATTCATCTATATATTTCCTCTTATCCCTTTTAATGCATCTTCTCACTTCTTTGTTCACCTCTGTGTAAGCTTCCTGTGTCTTGGCTTTATTACTTCTTGTTTTGCTTTTATTTATGTCTGCTTTCTTGTTCTTTCTTTCTTTAATTTTATCCAGGGTCTCTGCTGTCATCCATGCCTTATTCTGGCGTTCTCTTTTCCCAGTGTTTCTTCGCATGTCTCTTTCCATATATTTTTTACCTGTTTCCAATGATCTTCTATATTTATTGTATTTTCTAGTTGTTGGAGGACTTGGTATTTGTTTGATATTGTGACTGCGAATTTATCTTTAATTCCTTGTTCTTTAAGAAACCCTACATTGAAATACGTTCTGCCCTTATTCGTTGTAGTATACCTTTTTAATTTAATTTTAAGTTTGGCTAACAGAAGATGATGATCAGAAGCTATATCTGCCCCTCTATATACTTTTACATCCTGTAAGGATGACTTAAACTTATTATTAATACATATGTGATCAATTTGATTTTCCGTTCTATGATCTGGTGACACCCATGTAGCCCTGTGTATTCTTTTATGTTGGAATATTGTTCCTCCTAGGCTCATTTGATTAAGGGCGCAGAAATTCACAAATATCTCTCCATTCTCGTTTATATCTCCAAGTCCATGTTTTCCCATAATCTCTTCAAAGCCTCTGTTGTCTGATCCTATCTTAGCATTTAGGTCTCCCATCAAGATTATAATATCCTTGGCTCGTCTTGCATCCATCTGGCATTGTAGCTGTTTATAAAAATCATCTTTAACTGAGTCATCTTTATCGTTGGTTGGTGCATAGCATTGTATAATGTGTAATTTTATTTTGTTTTTGGTTGTTCTAAATGTTGCTCTCACCAGTCTTGGTCCCACTGCCTCCCATTCTATTAGTGTCTTCTGTGCATTCTTTGATAGCATTATAGCTACCCCTTCGCTATGTTGTGCTCATGGTTCCTGGTGTCCTGATGATAAAATCATCTCCCCTGTATTCAATTTTATTCTCTCCGCTCCCAGCCATCTTGTTTCACACATTCCCAGAATATCTATCTTGTAGTTGTTCATTTCTGCTGCCACTTGTGCCGCTTTTCCCTGTTCGTTAAGGGTACGAACATTCCAGGTGCCAATTCTGGATGATTTCCTGGTAGACAAAGGGTGAGTCGGCAACCCGGACTCCTTATGGCTTTCTCCGGATTGCGTCATACGTCTCTTAGACAGAGAGCCCTTCTCTTTCCTGGTTGACGGATTTACTTTATCTTTCTTTGACTTGTTCATGTTTGTGAAGTTTTTTCGGCTTATTTTTTTACAGTATGGGATAGCCAGTCCCATGCCTAACCCTCCTTTCTCGCCTCTTACGAACATGCCTGGTAGGGTACAGCGCCGCTATTCTTTACTTCCCTTTCGGGCCCCGGCAGCGCACGGGCGCCAAGCCGGGGCATAACCCTTTTTAAAATTGGCTCTGCCCAGGACCAGTCTAACTCGATCACCGGGCTTATACAGGGGTCTTTGAAATTTAAAGTTGCGTTTGCTATTATACAACGTGGTCCATACCTGTTCTTGATTGTCTGCGTTGACGTCGACCGGTGCCATTTTTATACTTCTGTGATACGAATGGTTATAACTTCGAAATAGGGCGGGTAGGACTCAGACATAAGACAGCTTATTGGATTTCGTGAAATATCGCCACATCCGTTGTTTCAGAGTCCTATTAAAGCGTTCCACCACGGCGGCCTTAATATCTTCGTTCTGCGTAGTGAAAAAGTGAACGTTGTTGTCAGCGAGGAATTTCTGAAATGTTCTGTTCAGAAACTCTGACCCCTTATCCGTTTGAAAACTCGCGGGTTTCCCATCGAGAAATATCTTTCCGACGGCTTCCACTAAGGATTTCCCCGTTTTGGTTCGTATCGGTACAGACCACGCAAATTTACTGAAAACGTCCACGCAAGAAACCAAATAGGAATAGCCGTCGTTGTGGTTTTTCAAATGTCTCAAATCAATTAGGTCTGCCTGATATTGCTGTCGGGGGCCACTCGTTATAATGGGACGCCTTTCAAATCTGCGACGAATTGGTTTATGAAGGGTATAGGTATCCTGATGACTCAACCATTGTTTGATCTTTGCGAGTCCCAGTTTGGTGTTACGTTGCAGGGCCGTTGCACCACTATAAGCCCCTGGTCGACTAGGGTCAAAGTAACGACGTCTCAATATTTTCTCCACCGTTCCCATTTTGGTGTTGGGATTCCGCTCTTTCTTTTTTTTAGGTCTCAGTTTATACGTGGTTACGGGCGGAGTGGTTTCATTACCTAGCTTTGGGGTTTCCGCTGCTGGTGGTGGTGGTGGTGTCTTGGTCTGCGCTGGTGATACGTCGATTGGTGGTGGTGGGGAATGTGTTTTTTCTGTTGCCGTGTTGTGTTGAATGAGATCGACCGACCGCAATGAGCGTCGTTTATACTGCTCCAATCTAGTTAAATATTGATGCAGGGCACGTTGGTACACTCTGGCCTTATCAGCGGGTGCTAAATCATCTGGAAATAGGATACGTTGCATTTCATCATCTAAATCTCTCAAGTTGTCACCGATCGCCTCGGGTGGGCTATACGACGTGCTAGTAGTCTGTTTAAGACCTTCGAGGAATCGAGGATCCATCAAGATCATTTTTTTGGTCATTGTTACGCACCTAGTACGCCCCCGAGAATACTTAATATAGGACGGAGCAAAGCACCTATGAACCCACCGGTTTGTAGAATCTCTTTCCGCCGCTTAAGATTCGGTTTCTTTTTAGTGAGAAGTCTCAACTTGTTCTTGTGTCGACGTAGCTCGCACTTCTGTCGCTGAGTCTAACATTACCTTTTAATATGTTATGACAACACTCGCACAAAAAGTTAATGAGTTTGGGAGAGGCTGTTTTTAATATGGCTCTTAAACCGCTCGGCGAGGCGGCGCGCATACATTTCAACATTTCACCGTGCCGTCTAAGTGCTTCATCACACATGATTCTCTACTTTGGCACGTAGACGATTTGTCTCTCCCCCGGGAATATTTTTGTTCTCAACCTAAGATTATCAGGTGTGTCCTGACGAAGATCGACCAGCAAATAACCGTGAGGAGTCGCTGTCGCGTCCTTAAAACTATCTTGGAGGTACCCCACCCGACCCGGGTACATTTGTTTACCCAGATTCATAATTTGACTTCCGTCTCTCGGGTTCTTGAAAAGGACTAGATAGTGCGTATTGAGACTTATGGTTCGATGTTCTTTATTTTTTCCGAATAGATTTTGAACAATGTACATCACACTAATATCTCTGTGATGACTACCTTTGGTGAATAATTTTGTTACCCGCTCGTCCGTCTCAGACATCAAGTCATCGATGACGATCAGTCTTCGCTTCTTACCACCTTCTAATTTATCGACGTCTGGTAGACCCTCGATAAATCTCACTGACCTCATAGTCTCGTATATCGGTTGCCATTCCGCATAACACCATATAACTTCCTCCGGTACGGGGACAGCTAACTCGTGAAGGTTCTGTATAAACTTTTGCACAAATACCGTTTTCCCACACCCGGTAGGACCGGCTATCAGAGCTGTGAAAGGATGATTCCATCGGGGATCCATCCTCACAAGTGCTACCAACTTTAGTGATTATACCACCGATAAAAATAACGAGTGATTTTAGGTCAGCACGCCAGGTTTCCCCTCTTCAATTAACACTTATTTTAAAAAACACGTCCTATATAAACACTACAGGTGGGGAGTTTCCTAGTCTCAAGCCGCATTACCGGAGGCCGAGTTGTTAGACGCAGGTACATACACAAATATTTCACACACATCATATTTCCCACATATCACCCTGTTTAGGCCCTTCCTGAAGTCACTGAACATGTCGCAACACGGCTGATAACGTATTACCTCGCCTGATAACGTATTACCTCGCCTGATAACATATTGCGTTAGCTACTATAAATAGACGGTCCTCGACCCGCTAAACGTAACGGGTATAAAAAACCCCTGTCGATCAGTGTACACGCACACACACACATAGATAACCATCGTGTATTACGAGGTGGCTTGTGTTGGTTTTCTTTGAATATGGAGTCGTGTAGCTTGAATACGCCAATTTCGTTTGATGTCAGTGATCGGCGCATATTTATGCCACGCGGTAATGAGACTGTAGTTCCATTGTCTAAAGATGGCGTTAAGGCAGTCTCGGTTTGTGTTTTTCGTAACAGACCATTGATAAATATAAGGACATATAGCGGTGAGAGTTTTTTGAAGTTTCCTACCAGAACTGGGATAACACTATCGAGAGAGGAATTTATCGCGTTAGTTGATATGCGAGAGGACATTTTAACCGCTTATGCTAACCTCAACTACACGCCACCGCTCGTTAACCAGATCAACTACACGCCGCCTGTTGTTAGCCAGATCAACTACACGCCGCCTGTTGTTAACCACCATAACTACACACCACCTCTCCTTAGCGAGATCAACTACACGCCATCTCTCGTTAACCACCAGAACTACATACCATCTCTTGTTAACCCGAATCACATCAACTACACGCCCCCACCTTTTGTTAACCAAGGGAACCTCGCTCTTGTTAATCAGACGACAGATCCGGCAGCCAATATGGATGTCCCGGGTGTTTCAGCTGAGTCACCAATTACCTATTCTAGCTTTGATCAAGGTTTTGTCAAAATGTAGGGCGGTTGTGTTGTGAAGGCTAATGAAACTTCCTACGCACCTGTGTTTGATAGACATTTAACACAAACAGACAGTACCGCCAAAACAGGAGGGAGGAAACCCAGACGCTTAAAATTATCAACAATCGGACAGTAATATATATTTTCTCATATGTGTTGTATATTTGTTATATTAATAAATATATGTGAACTATAGAGCGACTTTTTGTTTTGCTTTACCGTGAATGTGAAAGAGAGAGAGAGAGAGCGTCACTATTTAATCACTACACATGATGATGTTGCCCGAGCCGACCCGCGACGACCCCCGCCGCGCCGACCAGCGACGACCCCCCCGCGCTGAGGTGGCACATGATGATGACCGATGTGGCACCTGATGATGACCGAGGTGGCACATGATGATGACCGAGGTGGCACCTGATGATGACCGAGGTGGCACATGATGATGATGTGTCACTAAAAAATCGCTAACACCTGGTATATGCTGATAGTACACACCCTGTGCCGACCAACGCCCGCGAGATAGTCGTATTTACCTTAACAATACCCCCCTTCAACGTCATTGCTTTGTCGCCTCCTGTTACCCACCTCACACATGATGCTCATAACACTCGACCCATAAAGGCACCCCCGTTTCACCACCCCTATCCGGGTACCTGATACTAACACTCGACCAATAAAGGCACCCCACCCCTATCCTGACACATGATGATACTCGACCTATAAAGGCACCCTTTCCCCTATCCTGGCACATGATGATATTAATAACACTCGACCCATAAAGGCAGCCCCACCCGAGATAACCGGCGTCGCAAGTTTTAGAACCGCTGGCACACAAGTTTTAGAACCACTGGTGACCATAGCCAGCGAGCAATAGACACTCACCCACTTGAGATAAGCACCGCTCACCCACTTGAGATAAGCCCCCACGAGTCCACCCACCCGCGATAAGCGAGGTCAGAGATAAGCGGTCACCTGAGATCCTGCGAAAAATGATGCATGCATGGTGCAAATATGACTCTCAAATGGGGTATACACCGTGCGAAAATGTTAAAAACTATGTTCAAAACCATTTTTTTCACTACTCATGCATACACAAAGATATGACACATGCCTAACATAGGCATGCACACACAAGGATATGAGATGTGACTAACATAGCCATGCACACACAAGGATATGAGATGTGACATACACAGACATGCACACACAAAGATATGAGATATGACTAACATAAACATGCACACAAAGATATGAGATATCTAACCCAAACATGCACACACAAAGATATGACACATGACTAACACAGACACACCAAGATATGAGATATGACTAACATGACACATACCAAGATATGAGCCATGGCCAGCACACACACATACACACAAGCTAAGATATGAGCCATCGCTAGCATAGAAACACATCAAGATATGAGCCATGGCTAGCACAGAAACACATCAAGATATGAGCCAGGGCTTCACGGAAAAACACCAAGAAATGAACCATGTCCAGCACAGAAACACATTAAGGTATCCATATGCTTGGGTTTGTTGTAGTCGGCAGACTCTTCTTAACGTGGGAATCATCGACATACGAGACGCGCGCCCCGATTAATTGTTCACAGGTGTCGTTGAAACATTTGTCCGGACATTTGAGAGTGAAGTCTGACCCGTAGTACGCTTCCTTGCACGTACAGTCTGCACTTTCCGGGTCACATATGATGTCACAGCCATCAGAAAACGTCTGTTCGCACTGTAGCCCAAAAATACCATCGGGACAAGTGTCATTACAGGTATAGCCAGGATGTTTACATTGTAGGCATTTTCCGGATTTTTCCTCACATAAAGGACAGACAGTAAGACAAGACCCGGAGCAGTCATGTCGATAGATCCCATGTGAACAGTTGCCGTGACACGTACCGATGATGACGTTGAAGCCTTTGCTACACCCACTACACACTGCACAAAACGACCAAGAATACCCGTCCAGACAATAGGTGTCTGTAAATGTTTGCACCTCACTCACCGTCAGTGAACTGTCGGCCTGCGAAATGGTGATGACTTTATTATTGATGTCTGTAGTGATGGTTCTCTTGTTGATGTCTGTAGTGATGGTTCTATTATTGATGTCTGTAGTGATGGTTCTATTGTTGATGTCTGTAGAGATGGTTCTATTATTGATGTCTGTAGTGATTGTTCTCTTGTTGATGTCTGTAGTGATGGTTCTCTTGTTGGTGTCTGTAGTGATGGTTCTCTTGTTGATGTCTGTAGTGATGGTTCTCTTGTTGATGTCTGTAGTGATGATTCTCTTGTTGATGTCTGTAGTGATGGTTCTATTATTGATGTCTGTAGTGATGGTTCTATTATTGATGTCTGTAGTGATGGTTCTATTATTGATGTCTGTAGTGATGGTTCTATTATTGATGTCTGTAGTGATGGTTCTATTATTGATGTCTGTAGTGATGGTTCTATTATTGATGTCTGTAGTGATGGTTCTATTATTGATGTCTGTATTGATGGTTCTATTATTGATGTCTGTAGTGATATTTTTATTGTTCATGTCTGTAGTGATGGATTTATTATTGATGTCTGTAGTGATGGTTCTATTATTGATGTCTGTAGTGATGGTTCTATTATTGATGTCTGTAGTGATGGTTCTATTATTGATGTCTGTAGTGATGGATTTATTATTGATGTCTGCAGTTATGGTTCAAGTATTGATGTCCGTAGTGATGATTTCATTGTTGAATATGTATGGATGATTTTATTGTTGATGTTTCTTGAGATGGTTCTACTGTTGATATCTGTAGTGATGGTTCTATTTTTGATGTCTGTAGTGATGGTTCTATTTTTGATGTCTGTAGTGATGGTTCTATTTTTTATGTCTGGAGTGATGGTTCTACTGTTGATATCTGTAGTGATGGTTCTATTTTTGATGTCTGTTGTGATGGTTCTAGTATTGTTGATGTATTTAACGATGTAGAGCCAGTCTTAAGATATGGATGCGAATCATGGAAAATAAGACAACAGACAAGAAAATTAGTGAAGTCTTTAGAAATATTGTTTTACAAGAGAACGTTGAAAGTACCATGGACAGCAAAGAAAAGTAACGAAGAGTAATGAAGATTTGCAGAGGTCAAAGCAAAAAGAGAGCTAATTTCCAATATTAGAAAGAAACAATTATCATTTTTTTGACCATGTAATGAGAAGAGAACAACTGGAATATTTTGTAACAACTGGAAGAATTGAGGGACGAAGAGATAGAGGGAAGCAAGAGAAAAAATAACAGACAGCTTAAGATAATGGCATAAGGTCAACAACAGAAATGATAAATAGCTGCCGAGATCGAAAGTTGTGGAGAGACATGACCACCTACGCCAGCAGGCCCGGCACTTGATGATAATGATTTAACGATGGTTCAGTCCAGCGATGTCCAACCCATAACAGACAGAGCCCAACAAACTGTTTTCATTCATCAAAGTTAGTCATGACGCGCTGGTGGCGGCCCCTAGTCAGAACAGAAGTCAATCTTGCATGCTGGTTTTCTAGTCCCCGCGGTGAGAAAACATGATCCGCGCAAACGTGGCCTGCCTTCGTGAAGTCTAATATGTGAACATAGACGAGACCAGAGATGAGAATGGCTTTGATGAAGGCATAGACTAGACCAGAGATAAGAATGGCTTTGATGAAGAATTAGACTAGACCAGAGATGAGAACGGCCTTTATGAAGATTTAGACTAGACCAGAGATGAGAATGGCTTTGATGAAGATTTAGACTAGACCAGAGATGAGAATGGCTTTGATGAAGGCATAGACTAGACCAGAGATAAGAATGGCTTTGATGAAGATTTAGACTAGACCAGAGATAAGAATGGCTTTGATGAAGATTTAGACTAGACCAGAGATGAGAACGGCTTTGATGAAGATTTAGACTAGACCAGAGATGAGAACGGCTTTGATGAAGATTTAGACTAGACCAGAGATGAGAACGGCTTTGATGAATATTTAGACTAGACCAGAGATGAGAACGGCGTTGATGAATATTTAGATAGACCATAGATGAGAATGGCTTTGATGAATATTTAGACTAGACCAGAGATGAGAACGGATTTGATGAATATTTAGACTAGACCAGAGATGAGAACGGATTTGATGAATATTTAGATAGACCAGAGATAAGAACGGCTTTGATTAAGATTTAGATAGACCAGAGATGAGAACGGGTTTGATGAAGACATAGACTAGACCAGAGATAAGAATAGCTTTGATGAAGACATAGACTAGACCAGAGATAAGAATAGCTTTGGTGAAGACATAGACTAGACCAGAGATGAGAACGGCTTTGATGATGACATAGACTACACCAGAGATGAGAACGGCTTTGATGAAGACATAGACTAGACCAGAGATGAGAACGACTTTGATGAAGATTTAGATAGACTAGAGATGAGAACGGCTTTGATGAATACATAGACTAGACCAGAGATGAGAACGGCTTTGATGAAGACATAGACTAGACCAGAGATGAGAACGGCTTTGATGAAGACATAGACTAGACCAGATATGAGAATGGCTTTGATGAAGACATAGACTAGACCAGAGATGAGAACGGCTTTGATGAATACATAGACTAGACCAGAGATGAGAACGGCTTTGATGAAGACATAGACTAGACCAGAGATGAGAATGGCTTTGATGAAGACATAGACTAGACCAGAGATGAGAATGGCTTTGATGAAGACAGACTACGCCAGAGATGAGAATGGCTTTGATGAAGACATAGACTAGACCAGATATGAGAATGGCTTTGATGAAGACATAGACTAGACCAGAGATGAGAACGGCTTTGATGAATACATAGACTAGACCAGAGATGAGAACGGCTTTGATGAAGACATAGACTAGACCAGAGATGACAACGGTTTTGATGAAGACATAGACTGGACCAGAGATAAGAACGGCTTTGATGAAGACATAGACTTGACCAGAGATGAGAACGGTTTTGATGAAGATTTAGATAGACCAGAGATGAGAACGGCTTTGATGAAGACATAGACTAGACCAGAGATGAGAACGGCTTTTATGAAGACATAGACTAGACCAGAGATGAGAATCGCGTTGATGAAGATTTAGACTAGACCAGAGATGAGAACGGCTTTGATGAATATTTAGACTAGACCAGAGATAAGAATGGCGTTGATGAATATTTAGACTAGACCAGAGATGAGAACGGCGTTGATGAATATTTAGACTAGACCAGAGATGAGAACGGCGTTGATGAATATTTAGACTAGACCAGAGATGAGAACGGCGTTGATGAATATTTAGACTAGACCAGAGATGAGAACGGCGTTGATGAATATTTAGACTAGACCAGAGATGAGAACGGCGTTGATGAAGACTCAACAAGGAAAATCGTTAGTTCCGGAAACCTCTACCCCCCCCCCCTGGTGAGGGTGCAATGGAGTGTCCCACCCAGATGGTGACAGGAGATTCCTGGCCGTAGGTGCGAAGTTCTCATTGTCTGGACAACCAAAGAATCTAGGATGGCGTAGGTGCGAAGAAATGTCACCTCCTGGCTACAGCGACTGTTTAACAACTTCACAGAGAACGACATTCTGGTGATTGACTGCTTGTGACGTAATGGAACACTGCTAGAACATGACTGGGAGGTGGCCTTCTCTGGCGGTCTAAAGAAGACCTCACCGTTACACCGATGGTCATCAGGTTGTAGCAACGAGTCCTAGTTATGGGCAGTACCAACCAGAAACAAAACACCGGGGAGTTTAGCTTCAAGTCAGACTTTAAGCTCGGAATCAATTTAGAGGATGAGGTATGTTTACAGCACTCGGAAAAATTGACAAACAATCAAGAACAGAAAAAAATATGGACCAAAGCAGTATTCAACCCGTACTCAGTGGCGCAGCGCCTTGCCACGAAAAGTCAAACGCTAGGGAACACTGCCACTCAGCTAACTAAAAATTAGCTTCGTAGGCAATGTCTTTCGCGCAGGTGTTCTCATGACTATAGCATAAGGCTGCGATCACAGCAAACATAGTGTATCTGTATTTTTTTCCTGTTAAGACAAGTATCTCCCGAATAGGGTAGGGCTGAATACTTGCGTTGCAGACAAACATTTAGGACGAAACAGCACGGATAGTAGTTTCCAGCGGTTAGACTGGAGACAAATAATAATAAATGAATATTGTAGACAAATAATAATAAATGAATATTGGAGACAAATAATAATAAATGAATATTGGAGACAAATAATAATAAATGAATATTTGAGACAAATAATAATAAATGAATATTGGAGACAAATAATAATAAATGAATATTGGAGACAAATAATAATAAATGAATATTGGAGACAAATAAAATGAATATTGGAGACAAATAATAATAAATGAATATTGGAGACAAATAATAATAAATGAATATTGTTATAGAGGGAAAATTTGGAGCCGACTTCTTACTTGAAAGTTTGCACATTTGTTGTTAGCTCAGAGACTGCTGAAAGATGTAATCTTTTCCTTGAAGCAGAATTCAGTTTTCAAGTGTAGAGTTTAATCTGAGAAGCAGTTGTGAGAAAGCTGCAATCAAGATTAGAGTTCTAATCGATGTTGTTCTCAAGTGTTCTTCTCCTGTCGATTTGGCGGTGTTCAAACCATTTTTGGGGCCCTGGAATTAAATTATTACTTTTCTTTAAAATGAGACTATTACCTTTCTTTATAATGAAAATATTAGAAATGAAAATAAAGCTGAAAGAGAAGAAATTCTAACAAACGCCAGCCATCCAGACTGACTCTCATCTGAAAGCTTGAAATATGAAATTACGAGGCAGAAACTGAAATATTTCTCAGCCTTTTGCACATATTGAAGGATTTGGTAGAAAACTGGTAGTGGTGGTAGATGTAGACAACAGAGCAGGCTTGCCATCTTGCCACCGGCTGAAGGTAACAGGGAACTGAAAAAAAAAGAAACATTTAATGAGTTTCAAGAAATAATGGAGGAACTGCAGACAAGATGAGTTAGGTTGGTGCCCGGTAGACAAGATGAGTTAGGTTGGTGCCCGGTAGACAAGATGAGTTAGGTTGGTGCCCGGTAGACAAGATGAGTTAGGTTGGTGGCCGGTAGACAAGATGAGTTAGGTTGGTGGCCGGTAGACAAGATGAGTTAGGTTGGTGCCCGGTAGACAAGATGAGTTAGGTTGGTGCCCGGTAGACAAGATGAGTTAGGTTGGTGCCCGGTAGACAAGATGAGTTAGGTTGGTGCCCGGTAGACAAGATGAGTTAGGTTGGTGCCCGGTAGACAAGATGAGTTAGGTTGGTGCCTGGTTGACAAAACTGTCACAGTTGAACAAACCTGTGGGAACTGTGTCAGCAGGCCTCGAATGGAGGTTTGTGATCTTAGGCAGATCTTGTTGTCAAGTCACAAAGTGCGACATTCCTTTAGCACCTCTAACAAACTTCATCAAAGACTGTTTCCCAAAACTGCATAAATGTCAACAAAACTATGATCATTAATTGTATGTGAGAGTGCTTCTTATAGTCTAGTCAAGAGATCATCTTCATTGACATTTGACAACCTCAAAGTTCTCAGATCTCCACCTCCACACGGTCCCTGGCACACTCGAGAACTCTACAACTGGAGATCGTGTAGAACGAGCCTCACTGGAAGCCTGGCAGACTTGCTCTAATAGGTTATTCAGGACACATAGAAATAATTGTTTGACAATTGCTCTAATAATCCTCACATTCAAGTATATAGCAGAACAGTGAGCACATTCGTTGATGCTCTTATTTTCTACTAATCAATTATTTGTTTGCACGTGAACTTTTGTGATTTCCATAAATCTATCTACATCGCCAAGATGGAGCTACTAGAGTACAGAAAGACCTCACAACATTCAAATATATCAATAGAAAGATGGAGCTACTAGAGTACAGCAAGACTTCACAACACTCAAATATATCAATAGCAGAATGGAGCTACTAGAGTACAGCAAGACTTCACAACACTCAAATATATCAATAGCATGATGGAGCTACTAGAGTACAGCAAGACCTCACAACACTCAAATATATCAATAAAAAGATGGAGCTATTAGTGTATAGCAAGATCTCACAACACTCAAATATATCAATAGCATGATGGAGCTACTAGAGTATAGCAAGATCTCACAACACTCAAATATATCAATAGAAAGATGGAGCTATTAGAGTATAGCAAGATCTCACAACACTCAAATATATCAATAGCATGATGGAGCTACTAGAGTATAGCAAGATCTCACAACACTCAAATATATCAATAGCATGATGGAGCAACTAGAGTACAGCAAGACCTCACAACACTCAAATATATCAATAGAAAGATGGAGCTATTAGAGTATAGCAAGATCTCACAACACTCAAATATATCAATATAAGGTGAGGAAAATAAGGCAGAGCATGTTAGATGAAGTTTGTTCCACACAAAAAAATCTGAAGAGAGGGGAGTCAACAGGAAGTGATGATATTCCAGCTGGATCCATCCAAGCTGGAGGAGAGGGAAGTCACCAGGAAGTGATGATATTCCAGCTGGATCCATCCAAGCTGGAGGGGAGGGAAGTCACCAGGAAGTGATGATATTCCAGCTGGATCCATCCAAGCTGGAGGGGAGGGAAGTCACCAGGAAGTGATGATATTCCAGCTGGATCCATCCAAGCTGGAGGGGAGGGAAGTCACCAGGAAGTGATGATATTCCAACTGCATCTATCCAAGCTGGAGGGGAGGGAAGTCACCAGGAAGTGATGATATTCCAACTGCATCTATCCAAGCTGGAGGGGATGGAAGTCACCAGGAAGTGATGATATTCCGAATGGATCCATCCAAGCTGGAGTGGTGCCAAAGTTCGTATTTACCACGTTCTCTGCGTGAAGCGTGGAAACATTGGATTGACTGGTGAAAAGACGAAACGATCAGTGTACATCCCCTTTCCAAAGAAAGGAAATCTCAAGCTGTGTTCCAACTACAGAGCTATTGCCCTAACAAGTCATGCCAGCAAAATACTCTTGCATATCATCATGAATAGGATAGCAAGAAAGTTAGGACAAGAACTTCATATAGTGCAACCAGGTTTCGGGCCTAGTAGAGGTACCCGGGACCACATCTTTAACATGAGAAATATCCTTGAGAAGTGTTTGGAATACAATATAGAACTGCATACATGCTTCATAGATTACAGCAAGGTCTTTGAGAAGTGTAGGGAATACAACATATAGCTGAGTACATGCTTCACAGATTACAGCAAGGTCTTTGAGAAGTGTAGGGAATACAACATATAGCTGAGTACATGCTTCACAGATTACAGCAAGGTCTTTGAAAAGTGTAGGGAATACAACATGTCACTGCATACATGCTTCACAGATTACAGCAAGGTCTTTGAGAAGTGTAGGGAATACAACATATAGCTGAGTACATGCTTCACAGATTACAGCAAGGTCTTTGAGAAGTGTAGGGAATACAACATATAGCTGAGTACATGCTTCATAGATTACAGCAAAGTCTTTGAGAAGTGTAGGGAATACAACATGTCACTGCATACATGCTTCATAGATTACAGCAAAGTCTTTGAGAAGTGTAGGGAATACAACATGTCACTGCATACATGCTTCATAGATTACAGCAAAGTCTTTGAGAAGTGTAGGGAATACAACATATAGCTGAGTACATGCTTCATAGATTACAGCAAAGTCTTTGAGAAGTGTAGGGAATACAACATATAGCTGAGTACATGCTTCATAGATTACAGCAAAGTCTTTGAGAAGTGTAGGGAATACAACATATAGCTGAGTACATGCTTCATAGATTACAGCAAAGTCTTTGAGAAGTGTAGGGAATACAACATGTCACTGCATACATGCTTCATAGATTACAGCAAAGTCTTTGAGAAGTGTAGGGAATACAACATGTCACTGCATACATGCTTCATAGATTACAGCAAAGTCTTTGAGAAGTGTAGGGAATACAACATATAGCTGAGTACATGCTTCATAGATTACAGCAAAGTCTTTGAGAAGTGTAGGGAATACAACATATAGCTGAGTACATGCTTCATAGATTACAGCAAAGTCTTTGAGAAGTGTAGGGAATACAACATATAGCTGAGTACATGCTTCATAGATTACAGCAAAGTCTTTGAGAAGCGTTAGACCAAGAGCGGTACACGTGGTGACACAGCAAAGTGCTAGAACAAGAGCAGTACACGTGGTGACACCACAAAGTGCTAGAACAAGAGCAGTACACGTGGTGACACCACAAAGTGCTAGAACAAGAGCAGTACACGTGGTGACACCACAAAGTGCTGCATGAACTGGCTGCCACCGTGGATGGGGCACGGATGAAGGCCAACATTAAAGTTGGACCAGCTACAACAAAGACCTACTTGTTTAGTGCTGGACAGGCCGCCCCAAGCAGAACAACTGTAACGACTCAACGATCCAGGAAATAGAGAATGACTGGCTGATGACTTTTGACCTACCAGGGCAAGGGAAGTAACAAGAGTGCATTCAGAGATCAAACATGCGTCTATGTTGGCGAGGCCGGTGCATGTTAGCAATCCCAGAATACACTGGGGCTCTATAGTTATTATAGACGATTAGAGTAGCTGCACTTACACATCGACGGCTGCTGACTCACACCCCACATCTGTAGCACATCGACGGCTGCTGACTCACACCTCACAGCTCTATCACATCGACGGCCCCTGACTCACACCTCACATCTCTATCACATCGACGGCCCCTGACTCACACCTCACATCTCTATCACATTGACGGCCCCAGACTCACACGTCACATCTCTATCACATCGACGGCCCCTGACTCACACCTCACATCTCTATCACATTGACGGCCCCTTGACTCACACGTCACATCTCTATCACATCGACGGCCCCTGACTCAGACCTCACATCTCTATCACATCGACGGCTCCTGACTCACATCCCGCATCTGTATCACATCGACGGCTCCTGACTCACACCCCACATCTGTAACACATCGACTGCTCCTGACTCACACCCCACATCTGTAACACATCGACGGCTCCTGACTCACACCCCACGTTTGCAACACCTCGACCATTCCTAACTCACACCCCACGTTTGCAACACATCGACGGCTCCTTACTCACATCCCATGTTTGCAACACATCGACCATTCCTGACTCACACCCCATGTTTGCAACACATCGACCATTCCTGACTCACACCCCACGTTTGCAACACCTCGACCATTCCTGACTCACACCCCATGTTTGCAACACATCGACCATTCCTGACTCACACCCCATGTTTGCAACACATCGACCACTCCTTACTCACACCCCATGTTTGCAACACATCGACCATTCCTGACTCACACCCCACGTTTGCAACACATCGACCATTCCTGACTCACACCCCGTGTTTGCAACACATCGACCACTCCTGACTCACACCCCGTGTTTGCAACACATCGACCATTCCTGACTCACACCCCATGTTTGCAACACATCGACCACTCCTTACTCACACCCCACGTTTGCAACACATCGAACATTCCTGACTCACACCCCACGTTTGCAACACATCGACCACTCCTTACTCACACCCCACGTTTGCAACACATCGACCATTCCTGACTCACACCCCACGTTTGCAACACATCGACCATTCCTTACTCACACCCCACGTTTGCAACACATCGACCATTCCTGACTCACACCCCATGTTTGCAACACATCGACCACTCCTTACTCACACCCCACGTTTGCAACACATCGACCATTCCTGACTCACACCTCATGTTTGGAACACATCGACCATTCCTGACTCACACCTCATATTTGCAACACATCGACCATTCCTGACTCACACCCCATGTTTGCAACACATCGACCATTCTTGACTCACACCTCATATTTGCAACACATCGACCATTCCTGACTCACACCTCATATTTGCAACACATAGACCATTCCTGACTCACACCCCATGTTTGCAACACATCGACCATTCCTGACTCACACCCCACGTTTGCAACACATCGACCATTCCTGACTCACACCTCATATTTGCAACACATCGACCATTCCTGACTCACATCCCACGTTTGCAACACATCGACCATTCCTGACTCACACCTCATGTTTGGAACACATCGACCATTCCTGACTCACACCTCATATTTGCAACACATCGACCATTCCTGACTCACACCCCATGTTTGCAACACATCGACCATTCCTGACTCACACCTCATATTTGCAACACATCGACCATTCCTGACTCACACCCCATATTTGCAACACATCGACCATTCCTGACTCACACCTCATATTTGCAACACATCGACCATTCCTGACTCACACCTCATGTTTGCAACACATCGACCATTCCTGACTCATACCTCATGTTTGCAACACATCGACCATTCCTGACTCACACCTCATGTTTGCAACACATCGACCATTCCTGACTCACACCCCATCTTTGCAACACATCGACCATTCCTTACTCACACCTCATGTTTGCAACACATCGACCATTCCTGACTCACACCTCATGTTTGCAACACATCGACCATTCCTGACTCACACCTCCACCGATAGTTCAAAGGAGTTGAGTACCCAAAACGATAGATCGTTATCACTTGTTAGTTACTGACCCGCTCCACCGTGCTGAGGTACCACACGATAAAAAAATTAATTTCACGGGTTAGGCAGTCACGGGAGTATATAAGGACGTGACGCAGAGTAGCAAGACATTTTAGACACCTGCCACAAAGAAGACATCAGTATGCTGGTTAAAGCTAAGACAGTCGTGTGCGACTGGATAGAGACCGTAGATTCGACCTGAAGTGTTGCGCAGAATAAGTGTAGTTATTTGATGTGAAATATGATGTAAGTCAATTAGTTCAATACAGCAGGAGGTCAACGCCTGGGCGGGACTTCCACCCATAGAGTGTCAAGACGCTAAAGGGATGAAACACTTGCTCGACGGGTCCGCTTCTGATGATCAGATAGACTCCTGCTGCCAAGCTCTGTATGAAGAGTTACCTATTTTTTTGGTTTTTATTATTATAACTGACTAACTGACTGACTGACTGACTGACTGACTGACTGCACTGGTATCATAACTGAATGGCTGAGTCCATCCATAGGAACTGTACCTGACTCTCTGACTCCACTACTACATCAATACCGCACATTCCTGTCTGACTTCACTACTACAACAATACATCACATGGCTGTCTGATTCCACTACTACAGCAATACCGCACATGGCTGTCTGACTCCACTACTACAGCAATACCGCACATGGCTGTCTGACTCCACTACTACAGCAATACCGCACATGGCTGTCTGACTCCACTACTACAGCAATACCGCACATGGCTGTCTGACTCCACTACTACAGCAATACCGCACATGGCTGTCTGACTCCACTACTACAGCAATACCGCACATGGCTGTCTGACTCCACTACTACAGCAATACCGCACATGGCTGTCTGACTCCACTACTACAGCAATACCGCACATGGCTGTCTGACTCCACTACTACAGCAATACCGCGCATGGCTGTCTGACTCCACTACTACAGCAATACCGCACATGGCTGTCTGACTCCACTACTACAGCAATAACGCACATTCCTGTCTGACTCCACTACTACAGCAATAACGCACATGGCTGTCTGACTCCACTACTACAGCAATGCCGCACATGGCTGTCTGACTCCACTACTACAGCAATAACGCACATGGCTGTCTGACTCCACTACTACAACAATACCGCACATGGCTGTCTGACTCCACTACTACAACAATACCGCACATGGCTGTCTGACTCCACTACTACAGCAATACCGCACATGGCTGTCTGACTCCACTACTACAGCAATAACGCACATTCCTGTCTGACTCCACAACAACACTAACACTTAATGACTGAATCCACTCCACTACAATCATAACTGACTTCCGGTAGCTCCCGCCCTGCACGCCCACCCATTGTAGCAGTGACAGAGCCACAATTACAACAGACTCTCAACGAGCTTAGACCGAGTTCTATATTGTCCCGGCACTCGAACAGAGCAGCTTAAGATCTCCACCTGACATGTTGGGTATTTGTCCCCTCACAGAGACTCACAACACCGACGATCCAGGACAGCCCTGCTTCCCCTGTTACCGACATTAACATTTCCGTTAGCTCAAACTCAATTTGAATATTTGTTATCTTCTTTAGCCAAAGAATAAAAAAATGAAGATGGCCACTTGAGGTTCAGAAATAAAGTCCTCACTGAGACGATCCATATTACAAGTTAATGAGCATTGGAGATTGAGTTCAGTGAGATATTAGCTCCATTTATGCAGGGAGGAATAGGGCATATACCGGACAATTACCAGCAACCACCACTTGACTAACGGGTCATTACGCGTCATTAAGTTTGTCACGCCCACTATTATTGTGGCCGTCCAAAATATAATTATTAATTTGTCACATCTACTTTTATTGTGACCGTCCAAAATATAATTATTAATTTGTCACATCTACTTTTATTGTGACCGTCCAAAATATAATTATTAATTTGTCACATCTACTTTTATTGTGACCGTCCAAAATATAATTATTAATTTGTCACACCCACTATTATCGTGACCGTCCAACCTATAATTATTAATGTGTCACACCCACTACTATCGTGACCGTCCAACCTATAATTATTAATGTGTCACACCCACTACTATCGTGACCGTCCAACCTATAATTATTAATGTGTCACACCCACTAATATCGTGACCGTCCAACCTATAATTATTAATGTGTCACACAAACTTTTCGAACAATATTCTAGAAACAGTTTGTCACAACTTTCAATTGTTCAGTTAAATTCTCCCAGTAGTTTATGACTTAGAGTGTGTCGGGTCATGCAGTAGATATCACAGCCTGCGGCTGTATGCAGTAGATAGCACAGCCTGCCGCTGTACGCAGTAGATAGCACAGCATGCCGCTGTACGCAGTAGATAGCACAACCTGCCGCTGTATGCAGTAGATAGCACAACCTGCCGCTGTATGCAGTAGATAGCACAACCTGCCGCTGTATGCAGCAGATAGCACAACCTGCGGCTGTTTGCAGTAGATAGCACAACCTGCGGCTGTATGCAGTAGATAGCACAACCTGCGGCTGTATGCAGTAGATAGCACAACCTGCGGCTGTATGCAGTAGATAGCACAACCTGCCGCTGTATGCAGTAGATAGCACAACCTGCGGCTGTTTGCAGTAGATAGCACAACCTGCGGCTGTATGCAGTAGATAGCACAACCTGGCTGCCCTGCTGGTATGCTCGGTAGAGTAGAAGGCTAAGGGAGAGTACCCTGCAGTAAAACAAACCCACTGCCTTGTTGGTGAAACTTTTTAGTTTACGCAGCCAACCGTAAACGAACCGACGGAAGGCAACAGAAAACCACCGTCGTAACTTATTTGTACAATCATGAATCGCCACAACAATAGAAATAACGACAACAACGTTAAGGGGGATTCCAATGGAAAACCCTCGTTCGGTAGGGGACATCATGTGCTACAGGTGATACCCGATCGTCATCAAGCTACTGAAAGCAAAATAAAGATAAAACAAACTCTAAAGATAGGGAGTCGCGATAGCTCAGTGGTTAGTGAACTGGACTACAAAGGACAAGGGGTAGGGTTCGATCCCAACCGACGGCTTCCGGGTTCACCCAGCCTTAAATGGGTACCGGATTTTTTTCTGGGAAAGTGAAGCGGCAGGGGCGTAATACCGACCACATTACCCCAAAAATAATTCGCTAAAGGTCTATAAAATGTATTGTCACTAACACCATATTCCCTGTACGCCACTTTGCGTAACGGGGGTACTTTACTTTTTTTTTTTTTTACTCTAAAGATAGGTACTTGGAATGTGAGAACGCTCATCATCATCATGTACCTTATCGGTTGGCGTAGGAGATGATGTCATTCCACAAAATTCTATCTACAGTACATCGTATCAGTTCTGTTGTTGAATGTTTTCCATGCCATGACACTAAGCTATCCAGTATTTTCTCTCTTTGTCGTCCGCGATATCTCTTTCCTTTTATTTTGCCAGTTGTAACCAAGTATTAAGGGGAGTAAGACAGTGATGCATCTTATCACCAAGCTTGTTCAATCTATACACTGAGCAAATCTTTAAAAACATCATAGAGATGCCAGGCCTACAAATTAATGGAAAGATAATCAATAACCTAAGATATGCTGACGATACTGTTCTACTATTGGTCGTTTCAAATCTAAATGTTCACGATTAACATGAAATATCTCCTCTTTCCCTGCACTTACAAACTTGATTTTTTGCATCTGGCCTTGTTTTACCAAGGTCCCACCGATTTCACAAAATTTAATGATGTAGGAAGTATGCTTCATCATGAAGCAGCACTTTCCTTTGATCTCAGTGAATTTACGGATCTTTTTGCTCCTGGAGAAAATAATTTACCGTACATTAATGGAAATCAGCTTCTCGACATAGGCGTCTCTACACAACTTGAAAGTTGGAGGCGTTTATCAACTGTTTACTTTCTATTGTTTACTTTCTTTAAACACTATGAGAATGTCAATGTTATAGCCTTTACAGACGGTCTAAAACAAATCAGCGTATAAACAGTTCCATTAATGAAAACTATTTAAACAATATACAACAAAGAATACATTTAAAAAAATTAATTATCCGTTGCGAGCGATAACGAGCATGACATATCAAGCAAAGTTATTGTTTATGGGTACGCATGTGACTAAAGAGTCCGATGTAAGCACGGGATCCTCTTCACTGTAAAGAGCTACATTGTTCGTTTTATGTCTTTCCATGTGACTTTCATTATTTTACGTAAACAAGACATATGAAAGTGATTTAGTTTCTTTGCATGCCTGCAGTACACATATCAAGAATCTTTACATTTTCAAAACGTTTTCAACTTTAGCTAAAGATTGATCATGCGGACATATAAAAACGTCCATTATTATTTCATTTATTCTGAATCAGAGGAGTCTAACATATTGATTACTAATCTGGGCTGAACGAACAATAGTCCATCTTTTTTCCAATAGTCATTTTCTTCTTTTAAGACATGATCTTCACATTTGCACCAAAAATCTTTGTCAATCTGTGATAGAGCAGCATATGTCAGTCCTTTTATATCGCATAGTTTAAAACTTGTATTCTCAGCTGCCACCTGCCCTTTAATTTTTGCCCAAACGAGTTCAATGGGGTTTAATTGTGGATGATAAGGGGGCAGTCTCAAGCACGTATGGCCATGCTGTTGAATGATTTTGTCTATTTGGAATACTTTGGTCTTTTGCGATTTCTTAACAAGTGACAGTAATTCAGGTTTCAAAAATCCCTCGTTAAATGGAATTCCTTCCTTTCTTAGCCAAATCTTTATAACATCTTTTGTACTGGTAGATGTAGGAATTTTGTCTTCTTCTGCCACAGCGTTGTGGTACGACGCGTTGTCCATTACCAGACAGGATGGTCTGTCTAGAATTGGAAGAAGAGTATTTTCAATCCACTCTCTAAATATATGGCCATTCATCTCGGTGTGATAGTCCCTGTTGTCAGTATAATTAGAGGTGAATATAAGTTCTGCATTTTTCACCAACCCTTCTTTTCGGCTGCCTGCATGTGCCATTATAATACGCTGTCCTTTTCCAGTGGGTACACATCTTTTAATACTTCCATCTGATAACTGCCATTCCTTTGCACTTGTGTGGTGAGAATTTATCCAAGATTCATCTAGAAATACAATATCATAACCTTGGTTACGCATTTCCCGTACTTCACGTAAATATTTACTCCTCATAGAAACTAAGTGCGGCTTCTCGCAGATGACATTTCTACCACTATCGTACTTTCTAAACGTAAAACCGATGCTTCTAACAGTTCTCCATAATGTTGTTTTCGACACAACAATGTCATTTTCTGCTCTCAGTCGAATTTTCAGTTTTCTTAAAGTCACAGTTTCTTTGAAATCGAACATTTTACAAATTGCTCTTCTAATCACTTCCTTGTCAAAACTATCTACTACTTTCTTTCTTCCTAGCGTCCTAGTCTTGATTGAACTGGACACTCCGTTAGCTTTAAGCACTTGTTTGAAAAAGCGTTTGCTTATACCCAATGCGTGAATAGTTCTCTTTTCTGGCTTTGAGATGCTTCGATACAGTTTTCCACGCTTAGCTTCTATGCAAAAATATTTATACACCTTTATTGCCACTGATTGCAATGTACGGAACTTTACTTTTATACCCATTGACTAACAGATCACAAATTTAACGAAATTACCCAATAATTAGGATACGCCGTTGCACATAAATCACAACAAAACGACAGGAAATGGGATGCACCGGATATAAAATTATAACTATGACGCGTTTTATGTGTTTTTTAGTGCTTAAAACAGGGAAATTGGCGCGCATTACGTTCAAGATGACAAGTCCGTGGGTGCTCACTCATATGAAGCGGTAATTCCTCCAAATATATGGTTTGACCAAAATGCCTTAAATTTGTATACTTCAAATAAAGAATATTTAAAACTATACCTTTGTTGGTGAGGAAATGAATGTACTTCTTGGGACCAAAAAATCACAAGACCATATGCAAAATTTCAGCATTATCAATCAATTGGTTGCAGAGATATGGAATTTTAAACACCTTCAAAATATTTTGAAACGACCTATAGCAGAAAATCCTAAAGATCTACAACAATTGCTTAATGAAATAAACACGACAAGCAAAAAATATGGACTATAAATGAATACCAACAAGACTAAAACTATGATTATAAACAAAGAAAATACTCAAAATATTCAAGTCAATATCAAAATTGAAGGAATAGACCTGGAGACAGTTCAGAACTACAACTACATTGGACATACTATAACCAGTGATGGAAAATGTACAACTGAAATAAACAAAAGAATAGGAATGGCAAAAAGTAATTTTAATGTCATGAAAAATATACTAACGTCAAAACAAATAAAACCAGGACTAAAACTAAGAATAGCAAAATGTTACATCTCAATATTCCTATATGGTGCAGAAACATGGACATTAGACAAGAAAACAGAACAGAGAATTGAATCCTTTGAAATGTGGATATATAGGAGAATAGGTAGAATTGGATGGAAAGAAAAGAAAACAAACGATGAAGTCTTAAAACAACTAAACATGAAAAGAGAACTACTAAACACAATTCAAACAAAACAAATGCGATTTTTTGGGCCATGTTAAAAGACACAATAGCCGACTAAAAGTAATCTTTGAGGGGAAAATGCAAGGTAAAAGAGGCAGAAGCAGACCAAGACTAACATGGACGAGTAACATCAAAAGATGGACAAGTCAGTCTATGGTAGATACAAATAATAATTAAAACATTGTTATTATTATTTGTACCCAGTATATAACCACTGGAAACTACTATTTGTTCTGTTTCGTCCAATAAATGTTTGTCTGCAACATAAGTATTCAGCCCTACTGGGAGATACTTGCATTAATAGGAAAGTACAAATATACAATTTATTTCCGGTCTGTGATCGTTACCCTATGCTATAGTCATTGAGAACGCCTTCGTGTAAGACACTGCTACAATAGCTAACATTTTAGTTAGCTGCGTGGCAGTGTGCCAAGCGTTCGGCTTCTCGTGGCAAGGCGCGGTGCCAGGGAGTACGGGTTCGATCCCGCTTCGGACCATATATTGTTATTCGTTTTTTTTCTGTTGTTGTTTGTCTGTCAATTTTTCCGAGTGCTAACACATACCTCTTTGTTCTATTATTCCCTCAGTCTATGGTAACCTGCACCATCAAAGCAAAAGACAGAGCAGAATGGCGCTCCATGATAGCCGACCTTCATTGCGGAGATGGCACTCGATGATCATGATGAACCACGAATTCCAACTTTCCTCTTCTCATGATGTGCCTGAAAAATGTTGATTATTTCTTTCTGATGTTTTTTAGGAGCTCCCTTTTTGTGTTGGCCTCTTTTTTTTTATCTTGTAGAACACTCAGGCAGAAGAGAGAACTGGAAAACATCGAACAGGAAATGAACGGAATGGGTTTGCATTTGTTGGGACTTTGCGAAATGAGATACACTGGATCAGGGGAGATATATTATGATGAACAAAAAATCATCTATTCTGGAGGTACTAAATACCAAAGAGGAGTAGGTATCATCTTGGATGCAGAAATAGCAAAAACAGTGAAAGGCTTTTACCCAATATCTCACAGAGACCTTTTAGTGAAATTGAATGGAAAACCAATAGACATAAATCTTATACAAGTTTATGCACCAACAGCAGACAGTCTAGAGGAAACAATTGATAAATTTTAGGAGTTAAATGAGGCACTTCATAAATGCAAACCACATGAAAACACCATAGTTCTAGGGGATTTTAACGCAAAAGTAGGAAAGGCAAGAGTTGTGGAAGTTGGTCATTATGGCTTAGGCGAGAGGAATGAAAGGGGTGAGAAACTTATTGAATGGGCAAGAACACACAACATGATGATAGGAAACACCTGGTTTAAGCAACATCCAAGACGTATGTGGACATGGAAAAGCCCAGGGGACAACGCACGTAAACAAATTGATTACATAATGATAAGCATTAGATTTAGAAACAGTCTGGTGTGTGTGAAAACTAGACCAGGAGCAGATTGCAGTAGTGATCATGTACCTGTTGTGGGAAAGCTTAGAGTAAAATTAAAACAGCAAAACGAGCCTCAGATAACATCAAGTTAAATTTAGATTTACTAAAATCAGACAAGAAGCTGAAAGACAAATATAAAATCACAATTCAGAACCAGTACAATGCAATAGAGAAGATACAAAGCATTGATGAACAGTGGGAAATGCTAAAAGAGTCAATGCAACAAACATCAAAAGAGTTCATACCACCAGTGAGGACAAATTCAAGAAGGAAATGGACGACATATGGCATTTTACAGCTAATGAATACAAGAAGAAGAAATAAGGATAACAAAGATGAGAATATGAGATTAAATAAAGAAATTGTAATGAAACAATAGAAGCATGGCTAAAAAGAGATGCAAAGAGATTGAAATGCAACAAAAAGGAGATGCTAAAGCTATATACAAACAAATTGAGGAATTAACAGAAAGAAAAACGCAATCAAAAACTGGATGTCTTAGATCACTGGAAGGAGAACTGTTGATTGTACAAGAAAACATAAGGGAACGATGGACAGAATACATTAAAGATCTTTATAATGATGAACGAACAGAAGCAAATATTAAGGATAATGGAGAAGGGACTAGAAATACTCAAAGAAGAAGCGGAAGACGCCTTGCGCAATATGAAAGCAGGCAAAGCTCCTGGACCAGATAATATAACTAAAGAAGAGATTGAAGCCATGCGTGATTTTGGAATAGAAATAATAACAAAAATATTGAATGATATCAACAACAGCGGATATATACCAGACGACATGCTCACATCAATATTCATAGCCCTACCAAAGAAATCGGGTGCGATTGAATGCGATGATCATCGCACAATAAGCCTTATGAGTCATATGACTAAGATATTACTAAGAATCATCATGCGAAGAGTGCGAAACAAAATCAGTCCAGAAATTAGCGATGAACAGTGTGGTTTTGTTAGAGATAAAGGAACGAGCAATGTCATTTATATCATACGATCTTTAGTAGAAAGAGCCATAGAGGTGAAAACAGATCTATACCTATGTTTCATAGATTATACCTAATCATTTAACAAAGTAAAGCACCAAGAAATAATCAAAATTTTAGAAGGCATAAATGTGGACATCAAAGATCTAAGAAAAATAAAGAACATGTACTTTGCAACAAACAGCGGCTATAAAAAAAAAAAAAGTAAAGTACCCCCGTCACGCCAAGTGGCGTATATGGAAATATGGTGTTAGTGACCCTATATTTTACAGACCTTCGGAACATGATTTTTGGGGTAATGTGGTCGGTATTTCGCCCGTGCTGCTTTACTTTCCCATAAAAAAGTCCGGTACCCATTTAAGGCTGGGTGAGCCCGGAAGCAGTCAGTTGGGATCGAATCCTACCCATTGTCTTTTGTAGTCCGGTTCACTAACCACTGAGCTATCGCGGCTCCCTAAACAGCGGCTATAAGAACTGAAAATCAATTTAATTAGTTTCAACAAATAAAACAGGGCGTTAGACAAAGTTGTGTGCTGTCACCAGATTTATTTAATATGTATAGTGAAATTAGTTTAAAAGATTCATAATGAACATGCCTGGAATAATAATCGGAGGCCATAATATAAATAAGCTAAGGTATGCTGATGATAGCAGCTTTCCAAAAATGAGGGAGATACTATGCAATCCATTTTTGACGACAGAAACAAGAAAAAGAGTTCTTAGATGTTATGTATAACCAGTTTTATCATATGGATGTGAATCATGGACAATAGGACAACAGACAAGAAATCACTGGAGACTAGAAATATGGTTTTCCAGAAGAATGTTGGGAATACCAAGGACAACTAAGAAGAGTAATGAAAACGTTCTGGAAGAGGCCAAAGCAAAAAAAGAGCTAATTTCCAAAATTAGGAATAAACAATCATCATTTTTTGGCCATGTAATGAGAAGGGAACAGCTGGAATATATTGTAACAACTGGAAAAATTGAGGGACGAAGAGATAGAGGGAAGCAAAGAGAAAAGATACCAGACAGCTTAAGAGAATGGCTTGGCAGAAGGTCAACAACAGAAATGATAAACAACTGTCGAGATCTAAAGTTGTGGAGAGATATGATCACCTACGCCAGCAGATATGGTACTTAATGATAATGATGATGACATGTTTTGGTTGTCTGCAGTCTATAGTTTATATGGCTTACTATAAACAATTACAAATATCATCAAAGACATGTATGATGGTTACACATGTGCAGTTCGAACAGAGGAAGGACTGAGCGAATGTTTCCCAATAGAAACTGGGGTTAAACAAGGATGTATTTTATCGCCCTTGTTATTTGGAATTGTTGTGGACTTCATAATGAAGAAATGCTGCACTGGTAATAAAGGCATCGAATGGATACAAGGAGACCATTTGGGGGACCTCGACTTTGCTGATGATATAGTTCTCATCAGCAGTCAGATAAAAACGATGCAGGAAAACACAAATGAACTATCATCAATAGCCAGAAAAATTGGGCTTGTGATCAATCATGAAAATCTTCATTCCAACAGACGACACAATATACATGGAAAACAAACCAGTAGAAGAGATCGATCACTTTATCTATCTTGGAAGTCACATTGATCGGGAAGAGGATACAATTAAAGAAATTAGAATCAGACTAGCTAAAGCAGCAATGTCTTTCAGAAGCCTTGAAAAGTGGAAATCAAAACTCATTTGTACAAACAAAAAACTTAGACTATTCAAACCAAACGTACTATCTACCCTTACGTATGTATGTGAGAGATAGAAAACAACAAGAGACAGAAACAAAGTTGAACGCATTCGAAAATAAATGTCTAAGGAAAATACTTAGTATAGCGTGGAACGAATTCAAAACAAACGAGGAAATTAGAGAAATCGCCAATCAACCACTAATCTTCTTCTTCTTCTTCTTTCCTTCCTCATCTGCCTTTCAGCGTCGAGGGGAGATATAATTTGCGGTCTTTTGCTCTTCTGTTCGCCTCTGCTGCTGTTATGTTTCCTAGTGCTTCTAATATTCCATCGATCCATCTTTTTCGTGGTCGACCCTTGGGTCTGTTGTTCTCACAACGTTTGTTGAAGGCTCGTTGTGTTGTGTTTTGTTCTTTCTGCCTTGTCACGTGGCCAAACCATTTTATCTGTTGTTTCCTTATATATTCTATGGCTGGGGCTATTCCTAGTTTTTTTCTCAGTTCTTCATTTCTGATCTTATCTCTCAGACTGTTTCCTGTCATTCGTCTAACACATTTCATCTCTGTAGAGGTTATTTTTCTTATTGTTCTTGCATCTAGGGTCCAGGTCTGGCACTGGTAGCACAACGTTGGAATGAAGATTGTATTGTATAGTGCTCGTTTTGCCTCCAGAGTTATTTCCTTGTTGGATAATAGTGGTGATAACTGTCCGATGATTTGACAAGCTTTGTTGCATCTTGATTCTATCTCTGCTTTTTGGGAATTGTCGTTTGTCATTAGACTTCCTAGGTATTTGAATTCCTCTACTTGTTTTAGTTGTCTGCCTTCTATAGTTATGTTGATGTTCTGTTTATTTTTGGCGACATTCATGACTTCTGTTTTGTTGATGTTGAGTTTCATGTTGTATTTTGTTCCTAAGATGTTGAGTTTGTTTAAGTGTTCTTGTAGGTCTTCTATTGTTTCATGTATTAGTGCCTGGTCGTCTGCAAATAGAAGCTCGTTGATCTCCTCTGTCTCTGATGGGTTGGCTAACTTGCATATATGGTCCATGTATGTAATAAACAGTAGGGGGGATAGTACGCACCCTGTCTTACACCTGATCTAACTTCGAAGTGGTCTGTGTAGCCTGTTGCTGTTCTGACCCTGCTGCTGCTGTTGGCTTAGAGACTTTTAATAAGGTTGGTTAGATGTTGGCTTACTCCGTATGTTGTTAGTATCTCCCACAGTTGTTCTCTGTTTACTCTGTCGAATGCTTTTTCCTGGTCAATGAAGGCTATGTATAAGTTTTGGTTGTGTTCTGTCGTTTTTTCTGCAAGCTGTTTTAGTGTGAATAGTGCGTCGGTACATCCTCTGTTTTTTCGGAACCCCATTTGAGAATCGCTTAACTGGAGTTCTATTATTGGTCTCAGTCTTTTTTTTTCCAAGATTTTGGCGTATAGCTTTCCTACATGGCTGAGAAGAGATATACCTCTATATTGATTGCAGTCTCTTTTGCTACCTTTCTTTTTCCATATTGGTATGATGATTGCCTGTTGCCAGTCTTTTGGGGCTTGTTGTTGGTGCCATGCTGCATTAAATATTCTGTGCAGCCATTGCATTCCTGTTTCTCCCGCTGCTGCTATTATTTCTATTGGAATGTTATCTATCCCTGGTGCTTTGTTTCTTGGTGAATATTTGATTACTTCTTCGATTTCCTCTTTCATGATGTTGGGTTCAGTATTTGTGAGTTCTAGCGTGGTTTTTGTTGTCTTGTTGGTAGTTGGTATGTTTAACAGGTCTTCAAAATATTCTTTCCATCTCTGTTGCATACATTGGTTATTTGATATTGGCTGTCCGTCTTTGTCATTTATCAGCTCAGTAGGATCATGGTTTTCTTTTCTCGCTCTTGTGGCTTTTACTGCTTTGTAGAAATCTCTTGTGGCTGTCTTGAAGTCCCTGCTCATGTTTTGTCGGAATTCTGTCCAATTCCTTTGCTTAGCTTCTTTGATCAGCATTTTAACTCTTTTCGAACTAAGGCATATCTTTCATATTTTTCTTGGTGCTTGTTCTCCCTCCAATTTTTAAACAGTTTCTTCTTTTCTTTAATTGCTTCTCTGATTGTTTCGTTCCACCACGGGGTGCTCTTTGTTCCATTCTCTTGTTCTTAGCTTCGTTCCACAAACTGTTTTAGAGATGTTGGTTACTGTTTCCTTAAATTGTTTCCACTCTTCTTCTACTGTGCATACTTCGTTAGGGAGTTTCTTGAATTCCCCTGTTAGTCTTTCTTCTAGGTTTTTCCTTGTTTCTTGATCTTTTAATTGTTTTATTTTTATTGTCTGTTCTTTTCGCTTCTTTTGTTTGTTTTCGTATATTCTCTTTATTTTTGGCTGTCTTAGTGTGATCATAACCATCTTGTGATCCGTGTCGTCTGTAATATTTGGGATTGCTCTACTGTCGGTTACTCTTTTCTTGTTCTCTTTTCTTGTTAGTATAAAATCTATCTGGCTTCTGCATGTTGTGTCATTCCATTTGTAGCAGGTGTATACTTGCGACTCCCTGTGTTTGAAGAATGTGTTGGTGATAAATAAATTGTTTTGATTGCATAGATCCAGTAGTCTGCTTCCGTTTTCGTTTATTTCAGCTGTTTTATCACCAAAGGGTCCTAAGATGTCACTGTTCTCACTGTCACCACTAATATCTTCAGTAATCAAGAAAAGACGATGGTCATATGTTGGACGTGATGAGGAGAGATAACAACCGAATAGCAAAGCAAGCCCTCATTTGGGAAACAACAGGTAAAAGAAAAAGAGGCTGTCCCAGAGAGACACTGAGAAGAACATTTATCAGAGAGGCAAGAGTAGCAGGAATCGGCTCCCTCAATGAGATAGAGTTGCTTGCACAGAACAGAGGCAAATGGTGAGATTTGATAAAATATCTTTACAAGGATTGAAAACTGCTAGAATACAAATTTAGATAAGAGATAGAGTATCTGGGTCTATGGGCTATGGGCCGGATATGACTCTGAAGGTCAATAGATGGATAATTTATAGTTGAGATAACAGGCGAGTTAAAGTGTAGGCAACAAATCTAGGTCACTGACACAGTCTCTCAGATCTTAGGGTCGCTTACAGAGATGTTTCATGTAATCAGAAATCAGCTCATCAACAGAGAAATGATTCATGTACTGAGAAATCTGATAATAAACAGAGAGATGTTTAATGTACCGAGAAATCAGCTCATCAACAGAGAGATGATTCATGTACTGAGAAATCTGATAATAAACAGAGAGATGTTTAATTTACCGAGAAATCAGCTCATAAACAAAGAGATGTTTCATGTAATCAGAAATCAGTACATCAACAGAGAGATGTGAGAAATCTGATAATAAACAGAGAGATGTTTAATGTACCGAGAAATCAGCTCATCAACAGAGAGATGATTCATGTACCGAGAAATCAGCTCATCAACAGAGAGATGATTCATGTACTGAGAAATCAGCTCATCAACAGAGATATGATTCATGTACTGAGAAATCTGATAATAAACAGAGAGATGTTTAATGTACCGAGAAATCAGCTCATCAACAGAGAGATGATTCATGTACTGAGAAATCTGATAATAAACAGAGAGATGTTTAATGTACCGAGAAATCAGCTCATCAACAGAGAGATGATTCATGTACTGAGAAATCTGATAATAAACAGAGAGATGTTTAATGTACCGAGAAATCAGCTCATCAACAGAGAGATGATTCATGTACTGAGAAATCTGATAATAAACAGAGAGATGTTTAATGTACCGAGAAATCAGCTCATCAACAGAGAGATGATTCATGTACTGAGAAATCTGATAATAAACAGAGAGATGTTTAATGTACCGAGAAATCAGCTCATAAACAAAGAGATGTTTCATGTACTTTGAAATCAGCTCATAAACAGAGAGATGTTAAAAGTAGTATGAAATCTGCTTATAAACAGAGAGATGTTTCATGTACTTTGAAATCAGCTTATAAACAGAGAGATGTTTAAAGTAGTGTGAATTCAGCTTATAAACAGAGAGATGTTAAAAGTAGTATGAAATCAGCTTATAAACAGAGAGATGTTTATAGTAGTGTGAAATCAGCTGCTAGACAGAGAGATATTTCATGTACTGTGTAACTATGACTAGTGACATGATTATTGGACTGTATGGTCAACCAATGGTAGAGACATGATTATTGGACTGTATGGTCAACCAATGGGTAGAGACATGATTATTGGACTGTATGGTCAACCAATGGCTAGAGACATAATTATTGGACTTTATGGTCAACCAATGGGTAGAGACATGATTATTGGACTTTATGGTCAACCAATGGCTAGAGACATGATTATTGGACTTTATGGTCAACCAATGGCTAGAGACATAATTATTGGACTTTATGGTCAACCAATGGGTAGAGACATAATTATTGGATTGTATGGTCAACCAATGGCTAGAGACATAATTATTGGACTTTATGGTCAACCAATGGGTAGAGACATAATTATTGGATTGTATGGTCAACCAATGGGTAGAGACATAATTATTGGACTGTATGGTCAACCAATGGGTAGAGACATGATTATTGGACTTTATGGTCAACCAATGGCTAGAGACATGATTATTGGACTTTATGGTCAACCAATGGCTAGAGACATGATTATTGGACTTTATGGTCAACCAATGGCTAGAGACATAATTATTGGACTTTATGGTCAACCAATGGGTAGAGACATAATTATTGGACTGTATGGTCAACCAATGGGTAGAGACATGATTATTGGACTTTATGGTCAACCAATGGGTAGAGACATGATTATTGGACAGTATGGTCAACCAATGGGTAGAGACATAATTATTGGACTTTTATGGTCAACCAATGGGTAGAGACATAATTATTGGACTGTATGGTCAACCAATGGGTAGAGACATGATTATTGGACTGTATGGTCAACCAATGGGTAGAGACATAATTATTGGACTGTATGGTCAACCAATGGGTAGAGACATGATTATTGGACTGTATGGTCAACCAATGGGTAGAGACATAACTATTGGACTGTATGGTCAACCAATGGGTAGAGACATGATTATTGGACTGTATGGTCAACCAATGGGTAGAGACATAATTATTGGACAGTATACTCAACCATTGGCTAGAGACATGATTATTGGACTTTATGGTCAACCAATGGGTAGAGACATGATTATTGGACAGTATACTCAACCATTGGCTAGAGACATGATTATTGGACTTTATGGTCAACCAATGGGTAGAGACATAATTATTGGACAGTATACTCAACCATTGGCTAGAGACATGATTATTGGACTTTATGGTCAACCAATGGGTAGAGACATAACTATTGGACTGTATGGTCAACCATTGGGTAGAGACATAATTATTGGACTGTATGGTCAACCAATGGGTAGAGACATAATTATTGGACTGTATGGTCAACCAATGGGTAGAGACATAATTATTGGACTATATGGTCAACCATTGGGTAGAGACATAATTATTGGACTGTATGGTGAACCAATGGGTAGAGACATAATTATTGGACTGTATGGTCAACCAATGGGTAGAGACATAATTATTGGACTGTATGGTCAACCATTGGGTAGAGACATAATTATTGGACTGTATGGTCAACCATTGGGTAGAGACATAATTATTGGACTGTATGGTCAACCAATGGGTAGAGACATGATTATTGGACTGTATGGTCAACCAATGGGTAGAGACATAATTATTGGACTGTATGGTCAACCAATGGGTAGAGACATGATTATTGGACTGTATGGTCAACCAATGGGTAGAGACATAACTATTGGACTGTATGGTCAACCAATGGGTAGAGACATGATTATTGGACTGTATGGTCAACCAATGGGTAGAGACATAATTATTGGACAGTATACTCAACCATTGGCTAGAGACATGATTATTGGACTTTATGGTCAACCAATGGGTAGAGACATGATTATTGGACAGTATACTCAACCATTGGCTAGAGACATGATTATTGGACTTTATGGTCAACCAATGGGTAGAGACATAATTATTGGACAGTATACTCAACCATTGCTAGAGACATGATTATTGGACTTTATGGTCACCAATGGGTAGAGACATAACTATTGGACTGTATGGTCAACCATTGGGTAGAGACATAATTATTGGACTGTATGGTCAACCAATGGGTAGAGACATAATTATTGGACTGTATGGTCAACCAATGGTAGAGACATAATTATTGGACTATATGGTCAACCATTGGGTAGAGACATAATTATTGGACTGTATGGTCAACCAATGGGTAGAGACATAATTATTGGACTGTATGGTCAACCAATGGGTAGAGACATAATTATTGGACTGTATGGTCAACCATTGGGTAGAGACATAATTATTGGACTGTATGGTCAACCATTGGGTAGAGACATAATTATTGGACTGTATGGTCAACCAATGGGTAGAGACATAATTATTGGACTGTATGGTCAACCAATGGGTAGAGACATGAGTATTGAACTATACAATGAACACTTGGTGATCGGGGCAGCTTTCATCGCTCATGCTTAGATTATTAACTGGCGCCGACACATTTACTGTCCACTTGTAGACAGAGCACAACACTGTTGGGTACAGCTCTACCTGACAGCAACTGATTGTTTGTTGACATATGTGAACCGATGGTATAGTTGACAGATGAGAACCGATGGTTTAGTTGACAGATGAGAACCGATGCTTTATTGCCCTGTGAACTGATAGCTGGGCTGGCCGTGACAACTGAGTTGACCGTTGCTACTTGCCTCAACTTGAAGTAAATAAACTTCGGCCCTACATATGAGTTCTCAACTACAAGTAAATAAACTTCGGCCCCAACATATGAGTTCTCAACTACAAGTAAATGATACTTCGGCCCCTACATATGAGTTCTCAACTACAAGTAAATGATACTTCGGCCCCTACATATGAGTTTTCAACTACAAGTAAATGATACTTCGGCCCCTACATATGAGTTCTCAACTACAAGTAAATGATACTTCGGTCCCTACATATGAGTTCTCAACTACAAGTAAATGATACTTCGGCCCCTACATATGAGTTCTCAACTACAAGTAAATAAAACTTCGGCCCCTACATATGAGTTCTCAACTACAAGTAAATGATACTTCGGCCCCTACATATGAGTTCTCAACTACAAGTGATTGAAACTTCGGCCCTACATATGAGTTCTCAACTACAAGTAAATAAAACATCGGCCCCTACATATGAGTTCTCAACTACAAGTAAATGATACTTCGGCCCCTACATATGAGTTCTCAACTACAAGTAAATAAAACATCGGCCCTACATATAGTTCTCAACTACAAGTAAATGATACTTCGGCCCCTACATATGAGTTCTCAACTACAAGTAAATGATACTTCGGCCCCTACATATGAGTTCTCAACTACAAGTAAATGATACTTCGGCCCCTACATATGAGTTCTCAACTACAAGTAAATAAAACATCGGCCCCTACATATGAGTTCTCAACTTCAAGTAAATAAAACATCGGCCCCTACATATGAGTTCTCAACTTCAAGTAAATAAAACTTCGGCCCCTCTGGGAGAAGTGTGTTTGTGTGGTGGGTTGGATGATTGAACAACTGACAAGGAGGAGGCGAGGGCTGAATGCTGGGCAAGTGTTGATAAACGGCCAGTGCTGACGTGGCTAGGTCTGTCTCAGCTGTGAGAGGACATGACAAGGAATCGGCTTGACCCTCCATAATCTGATGTTCGTGTGTTTTTAAGCAAGTTATTTAGGGAAATTGCGCATCTTGTGATGCTTGATTGTAAGTAATTACATCGATCGATTCCATCAGCAACAGTCCACTCATGCTGTGTTAGGGCTAATGATGACATTTCGTTTTTTGTTTCCTCTCTCTCTCTCTCTCTCCTCTCTCGCCCTTCCTGCTCACTCTCTCTGCCAAACTTGTACGTCGTATTTATATTTTCTGTACGCGACATTGACTCGCTCTCTCTATCAACTTTCAGCGCGTGCCCCTGTATTCTCTGTCTGGCATGGGCCTGCTCACTCCTTGAGTGTTTCACATCCACACTCCGTGATCATTTACATTTGTTTCTCTGTTCGTAAATGTTTCACATATCTGATGTTTGTACACATTTTACACTCTTGCTCTCTCTCTCTCTCTCTCTCTCTCTCTCTCTCTCTCTCTGTAATTTGTTGATATTTCACTGCATTCTCTGTAAATATTTTACATTCATCTGCTCTCTCTCTCTCTCTCCCCAAGACTTCTACTGAGATGATAGCCTACACCAAGCGCGAATTCTCCTGATGATGATGCGCTCTGTGTCAATATTGGACATGACCAGCTCTCTTTACACATATTTTGATTATCTTTATCTCTTTCACAATATTGTACTGTCGTCTCTTATTATTTCGTATCTTCTCTCCTTCCTCTCCATTAGAATGTATGAAGGAGTATAAAGTAATGGTTCTTGGTCTTCTGGCATTGCCACTTTTAAGATTGTTCTCTCTCTCTCTCTCTCTCTGTCAATGTTTTAAGTTTATTCTTTCGCTGTCAATGTTTTAAGTTTATTCTTTCGCTGTCAATGTTTTAAGTTTATTCTTTCGCTGTCAATGTTTTAAGTTTATTCTCTCTCTGTCAATGTTTTAAGTTTATTCTCTCTCTCTGTCAATGTTTTAAGTTTATTCTCTCTCTCTGTCAATGTTTTAAGTTATTCTCTCTCTCTGTCAATGTTTTAAGTTTATTCTTTCTCTGTCAATGTTTTAAGTTTATTCTTTCTCTGTCAATGTTTTAAGTTTATTCTTTCTATGTCAATGTTTTAAGATTATTCTTTCGCTGTCAATGTTTTAAGTTATTCTCTCTCTCTGTCAATGTTTTAAGTTTATTCTTTCTCAGTCAATGTTTTAAATTTATTCTTTCTATGTCAACGTTTTAAGTTTATTCTCTCTCTCTGTCAATGTTTTAAGTTTATTCTCTCTCTCTGTCAATGTTTTAAGTTTATTCTCTCTCTCTGTCAATACTTCAAGTTTATTCTTTCTCTGTCAATGTTTTAAGTTTATTCTTTCTTTGTCATGTTTTAAGTTTATTCTCTCTCTGTCAATGTTTTACGTTTATTCTCTCTCTGTCAATGTTTTAAGCTTATCCTTTCTCTGTCAATGTTTTAAGTTTATTCTCTCTCACTGTCAATGTTTTAAGTTTATTCTCTCTCACTGTCAATGTTTTAAGTTTATTCTTTCTCTCTTTCAATGTTTTAAGTTTTCTTTCTCTCTGTCAATGTTTTAAGGTTAGTCTCTCTGTCTGTCAATGTTTTAAGTTTATTCTTCTCAGTCAATGTTTAAGTTTATTCTCTCTCTCTGTCAATGTTTTAAGTTTATTCTCCCTCTCTATCAATGTTTTAAGGTTAGTCTCTCTGTCTGTCAATGTTTAAGTTTATTATTTCTGTGTCAATGTTTTAAGTTTATTCTTTCTCACTCAATGTCTTAGGTTTATTCTTTCTCACTCAATGTTTTAAGTTTATCTCTCTCTCTCTCTCTGTCAATGTTTTTAAGTTTATTCTCTCTCTGTCAAAGTTTTGAAGCTTATTCTTCCTCTGTCATGTTTTAAGTTCATTCTGTCTCACTCCCTCCCTTTTTTACTTTCTCTCTCTCCATCTTTCTCTCTCTTTCTGTCAACACATGTCATGGTATTAAGATTGATCGTTTTCCCCTACAACTACCTGATGTAGGAAACTGTCTGCTATTCTCTGAAGTGCTTTCCCATCATGGCTGCCTGTCTGTTCTAGTCCAGACCGTAGAACCTATTCTCTAAACTACAATCCTGCTTTCCTGGTCTGTCAAGTGGATTGCCACCGCCAGGTGTTGGACCAAACCTCCAGGAATAGACATCACTAGCGAGTCATAAAGTCGGTGGAGATGATATCTGCCAGAGCAGAGCTGTCTCTGCCAGTACGCCCTCCACCCCATCTCCGGCTGCTATCGGATTTTGATGTCATTTCCTGTTCACTTTTATTTGATTGGACGGCTATTTTTGCCTGCGATATTTGGTGGTCGCGATTCTGTGAGAGTGACGAGAGTACGCCTGGGATCGATACCGGCATTCTGGGCGGCTGTGTTGGCCGGCCATGTCCTACTGTACCTGCATCTGTGTACAAGGCGACCTCGCTCATGTACACAAACACAAGTTCATGCATATCCATTTCTCCACTACTTACGATCATTAGCGTCCACGCACGTCCATACATGCGTACACAACGTAGCCATAACGTCTACACACTAGCTCGTACTTGTGTACAAGCGATTATAGCGTTCTACAGCGTCGAGACTTGCGTCCAGTGACTGAGTACAATGCGATCAGCGACCCATAGCTGACCAAAACTCTGCTCCATGTCTCAGCGGTGCTCCTAGAAACAGGCTACCCAAACTGGCAAGTGAGTAGGGAAGGCAAGCTGGTACTCAAAAAATATGTTACTGAAGTCGGATGTGTTTGGCCGAAATATGAAAATAATTCACAGAGCATCTACGACCACTTAACGTCCTTAAAGGACCGACAACAAAGAGGAAGATCCAACTATTTAGTAGGCATCGTGTCAATTAAGAAAGAAAGAAATTCAATATTTGTTCATACAGATCCACATATCCACGCACCCACACGCCCACACAACAAACACACACACCAACAACAATATACACACACGTCCACACACATTTACACATACACAACCACACGCATCCACACACGCGTACATTCACACCCAAACGTCCACACACAGACGCCCAACACACACATCTACATACACCCACCCATCCACATAAACACATACATACACACACTCGTAAAGACTCACCCACACACCTAAACAACGACACACATCTACACACACGCACATACACATCAACACGTACCCACACACATACACACACCCACACACACTTAATAAACACACACCTAAACAACGACATACATCCACACCCACACATCTACATACACCTCCACATTCACAAACTCACACACAAGGTGGAGGTGTGGTTGGTGGGAGTGTACTGTGTGGTTTGTGGGAATGTGTTGTGTGGTTGGTGGGAATGTATTGTGTGGTTTGTGAGAGTGTACTGTGTGGTTGGTGGGAGTGTACTTTGTGGTTTGTGGGAGTGTGCTGTGTGGTTTGTGGGAGTGTACTGTGTTGTTTGTGTGAGTGTATGGTGTGGTTTGAGGGAGTGTATGGTGTGGTTGGTGGAATGTACTGAATGGTTGGTGTGAGTGTACTGTGTGGTTAGTCGGAGTGTACTGTATGGTTGGTGGGAGTGTACTGTGTGGTTGGTGTGAGTGTACTGTGTGGTTGGTGGGAGTGTACTGTGTGATTGGTGGGAGTGTACCGTGTGATTGGTGGGAGTTTACTGTGTGATTGGTGGGAGTGTACTGTGTGGTTGGTGTGAGTATATTGTGTGGTTGGTGGAGTGTACTGTGTAATTGGTGGGAGTGTACTGTGTTTTTGGTGGTAGTTCATTGTGTGGTGGTTGGTGGGAGTGTACTGTGTGGTTGGTGGAAATGTATTGTGTGGTTGGTGGGAGTGTACTGTGTGGTTTGTTGGAGCGTAATGTGTGGTTGGTGAGTGTGCTGTGTTTTTGGTGTATGTACTGTGTTGGTGGTTGGTGAAAGTGTACTGTGTGGTTGGTGGGAGTGTACTGTGTGGTTGGTGGGAGTGTACTGTGTGATTGGTGGGATTGTATTGTGTGGTTGGTGGGAGTGTGTTTTGTGGTTGGTGGGAGTGTACTGTGTTTTTATGTGGTAGTTTAGTGTGTGGTTAGTGGGAGTGCACTGTGTTTTTGGTGGTAGTTCACTGTGTGGTTGTTGGGAGTGTAATGTGTGTTTGGTGGGAGTGTAATGTGTCGTTGGTGGTAGTTCACTATGTGGTTGTTGGGAGTGTACTGTGTGGTTGGTTGGAGTGTATTGTGTGGTTGGTTGGAGTGTACTGTGTGGGTGGTTAGTGGGAGTGTACTGTGTGGGTGGTTGTTGGGAGTGCATTGTGTTTTTG
The DNA here is from genome assembly GCA_032433765.1 of Megaustenia siamemsis. NCBI lineage: Eukaryota > Metazoa > Mollusca > Gastropoda > Stylommatophora > Ariophantidae > Megaustenia > Megaustenia siamemsis. The sequence continues at coordinate 126,790,198 of JAVIAB010000073.1, read as the reverse complement.
GTGGGGTGTACTGTGTGGGTGGTTGGTGGGAGTGTACTGTGTGGGTGGTTGGTGGGAGTGTATTATGTGGGTGGTTGGTGGGATTGTACTGTGTGGTGGTTGGTGGGAGTGTACTGTGTTGTGGTTGGTGGGAGTGTACTGTGTGGGTGGTTGGTGGGAGTGTACTATGTGGGTGGTTGGTGGAAGTGTACTGTGTTTTTGCTGATAGTTCACTGTGTGGTTGGTGGGAGTGTACTATGTGGGTGGTTGGTGGGAGTGTACTGTGTGGGTGGTTGGTGGGAGTGTACTGTGTTTTTAGTGATAGTTCACTGTGTGGTTGGTGAGAGTGTACTGTGTTTTTGGTGGTAGTTCACTGTGTGGTTGGTGAGAGTGTACTGTGTTGTTTGTGGGAGTGTACTGTGTTTTTGGTGTAGTTCACAGTGTGGTTGGTGAGAGTGTACTGTGTTTTGGTGGTAGGTCACTGTGCGGTTGGTGAGAGTGTACTGTGTTGTTGGTGGGAGTGTATCGTGTTTTTGGTGGTAGTTCACTGTGTGGTTGTGAGAGTGTACTGTATTTTTGGTGATAGTTCACTGTGTGGTTGTTGGGAGTGTACTGTGTTTTTGGTGATAGATCACTGTGTGGTTGTTTTGAGTGTACTGTGTTTTTTGTGATTGTTCACTGTGTGGTTGTTGGGAGTGTACTGTGTTTTTGGTGGTAGTTCACTGTGTGGTTGGTGAGACTGTACTGTGTTGTTGGTGGGAGTGTACTGTGTTTTTGGTGTTAGTTCACTGTGTGGTTGTTGATAGTTCACTGTGTAGTTGTTGGGAGTGTACTGTGTTTTTGGTGGTAGTTCATTATGTGGTTGGTGGGAGTGTGCTGTGTTTTTGGTGGTAGTTCACTGTGTGGTTGGTGGGAATGCACTGTGTGGTTGGTGGTAGTTCACTGTGTGTTTGGTGGGAGTATACTGTGTTTTTTGTGGTAGTTGACTGTGTGATTGGTGGGAGTGTAATGTGTGGTTGGTGTGAATGTATTGTGTAGTTGGTGGGAGTGAATGTGTGGTTGGTGTGAGTGCATGTTTGGTTGGAGGGAATGTACTGTGTGGTTGATTGGAGTGTATGTGTGGTTGGTGGGAATGTATTGTGTGGTTGGTGGGACTGTATGTGTGTTTGGTGGGAATGTATTTTGTGGTTAGTGGGAGTGTATGTGTGGTTGGTGGGAGTGTAATGTGTGGTTGGTGGGAGTGTATATGTGTGGTTGGTGGGAATGTATTGTGTGGTTGGTGGGAGTTTATATGTGGTTGGTGGGAATATATTTTGTGGTTAATGGGAGTGGATGTGTGGTTGGTGGAAGTGTAATGTGTGGTTGGTGGGAGTGTATATGTGTGGTTTTTAGGAATGTATTGTGTGGTTGATGGGCGTGTATGTGTAGTTGGTGGAGTGCACTGTATGATTGCTGAGAATGTACTGTGTGGCTGGTGGAAGTGTATGTGTGGTTGGTGGGATTGTATGTATGGTTGGTGGAAGTTTATGTGTGGTTGGTGGGAGTGTATTGTGTGGTTGGTGGGAATGTATTGTGTGGTTGGTGGGAATGTATTGTTTGGTTGGTGAGAGTGTACTGCGTGGTTTGTGGGAGTGTACTGTGTGGTTGGTGGGAGTGTACTGTGTTTTTGGTTGGAGTGTACTGTGTGGTTGGTGGGAGTGTACTGTGTGGTTGGTGGGACTGTACTGTAGTTTGGTGGGAGTGTACTGTGTTTTTGGTGGTAGTTCACAGTGTGGTTGGTGGGAGTGTACAGTGTAGTTGGTCACAGTATACTGTGTTTGTGGTTGTAGTTCACTGTGTGGTTGGTGGGAGTGTACTGTGTGGTTGGTTGGAGTGTGATGTGTGGTTGGTAGAAGCGTACTTTGTGGTTGGTGGTAGAGTACAGTGTGCTTGGTGGGAGTATAGTGTGTGGTTGGTGAGAGTGTGCTGTGTGCTTGGTGGGAGTGTACTGTGTGGTTAGTGGGACTGTACTGTTATTTGGTGGGAGTGTACTGTTTTTTGGTGGTAGTTCACAGTGTGGTTGGTGGGAGTGTACTGTGTGGTTAGGGATAGTGTACTGTGTGGTTGGTGGGAGTGTACTGTAGTTTGGTGGGAGTGTACTGTGTTTTTGGTGGTAGTTCACTGTGCGGTTGGTGGGTGTGTACGGTGTGTTTGGTGAGAGTGTACTGTGTGGTTGGTGGGAGTGTACTGTGTGCTTGGTGGGAGTGTACTGTGTGGTTGGTGAGAGTATACTGTGTGCTTGGTGGGAGTGTACTCTGTTATTGGTGAGTGTGTGCTGTCTGCTTGGTGGGAGTGTACTGTGTGCTTGGTGGGAGTATACTAAGTGGTTGGTGAGAGTGTACTGTGTGCTTGGTGAGAGTATACTGAGTGGTTGGTGAGAGTGTACTGTGTGGTTGGTGAGAGTGTACTGTGTGGTTGGTGAGAGTGTACTGTGTGGTTGGTGAGAGTGTACTGTGTGGGTGGTGAGAGTGTACTGTGTGGTTGGTAGGAGTGTACTGTGTGGTTGGTGAGAGTGTACTGTGTGCTTGGTGAGAGTGTACTGTGTGCTTGGTGAGAGTGTACTGTGTTTTTGGTGTGAGTGTACTGTGTGGTTGGTGAGAGTGTACTGTGTTTTGGTGAGAGTGTACTGTGTTTTTGGTGAGAGTGTACTGTGTGGTTGGTGAGAGTGTACTGTGTGGTTGGTGAGAGTGTACTGTGTTTTTGGTGAGAGTGTACTGTGTTTTTGGTGAGAGTGTACTGTGTGCTTGGTGAGAGTGTACTGTGTGCTTGGTGAGAGTGTACTGTGTTTTTGGTGAGAGTGTACTGTGTGGTTGGTGGGAGTGTACTGTGTTTTTGGTGAGAGTGTACTGTGTGCTTGGTGAGAGTGTACTGTGTTTTTGGTGAGAGTGTACTGTGTGCTTGGTGAGAGTATACTGTGTTTTTGGCGGTAATTGACTGTGTGGTCAAGTATTGTAATGTCGACCTTCATCGTCTAGTGTTGACATGCGGTTTACGTCACAGTGAGTGCTGTTCAATGTCCGACTTTGGGATTTTTCGCAAGTTATTTACATGCTGAAAGGCATTAATGGATTGCTCCGTCAAGTCGACCGAAGATATTCCTCTTTGGGAATTTGCACCGTGTTTCGTTCGTTGTACGCTAACCGTACGGTCTGTTGATTGATGTGTTACGGAGATAATTCGACGACTACCTGTGTGTTTATATGTTCGGTTGTCAAGAACAATGTCCTATCATCATCAAGCACTATACATTTTTTGTTCTCAATATGACGATCATCATTTTCGGGAGGACGTGAACTTCCATGGTATATGGCGGATAGGCGGCAGGAACCATTGAAGGCTATGTCTGAAGGGTGTTCCTTGTTGCAGTTTCCTCATATTCCAAGTCTAGCTTGTTGCAGGAGCTACTGAGTTAAGTGCTCTGTGCACACGTGAGCTGTGTGTCTCATCCGTTTTGATCATGTTTCGATATTCCAATTGTATATGATGAAGGATGATATCGTATGACAGGGAAAAGTTGACTGTGTTCACTTTCTGCGCGGTTTCGCCTTATGTCTCTTGGCGTGTGCTGAGACTGCTACGATGGGGACTACAGTTACCTTTCTTTTTTTGGGAGATGAGTTAGTAATTCGGATGATTCCACTGGCACGGGCGGTTGAGCAATTATGGATTTTGATTCGTTTGAGAGATACCAAGGCCTTCCATAACCAATAACCAATGACTGTGTGGTTGGTGGAAGTGTACTGTGTTTTTGGTGGTAGTTCACTGTGTGGTTGGTGGGAGTGTATTGTGTTTTTGGCGGCAATTGACTGTGTGGTGGGTGGGAGTGTACTGTGTTTTTGTTGGTAGTTCACAGTGTGGTTGTGGAGTGTACTGTGTTTTTGGTGGTAGTTCACAGTGTGGTTGGTGGGAGTGTACTGTGTGGTTGGTGGTAGTTCACAGTGTGGTTGGTGGAAGTGTACTGTGTTTTTGGTGGTAGTTCACAGTGTGGTTGGTGGTAGTGTACTGTGTTTTTGGTGGTAGTTCACAGTGTGGTTGGTGGGAGTGTACTGTGTTTTTGGTGGTGGTTCACAGTGTGGTTGGTGGGAGTGTACTGTGTTATTGGTGGTAGTTCACAGTGTGGTTGGTGGGAGTGTACTGTGTTTTTGGTGGTAGTTCACAGTGTGGTTGGTGGGAGTGTACTGTGTGGTTGGTCACAGTATACTGTGTTTGTGGTTGTAGTTCACTGTATGGTTGGTGGTTGTGTACTGTGTGGTTGGTGAGAGGTTATTGTATGTTTGGTGGGAGTGTACTGTGTGGTTGGTCCGAGTGTACTGTGTGGTTGTTGGGAGTGTATGTGTGGTTGGTGGGAGTGCACTGTGTGGTTGGTGGGAGTGTACTGTGTGGTTGGTGGGAGTGTATATGTGGTTGGCTGGAGTGTATGTGTGGTTGGTGGGAGTGTACTGTATGGTTGGTGGGAGTGTACTGTGTTGTTGGTGGGAGTGTATGTGTGGTTCGTGGGAGTACACTGTGTGGTTGGTGGGAGTGTACTGTGTGGTTGGTGGGAGTGTATGTGTGGTTGGTGGCAGTGTACTGTGTGGTTGGTGGTAGTTCACTGTGTGGTTAGTGGGAGTGTACTGTGTGGTTGGAGGGAGTGTAGTGTGTGGTTGGTGGTAGTGTAGTGTGTGGTTGGTGGGAGTGTACTGTGTGGTTAGTGGGAGTGTATGTGTGGTGGTGGGAGTGTACTGTGTGGTTGGTCGGAGTGTACTGTGTGGTTGGTGGGAGTGTACTGTGTGGTTTGTGGGAGTGTACTGTGTGGTTGGTGGTAGTTCACTGTGTGGTTGGTGGAAGTGTACTGTGTGGTTGGTGGGAGTGTACTGTGTTGTTTGTGGGAGAGTACTGTGTGGTTTGTTGGGGTGTACTGTGTTTTTGGTGGTAGTTGACTATGTGGTTGGTGGGAGTGTTCTGTGTTTTTGATGGTAGTTCACTTTGTGGTTGGTGGGCGTGTACCGTGTGGTTGGTGGTAGTCATTTTGTTGTTGGAGGGAGTGTACTGTGTTTTTGATATAAGTTCATTTTCTTGTTGGTGGGAGTGCACTGTGTTGTTTGTGGAGAGTACTGTGTGGTTTGTTGGGGTGTACTGTGTTTTTGGTGGTAGTTGACTATGTGGTTGGTGGGAGTGTACTTTGTTTTTTATATAAGTTCATTTTCTTGTTGGTGGGAGTGTACTGTGTTGTTTGTGGGAGAGTACTGTGTGGTTTGTTGGGGTGTACTGTGTTTTTGGTGGTAGTTGACTATGTGGTTGGTGGGAGTGTACTGTGTGGTTGTTGGTAGTCATTTTGTTGTTGGAGGGAGTGTACTGTGTTTTTGGTCGTAGTTCACAGTGTGGTTGGTGGGAGTGTACTGTTTTTTTGGTGGTAGTTCACAGTGTGGTTGGTGGGAGTGTACTGTGTTTTGGTGGTAGTTCACAGTGTGGTTGGTGGGAGTGTACTATGTGGTTGGTCACAGTATACTGTGTTTGTGGTTGTAGTTCACTGTGTGGTTAGTTGTAGTGTAATGTGTGGTTGGTGAGTGGTTATTGTGTGGTTGGTGGGAGTGCACTGTGCGGTTGGTGGTAGTTCACTGTGTGGTGGTGGGAGTGTACTGTGTGGTTGGTGGTAGTGTACTGTGTGGTTGGTGAGAGGTTATTTTGTGGTTGGTGGGAGTGCACTGTGTGGTTGTGTACTGTGTGGTTGGTGATAGTGTACTGTGTGGTTGCGGTAGTGTACTGTGTGGTTAGTGGTAGTGTACTGTGTGGTTGGTGGTAGTGTACTGTGTGGTTGGTGGTAGTGTACTGTGTGGTTGGTGGAAGTGTACTGTGTGGTTGGTGAGAGGTTATTGTGTGGTGGTGGTAGTTCACTGTGTGGTTGGTGGTAGTGTACTGTGTGGTTGGTGGTAGTGTACTGTGTGGTTGGTGAGAGGTTATTGTGTGGTTGGTGGTAGTTCACTGTGATTGGTGGTAGTGTACTGTGTGGTTGGTGGTAGTTCACTGTGTGGTTGGTGGTAGTGCACTTTTTGGTTGGTGGTAGCTCACTGTGTGGTTGGTGGTAGTGTACTGTGTGGTTGGTAGTAGTGTATTATGAGGTTGGTGGTTGTTCAATGTGTGGTTGGTGGTAGTGTACTGTGTGGTTGGTGAGAGTGCACTGTGTGGTTGGTGGTAGTTCAATGTGTGGTTGGTGGTAGTGTACTGTGTGGTTGGTGAGAGTGCACTGTGTGGTTGGTGGTAGTTCAATGTGTGGTTGGTGAGAGTGTACTGTGTGGTTGGTGAGAGTGCACTGTGTAGTTGGTGGGAGTGTACTGTGTTTTTTGGTTGGAGTGTACTGTGTGGTTGGTGAGAGGTTATTGTGTGATTGGTGGGAGTGTATGTGTGGTTGGTGGTAGTGCACTGTGTGGTTGGTGGGAGTGTATTGTGTGGTTGGTGGGAGTGTATATGTGGTTGGTGGGAGTGTATGTGTGGTTGGTGGGAGTGTACTGTATGGTTGGTGGGAGTGTACTGTGTTGTTGGTGGGAGTGTATGTGTGGTTGGTGGGAGTATACTGTGTGGTTGGTGGGAGTGTACTGTGTGGTTGGTGGGAGTGTATGTGTGGTTGGTGGGAGTTTACTGTGTGGTTGGTGGTAGTTCACTGTGTGGTTAGTGGGAGTGTACTGTGTGGTTGGAGGTAGTGTAGTGTGTGGTTGGTGGTAGTGTAGTGTGTGGTTGGTGGGAGTGTATGTGTGGTTGGTGGGAGTGTACTGTGTGTTTGGTGGGAGTGTACTATGTGGTTGGTGGGAGTGTACTGTGTGGTTTGTGGGAGTGTACTGTGTGGTTGGTGGTAGTTCACTGTGTGATTGGTGGAAGTGTACTGTGTGGTTCGTGGGAGTGTACTGCGTTGTTTGTGGGAGAGTACTGTGTGGTTTGTTGGGTGTACTGTGTTTTTGGTGGTAGTTGACTGTGTGTTGGTGGGAGTGTTCTGTGTTTTTGATGGTAGTTCACTTTGTGGTTGGTGGGAGTGTACTTTGTTTTTGATGTAATTTCATTTTCTTGTTGGTGGGAGTGTACTGTGTTTTTGGTGGTAGTTGACTGTGTTGTTCGTGGGAGTGTACTGTGTGGTTTGTGGGAGTGTACTGTGTGGTTGGTGGGAGTGTACTGTGTTGTTGGTGGGCGTGTATTGTGTTGTTACTGGGAGTGTACTGTGTTGTTGGTTGGAATTATGTGTGGTTGGTGGGAATGTAATGTGTTGTTGGTGGGAATGTACTGTGTTGTTGGTGGGAGTGTATGTGTGGTTGATGGGACTGTATTGGGTTGTTGTTGGGAATGTATTGTGTTGTTGGTGGGAGTGTACTGTGTTGTTGGTTGGAATGTATTGTGTTGTTGGTTGGCGTGTACTGTGTTGTTGGTGGGAGTGTACTGTGTTATTGGTTGGAATGTATTATGTTGGTGTGCGAGTACTTTTTTGTTGGTGGGAGTTGTACTGTGTTGTTGGTTGTAACATATGTGCGGTTGGTGGGAGTGTACTATGTTGTTAGTTGAAATGTATGTGTGGTTGGTGGGAGTGTACTGTGCTGTTGTTTGGAATGTATGTGTGGCTGGTGGAGTGTACTGTGTTATTGTTTAGAATGTATGTGTTGTTGGTGGGAGCGTACTGTGTTGTTTGTAGAAATGCATTGTGTTGTTTTGGGCGTGTAATGTGTTGATTGTGGGAGTGTTCTGTGTTGTTATTTTGAATGTATGTGTGGTTGGTGTGAGTGTACTATGTTGTTGGTTGGAATGTAAGTGTGGTTGGTGGGAGATTACTGTGTTGTTGGTTGGAATGTATGTGTGGTTGGTGGGAATGTACTGTGTTGTTGGTTGAAATGTAAGTGTATTTGGTGGTAGTGGACTGTGTTGTTGGTGGGAGTATACTGTGTGGTTTGTGGAGTGTACTGTGTGGTTGGTGGGAGTGTACTGCGTTGTTGGTTGGAATGAATGTGTGGTTGGTGGGAGTGTATTGTGTTGTTGGTGGGAATATACTGTGTGCATGTTGGGAGTGTATGTTTTGTTGGTGGGAATGTATTGTGTGGTTGTTGTGAATGTACTGTGTTGTTGGTGGGAGGGTTCTGTGTGGTTGGTTGGAATGTATGTGTGGTTGGTGGGAGTGTACTGTGTTATTTGTTGGAATGTTTCTGTGGTTGGTGAGAGTGTACTGTGTTGTTGATTGGAATGTATGTGTGGTTGGTGGGAGTGTACTGTGTTGTTGGTTGGAATATATTGTGTTGTTGGTTGGCGTGTACTGTGTTGTTGGTGGAAGTGCACTGTGCTGTTGGTTGGAATGTCTGTGTGTTGGTGGGAGTGTACTGTGTGGTTGGAGGGAGTGTACTGTGTTTTTTGTGGTAGTTGACTGTGTTGTTGGTGGGAGTGTACTGTGTGGTTTGTGTGAGTGTACTGTGTGGTTGGTGGGAGTGTACTGTGTGGTTTGTGTGAGTGTACTGTGTTGTTGGTGGGAGTGTACTGTGTGGTTTGTGTGAGTGTACTGTGTGGTTGGTGGGAGTGTACTGCGATGTTGGTTGGAATGTATGTGTGGTTGGTGGGAGTGTATTGTGTGGTTGGTGGGAATGTACTGTTTGGTTGATGGAAGTGTATGTGTGGTTGGTTGGAATGTAAAGTGTTGTTGGTGGGAATGTATTGTGTTGTTCGTGGGAATGTATTGTTTTGTTGGTGGGAATGTACTGTGTTGTTTGTGGAAATGTAATGTGTTGTTTTTGGGAATGTACTGTGTTGTTGGTGGGAATGTACTGTGTGGATGTTGGGAGTGTATGTTTTTTTGGTGGGAATGTATTGTTTGGATGGCAGGAGTGTATGTTTTGTTTGTGGGAATGTATTGTGTTGTTGGTGGGAATGTACTGTGTGGATGTTGGGAGTGTATGTTTTGTTGGTGGGAACGTATTGTGTTGTTGGTATGAATGTACTGTTTTGTTGGTGGGAGTGTTCTGTGTTGTTGGTTGGAATGTATGTGTGGTTGGTGGGAGTGTACTGTGTTGTTGGTAGGAATGTATGTGTGGTTTGTGGGAGTGTACTGTGTTGTTGGTTGGAATGTTTGTGTGGTTGGTGGGAGTCTACTGTGTTGTTGGTTGGAATGTATGTGTGGTTGGTGGGAGTGTACAGTGTTGTTGGTTGGAATGTATTGTGTTGTTGGTTGGCGTGTACTGTGTTGTTGGCGGGAGTGCACTGTGCTGTTGGTTGGAATGTATGTATGTTGGTGGGAGTGTACTGTGTGGTTGGTGGGAGTGTACTGTGTTGTTGGTGGTAGTTGACTGTGTTGTTGGTGGGAGTGTACTGTGTTTTTGGCGGTAGCGTACTGTGTTTTTGGCGGTAGTTGACTGTGTTGTTGGTGGGAGTATACTGTGTTGTTGGTTGGAATGTATTGTGTTGTTGGTTGGCGTGTACTGTGTTGTTGTTGGGAGTGCACTGTGCTGTTGGTTGGAATGTATGTATGTTGGTGGGAGTGTACTGTGTGGTTGGTGGGAGTGTACTGTGTTGTTGGTGGGAGAGTACTGTGTGGTTTGTTGGGGTGTACTGTGTTTTTGGTGGTAGTTGACTATGTGGTTGGTGGGAGTGTTCTGTGTTTTTGATGGTAGTTCACTTTGTGGTTGGTGGGCGTGTACCGTGTGGTTGGTGGTAGTCATTTTGTTGTTGGAGGGAGTGTACTGTGTTTTTGATATAAGTTCATTTTCTTGTTGGTGGGAGTGCACTGTGTTGTTTGTGGGAGAGTACTGTGTGGTTTGTTGGGGTGTACTGTGTTTTTGGTGGTAGTTGACTATGTGGTTGGTGGGAGTGTACTTTGTTTTTTATATAAGTTCATTTTCTTGTTGGTGGGAGTGTACTGTGTTGTTTGTGGGAGAGTACTGTGTGGTTTGTTGGGGTGTACTGTGTTTTTGGTGGTAGTTGACTATGTGGTTGGTGGGAGTGTACTGTGTGGTTGTTGGTAGTCATTTTGTTGTTGGAGGGAGTGTACTGTGTTTTGGTCGTAGTTCACAGTGTGGTTGGTGGGAGTGTACTGTTTTTTTGGTGGTAGTTCACAGTGTGGTTGGTGGGAGTGTACTGTGTTTTGGTGGTAGTTCACAGTGTGGTTGGTGGGAGTGTACTATGTGGTTGGTCACAGTATACTGTGTTTGTGGTTGTAGTTCACTGTGTGGTTAGTTGTAGTGTAATGTGTGGTTGGTGAGTGGTTATTGTGTGGTTGGTGGGAGTGCACTGTGCGGTTGGTGGTAGTTCACTGTGTGGTTGGTGGGAGTGTACTGTGTGGTTGGTGGTAGTGTACTGTGTGGTTGGTGAGAGGTTATTTTGTGGTTGGTGGGAGTGCACTGTGTGGTTGTGTACTGTGTGGTTGGTGATAGTGTACTGTGTGGTTGGCGGTAGTGTACTGTGTGGTTAGTGGTAGTGTACTGTGTGGTTGGTGGTAGTGTACTGTGTGGTTGGTGGTAGTGTACTGTGTGGTTGGTGGTAGTGTACTGTGTGGTTGGTGAGAGGTTATTGTGTGGTTGGTGGTAGTTCACTGTGTGGTTGGTGGTAGTGTACTGTGTGGTTGGTGGTAGTGTACTGTGTGGTTGGTGAGAGGTTATTGTGTGGTTGGTGGTAGTTCACTGTGATTGGTGGTAGTGTACTGTGTGGTTGGTGGTAGTTCACTGTGTGGTTGGTGGTAGTGCACTTTTTGGTTGGTGGTAGCTCACTGTGTGGTTGGTGGTAGTGTACTGTGTGGTTGGTAGTAGTGTATTATGAGGTTGGTGGTTGTTCAATGTGTGGTTGGTGGTAGTGTACTGTGTGGTTGGTGAGAGTGCACTGTGTGGTTGGTGGTAGTTCAATGTGTGGTTGGTGGTAGTGTACTGTGTGGTTGGTGAGAGTGCACTGTGTGGTTGGTGGTAGTTCAATGTGTGGTTGGTGAGAGTGTACTGTGTGGTTGGTGAGAGTGCACTGTGTAGTTGGTGGGAGTGTACTGTGTTTTTGGTTGGAGTGTACTGTGTGGTTGGTGAGAGGTTATTGTGTGATTGGTGGGAGTGTATGTGTGGTTGGTGGTAGTGCACTGTGTGGTTGGTGGGAGTGTATTGTGTGGTTGGTGGGAGTGTATATGTGGTTGGTGGGAGTGTATGTGTGGTTGGTGGGAGTGTACTGTATGGTTGGTGGGAGTGTACTGTGTTGTTGGTGGGAGTGTATGTGTGGTTGGTGGGAGTATACTGTGTGGTTGGTGGGAGTGTACTGTGTGGTTGGTGGGAGTGTATGTGTGGTTGGTGGGAGTTTACTGTGTGGTTGGTGGTAGTTCACTGTGTGGTTAGTGGGAGTGTACTGTGTGGTTGGAGGTAGTGTAGTGTGTGGTTGGTGGTAGTGTAGTGTGTGGTTGGTGGGAGTGTATGTGTGGTTGGTGGGAGTGTACTGTGTGTTTGGTGGGAGTGTACTATGTGGTTGGTGGGAGTGTACTGTGTGGTTTGTGGGAGTGTACTGTGTGGTTGGTGGTAGTTCACTGTGTGATTGGTGGAAGTGTACTGTGTGGTTCGTGGGAGTGTACTGCGTTGTTTGTGGGAGAGTACTGTGTGGTTTGTTGGGGTGTACTGTGTTTTTGGTGGTAGTTGACTGTGTGGTTGGTGGGAGTGTTCTGTGTTTTTGATGGTAGTTCACTTTGTGGTTGGTGGGAGTGTACTTTGTTTTTGATGTAATTTCATTTTCTTGTTGGTGGGAGTGTACTGTGTTTTTGGTGGTAGTTGACTGTGTTGTTCGTGGGAGTGTACTGTGTGGTTTGTGGGAGTGTACTGTGTGGTTGGTGGGAGTGTACTGTGTTGTTGGTGGGCGTGTATTGTGTTGTTACTGGGAGTGTACTGTGTTGTTGGTTGGAATTATGTGTGGTTGGTGGGAATGTAATGTGTTGTTGGTGGGAATGTACTGTGTTGTTGGTGGGAGTGTATGTGTGGTTGATGGGACTGTATTGGGTTGTTGTTGGGAATGTATTGTGTTGTTGGTGGGAGTGTACTGTGTTGTTGGTTGGAATGTATTGTGTTGTTGGTTGGCGTGTACTGTGTTGTTGGTGGGAGTGTACTGTGTTATTGGTTGGAATGTATTATGTTGGTGTGCGAGTACTTTTTTGTTGGTGGGAGTTGTACTGTGTTGTTGGTTGTAACATATGTGCGGTTGGTGGGAGTGTACTATGTTGTTAGTTGAAATGTATGTGTGGTTGGTGGAGTGTACTGTGCTGTTGTTTGGAATGTATGTGTGGCTGGTGGGAGTGTACTGTGTTATTGTTTAGAATGTATGTGTTGTTGGTGGGAGCGTACTGTGTTGTTTGTAGAAATGCATTGTGTTGTTTTGGGCGTGTAATGTGTTGATTGTGGGAGTGTTCTGTGTTGTTATTTTGAATGTATGTGTGGTTGGTGTGAGTGTACTATGTTGTTGGTTGGAATGTAAGTGTGGTTGGTGGGAGATTACTGTGTTGTTGGTTGGAATGTATGTGTGGTTGGTGGGAATGTACTGTGTTGTTGGTTGAAATGTAAGTGTATTTGGTGGTAGTGGACTGTGTTGTTGGTGGGAGTATACTGTGTGGTTTGTGGAGTGTACTGTGTGGTTGGTGGGAGTGTACTGCGTTGTTGGTTGGAATGAATGTGTGGTTGGTGGGAGTGTATTGTGTTGTTGGTGGGAATGTACTGTGTGCATGTTGGGAGTGTATGTTTTGTTGGTGGGAATGTATTGTGTGGTTGTTGTGAATGTACTGTGTTGTTGGTGGGAGGGTTCTGTGTGGTTGGTTGGAATGTATGTGTGGTTGGTGGGAGTGTACTGTGTTATTTGTTGGAATGTTTCTGTGGTTGGTGAGAGTGTACTGTGTTGTTGATTGGAATGTATGTGTGGTTGGTGGGAGTGTACTGTGTTGTTGGTTGGAATATATTGTGTTGTTGGTTGGCGTGTACTGTGTTGTTGGTGGAAGTGCACTGTGCTGTTGGTTGGAATGTCTGTGTGTTGGTGGGAGTGTACTGTGTGGTTGGAGGGAGTGTACTGTGTTTTTTGTGGTAGTTGACTGTGTTGTTGGTGGGAGTGTACTGTGTGGTTTGTGTGAGTGTACTGTGTGGTTGGTGGGAGTGTACTGTGTGGTTTGTGTGAGTGTACTGTGTTGTTGGTGGGAGTGTACTGTGTGGTTTGTGTGAGTGTACTGTGTGGTTGGTGGGAGTGTACTGCGATGTTGGTTGGAATGTATGTGTGGTTGGTGGGAGTGTATTGTGTGGTTGGTGGGAATGTACTGTTTGGTTGATGGAAGTGTATGTGTGGTTGGTTGGAATGTAAAGTGTTGTTGGTGGAATGTATTGTGTTGTTCGTGGGAATGTATTGTTTTGTGGTGGGAATGTACTGTGTTGTTTGTGGAAATGTAATGTGTTGTTTTTGGGAATGTACTGTGTTGTTGGTGGGAATGTACTGTGTGGATGTTGGGAGTGTATGTTTTTTTGGTGGGAATGTATTGTTTGGATGGCAGGAGTGTATGTTTTGTTTGTGGGAATGTATTGTGTTGTTGGTGGGAATGTACTGTGTGGATGTTGGGAGTGTATGTTTTGTTGGTGGGAACGTATTGTGTTGTTGGTATGAATGTACTGTTTTGTTGGTGGGAGTGTTCTGTGTTGTTGGTTGGAATGTATGTGTGGTTGGTGGGAGTGTACTGTGTTGTTGGTAGGAATGTATGTGTGGTTTGTGGGAGTGTACTGTGTTGTTGGTTGGAATGTTTGTGTGGTTGGTGGGAGTCTACTGTGTTGTTGGTTGGAATGTATGTGTGGTTGGTGGGAGTGTACAGTGTTGTGGTTGGAATGTATTGTGTTGTTGGTTGGCGTGTACTGTGTTGTTGGCGGGAGTGCACTGTGCTGTTGGTTGGAATGTATGTATGTTGGTGGGAGTGTACTGTGTGGTTGGTGGGAGTGTACTGTGTTGTTGGTGGTAGTTGACTGTGTTGTTGGTGGGAGTGTACTGTGTTTTTGGCGGTAGCGTACTGTGTTTTTGGCGGTAGTTGACTGTGTTGTTGGTGGGAGTATACTGTGTTGTTGGTTGGAATGTATTGTGTTGTTGGTTGGCGTGTACTGTGTTGTTGTTGGGAGTGCACTGTGCTGTTGGTTGGAATGTATGTATGTTGGTGGGAGTGTACTGTGTGGTTGGTGGGAGTGTACTGTGTTGTTGGTGGTAGTTGACTGTGATGTTGGTGGGAGTGTGCTGTGTTGTTGGTGGGAGTGTACTGTGTTTTTTGTGGTAGTTGACTGTGTTTTTGGTGGGAGTGTACTGTGTTGTTGGTGGGAATGTATGTGTGGTTGGTGGGACTGTACTGTTTTTGTTGGTGAGAATGTACTGTGTTGTTGTTGTTGTGAGTGTATGTGTGGCTGGTGGGAAAGTATTGTGTTGTTGGTGGCAATGTATTGTGTTGTTGGTGGGAGTGTACTGTGTTGTTGGTTGGAATGTATTGTGTTGTTGGTTGACGTGTACTGTGTTGTTGGTGGGAGTGTACTGTATTGTTGGTTGGAATGTATTGTGTTGTTGTTGGGAATGTACTGTACGGTTGGTCCGAGTGTACGTGTGGTTGGTGATAATGTATTGTGTCGTTGGTGTGAATGTACTATGTGGTTGGTGGGAGTGTAGTGTGTTTTTGGTCGTAGTTGACTGTGTTGTTGGTGGGAGTGTGCTGTGTGGTTGGTGGGAGTGTACTGTGTTTTTGGTAGTAGTTGACTGTGTTGTTGGTGGGAGTGTATTGTGTGGTTGGTGGGAGTGTATTGTGTTGTTGGGTGGAATGTACTGTGTGGGTGGTCTGATAGTATGTGTGGTTGGTGGGAATGTATTGTGTTATTGGTGTGAATGTGCTGTGTCTTATGTGGGAATGTATTGTGTTGTTGGTGAGAATGTACTGTGTGGTTGGTGGGAGTCTACTGTGTTTTTGGTGGTAGTTGACTGTGTTGTTGGTGGGAATGTACTGTTTCGTTGGTGGGAGTGTACTGTGTTTTTGGTGGTAGTTGACTGTGGTGTTGGTGGGTGTGTGCTGTGTTGTTAGTGAGAGTGTACTGTGTTTTTGGTGGTAGTTGACTGTGGTGTTGGTGGAGTGTACTGCGTTGTTGGTTGAAATGTATGTGTGGTTGGTGGGAGTGTACTGTGTTGTTGGTTGGAATGTATGTGCGGTTGGTGGGAGTGTACTGTGTTGTTGGTTCGAATGTATGTGCGGTTGGTGGGAGTGTACTGTGTTGTTGGTTGGAATGGTTGTGTGGTTTGTGGAGTGTACTGTGTTGTTGGTTGGAATGTATTGTGTTGTTGGTTGGCGTGTACTGTGTTGTTGCTGTGAGTATACTGTGTTGTTGGTTGGAATGTATGTGTGGTTGGTGGGAGTATATTGTGTTGTTGGTGGGAATGTACTGTGTGGTTGTTGGAAGTGTATGTGTGGTTGGTTGGAATGTATTGTGTAGTTGATGGGAATGTCTTGTGTTGTTGGTTGGAATGTACTGTGTTGTTTGTGGGAATGTATTGTTGTTGTTTGTGGGATTGTACTGTGTTGTTTGTAGGAGTGTATGTGTTGTTGGTGGGAATGTATTGTGTTGTTGGTGGGAATGTACGTGTGGTTGTTGGGAGTGTATTGTGTGGTTGGTGGGAATGTACTGTGTGGTTGTTCCGAGCGTATGTGTGGTTGGTGGGAATTTATTGTGATATTGGTGGGAATGTACTGTGTGGTTTGTGGAATGTATTGTGTTGTTGGTTGGTTGGAATGTACTGTATGGATGGTGGGAGTGTATGTTTGGTTGGTTGGAATGTATTGTGTGGTTGGATGGAATGTAATGTGTTGTTGGTGGGAGTGTGCTGTGTTGTTGGTTGGAATGTATGTGTGGTTTGTGGAGTGTACTGTGTGGTTTTTTGGAGTGTACTACGTTTTTGGTGGTAGTTGACTGTGTTGTTGGTGTGAGTGTACTGTGTGTTTGGTGGTAGTTCACTGTTTTGTTGGTGGGAGTGTACTGTGTTGTTGTTGGAATGTATTGTGTTGTTGGTTGGCGTGTACTGTGTTGTTGGTGGGAGTGTACTGTGTTGTTATTTGGAATGTATGTGTGATTGGTGGGAGTGTATTGTGTTGTTGGTGGGAATGTACTGTGTGGTTGGTGGGAGTTTACATTGTTTTTGGTGGTAGTTGACTGTGTTGTTGGTGGGAATGTACTGTGTGGTTGGTGGAGTGTACTGTGTTTTTGGTTGTAGTTGACTGTGTTGTTGGTGGGAGTGTAATGTGTTTTTGGTGGTAGTGTACTGTGTTTTTGGTGGTAGTTGACTGTGTTGTTGTGGGAGTGTACTGTGTTTTGGTGGGAGTGTACTGTGTTTTTGGTGGTAGTTGACTGTGTTGTTGGTGGTAGTGTACTATGTTGTTGGTGGAGTGTACTGTGTTTTTGGTGGTAATTGACTGTGATGTTAGTGGGAATGTACTGTGTTGTTAGTGGGAGTGTACTGTGTTGTAGGGTGGAATGTATTTGTGGTTGGTGGGAGTGTACTGTGTTGTTGGTGGTAATGTACTGTGTTGTTGGTGGTAATGTACTGTGTTGTTGGGGAGTGTATGTGTGGTTGGTGGGAATGTATTGTGTTGTTGGTGGTAATGTATTGTGTTGATGGTGGGAGTGTATTGTGTTGTTGGTTGGAATGTATTGTGTTGTTAGTGGGCGTGTACTGTTTATTGTGGGGGTGTACTGTGTTGTTGTTTGGAATATATGTGTGGTTGGTGGGAGTGTACTGTGTTGTTTGTTGGAATGTATGTGTGGTTGGTGGGAGTGTACTGTGTTGTTGGTTGGAATGTATGTGTGGTTGGTGGGAGTGTACTGTGTTTTTGGTTTGAATGTATGTGTGATTGGTGGGAGCGTACTGTGTTTTTTGTTGGAATGTATGTGTGGTTGGTGCGAGTGTACTGTATTGTTGGTTGGAATTTATTGTGTTGTTGGTGGAGTGTACTGTGTTGTTGGTTGGAGTGTATTGTGTTGTTGGTTGGCGTGTGCTGTGTTGTTACTGGGATTGTATTGTGTTGTTGGTGGGAATGTACTGTGTGGTTGGTGGGAGTGTATGTGTGGTTGGTGGGAATGTACTCTGTGGTTGGTGGGAATGTACTCTAATGTTGGTGGAGTGTACTGTGTTGTTGGTTGGAATGTATGTGTGGTTGGTGGGAGTGTACTGTGTTGTTGGTTCGAATGTATGTGCGGTTGGTGGAGTGTACTGTGTTGTTGGTTGGAATGTTTGTGTGGTTTGTGGGAGTGTACTATGTTGTTGGTTGGAATGTATTGTGTTGTTGGTTGGCGTGTACTGTGTTGTTGCTGTGAGTGTACTGTGTTGTTGGTTGGAATGTATGTGTGGTTGGTGGGAGTATATTGTGTTGTTGGTGGGAATGTACTGTGTGGTTGGTGGGAGTGTATGTGTGGTTGGTGGAATGTACTGTGTGGTTGGGGAATGTATTGTGTTGTTGGTGGGAATGTATTGTGTTGTAGGTGGGAATGTATTGTGTTGTTGGTGGGAGTGTACTGTGTTGTTCGTGGGAGTGTATGTGTGGTTGGTGGGAATGTATTGTGTTGTTGGTGGGAATGTACTGTGTTGTTGGTGGGAATGTATCGTGTTGTTGATGGGAATGTATGTGTGGTTGGTGGGAGTGTACTGTGTTGTTGTTTGGAATGTATTGTGTTGTTGGTGGGAGTGTTCTGTGTTGTTGCTTGGAATGTATGTGTGGTTGGTGAGAGTGTACTGTGTTGTTGGTTGGAATGTATATGTGGTTGGTTGGAGTGCACTGTGCTGTTGGTTGGAATGTATGTGAGGTTGGTGGGAATGGATTGTGTTGTTGGTGGGAATGTACTGTGTTGTTGGTGGAAATGCACTGTGTAGTTGGTGGGAATGTATGTGTGCTTGGTGGGAGTGTACTGTATTGTTGTTTGGAATGTATGTGTGGTTGGTGGGCGTGTACTGTGTTGTTGGTTGGAATTTACTGTGTTGTTGGTGGGAGTGTTCTGTGTTGTTGGTTGGAATGTATGTGTGGTTGATGGCAGTGTACTGTGTTGTTGGTTGGAATGTATGTTTGTTTGGTTGGGAGTATATTGTGTTATTGATGGGAATGTACTGTGTGGTTGGTGAGAGTGTATGTGTGGTTTGCGGGAATGTAATGTGTGGTTTGTGGGAATGTATTGTGTTGCTGGTGGGAATGTATTATGTTGTTGGTGGGAATGTATTGTGTTGTTGGTGGGAATGTACCGTGTGGTTGGTGGGAGTGTATTGTGTGTTTGGTGTGAATGTACTGTGTGGTTGGTGGAAATGTACTGTGTGGTTGGTGGGAATGTATTGTGTTGTTGGTGAGAATGTACTGTGTTGTTGGTGGGAGTATATGTTTGGTTGGTGGGAATGTATTGTGTGGTTGGTGGGAATGCATTGTGTTGTTGGTGGGAGTGTACTGTGTTGTTGGTTGGAATGTATTGTGTGGTTGGTGGGTATGTACTGTGTTGTTGGTAGGAAGGTATGTGTGGTTGGTGGGAGTGTATGTGTCGTTTTGGGAATGTAATGTGTGATTAGTGGGAGTGTATGTGTGGTTGATGGGATTTTATTTGTGGTTTGTGAGAGTGTACTGTAACAGTACTGTACTGGTGTGGATGCTCCAAATGTAAATGGCCACTCACTATTAATGTAAATGCCCACTCACTCGAAATGTAAATGACCACTCACTCGTTGTGTTAATGACCACTCACTCGTAATGTAAATGACCACTCACTCGTAATGTAAATGACCACTCACTCGTAATGTTAATGACCACTCACTCGTAATGTAAATGACCACTCACTCGTAATGTAAATGACCACTCACTCGTAATGTAAATGACCACTCACTCGTAATGTAAATGACCACTCACTCGTAATGTAAATGACCACTCACTCCTAATGTAAATGACGACGTGCTCCAGTGACACCCTCATAGAGAAATAACCAGAGATATAGTGTCCAGGGCTGGCACTGAAGAGTGACATACAGGGCACACGTCGTCACTGAGAGTGACATGCAGGGCAAACGTCGTCAGTGAGAACGTGGGTAGACATCAAAGTAAAGCCTCCCTACATATGGTAGTAATATCAACTCACACATCATAGTAACGTTCACGTATACACCATAGTGTCCCCTCATGCACTAGTTATTACACCAGCAATGTGGACTCTTATACCAGAAATGTCCTCTGATACACCAAGAATGTCCAGCGATATACCAGACGTGTCCATGCATACATCAGTAATGTTCATTCATACATCAGTAATGTTCATTCATACATCAGTAATGTTCATTCATACATCAGTAATGTTCATTCATTCACCAGTAATGTTCATTCATACACCAGTAATGTTCATTAATACATCAGTAATGTTCATTCATACATCAGTAATGTTTATTCATACACCAGTAATGTTCATTCATACATCAGTAATGTTCATTCATACATCAGTAATGTTCATTCATACACCAGTAAATTCATTCATACATCAGTAATGTTCACTCATACATCAGTAATGTTCTTCATACACCAGTAATGTTCATTCATAAATCAGTAATGTTCATTCATACATCAGTAATGTTCATTCATACATCAGTAATGTTCATTCATACATCAGTAATGTTCATTCATACATCAGTAATGTTCATTCATACATCAGTAATGTTCACTCATACATACGTAATGTTCATTCATACATCAGTAATGTTCACACATACATCAGTAATGTTCATCAATACATCAGTAATGTTCATTCATACATCAGTAATGTTCATTCATACATCAGTAATGTTCACTCATACATCAGTAATGTTCACTCATACATCAGTAATGTTCACTCATACATCAGTAATGTTCATTCATACATCAGTAATGTTCATTCATTCACCAGTAATGTTCATTCATACACCAGTAATGTTCATTAATACATCAGTAATGCTCATTCATACATCAGTAATGCTTATTCATACACCAGTAATGTTCATTCATACATCAGTAATGTTCATTCATACATCAGTAATGTTCATTCATACATCAGTAATGTTCATTCATACATCAGTAATGTTCATTCATACACCAGTAAAATTCATTCATACATCAGTAATGTTCACTCATACATCAGTAATGTTCTTCATACACCAGTAATGTTCATTCATAATCAGTAATGTTCATTCATACATCAGTAATGTTGACTCATACATCAGTAATGTTCATTCATACATCAGTAATGTTCATTCATACATCAGTAATGTTCATTCATACATCAGTAATGTTCATTCATACACCATTAATGTTCATTCATACACCAGTAATGTTCATTCATACACCAGTAATGTCCATTCATACACCAGTAATGTTCATTCATACATCAGTAATGTTCATTCATACACCAGTAATGTTTATTCATACATCAGTAATGTTCATTCATACATCAGTAATGTTCACTCATACATCAGTAATGTTCATTCATACATCAGTAATGTTCATTCATACACCAGTAATGTTCATTCATACATCAGTAATGTTCATTCATACACCAGTAATGTTCATTCATACATCAGTAATGTTCATTCATACACCAGTAATGTCCATTCATACACCAGTAATGTTTATTCATGCACCGGTCATGTCCACTCGTATATCAGTATTGTCCAATCTTACACCATTAATGTCCACTTATACATCACAGTACTATCTACTCTTGTACCGGTAATGTCCACTCCTATACCAGTAACGCCCACTCTTACATCGGTAATGTCCACTCTTACTTCAGCAATGTCCATTCTTACTTCAGCAATGTCCACTCTTACTTCAGCGATGCCCACTCTTACTTCAGCAATGTCCACTCTTACTTCAGCGATGCCCACTCTTACACCAGTAATGTCCAACATATATCACAGGAATGTCCTCTCATGCGCTAGTAATGTCCATTCATACATAACAGTAATGTACACTTTTACACCGGTAATGTCCACTGATAAATAAGCAATGTCCACTCATACACCAGTAATGTCCATTCATACATCACAGCAATTTCCTCTCATACATCACAGCAATGTCCTCTCATACATTACAGCAATGTACTCTCATACATCACAGCAATGTTCTCTCATACATTACAGCAATCTCCACTCATACATTAGCAATGTCCTCTCATACATCACAGCAATCTCCACTCATACATCATCAATGTCCTCTCATACATCACATTAAATGTCCACTCATACATTAGCAATGTCCACTCATACATTAGCAATGTCTACTAATACATCACATTAAATGTCCACTCATACATTAAAGTATATGTCCACTCATACATCACATTAAATGTTCACTCATACATTAGCAATGTCCTCTCATACATCCCAGTAAATGTCCACTCATACATCATCAATGTCCACTCATACATCACAGTAAATGTCCACTCATACATCACATTAAATTTCCTCTCATACATCACAATAAATGTCCACTCATACATCACAGTAAATGTCCACTCATACATTAGCAATGTCCACTCATACATTAGCAATGTCCACTCATACATTAGCAATGTCCACTAATACATTAGTAATGTCCACTCATACATTAGCAATGTCCACTCATACATCACAGTAAATGTCCACTCATACATTAGCAATGCCCACTCACACATCACAGTAAATGTCCACTCATACATTAGCAATGTTCACTCATACATCCAGTAAATGTCCACTCATACATCATCAATGTCCACTCATACATCACAGTAAATTTCCACTCATACAGCACATTAAATTTCCTCTCATACATCACAATAAATGTCCACTCATACATCACAGTAAATGTCCACTCATACATTAGCAATGTCCACTCATACATTAGCAATGTCCACTCATACATTAGCAATGTCCACTAATACATTAGTAATGTCCACTCATACATTAGCAATGTCCACTCATACAACACAGTAAATGTCCACTCATACATTAGCAATGCCCACTCATACATCACAGTAAATGTCCACTCATACATTACAGTAAATGTCCACTCATACATCAGTAATTTCCACTCATACATCACAGTAAATGTCCATTCATACATCAGTAATGTCCACTTATACATCACGGTAAATGTCCACTCATACATCAGTAATGTCCACTCATACATCACAGTAAATGTCCAATCATACATTAGCAATGCCCACTCATACATCACAGTAAATGTCCACTCATACATCAGTAAATGTCCACTCATACATCACAGTAAATGTCCACTCATACATCACATTAAATATCCACTCATACATTAGCAATGTCCACTCATACATCACACTAAATGTCCACTAATACATTAGCAATGTCCACTCATACATCCCATTAATTGTCCACTCATACATTAGCAATCTCCACTCATACATCACACTAAATGTCCACTCATACATCATAAATGTCCACTCATACATCACAGTAAATGTCCACTCACACATCACAGTAAATGTCCACTCATACATCATCAATGTCCACTCATACATCACAGTAAATGTTCACGCACACATCACAGTAAATGTCCACTCATACATTAGCAATGTTCACTCATACATCAGTAATGTCCGCTAATAACCGGAACATGACATGCGAAAGCTGCCACAGACGGCCACTCCTAGACGGTCGATCCTGAACGACCACTCCTAGACGGCCAGAACAAACACACGTTTCACGCCAGGCATTAGGCGCACGCCAGGTTTAGAATAACGACAGGACAGATTCGGATCGGCAAATCTTCTGGAATCGATCGGCCGCTACAGGAGCGACTGAGAGAAACCAAGTAGCTTAGAATGTGATACCAGCAGCCGGCGAGTACGATACCTGGGGTTTATCTTTTGAGTTTCGATTTGAAAGAAGTCGCTGGCGGCCTGAACATCTTGTGTGTCACTGCAGAGCCCCCGACTCTTGCCCGGCCACTGACATCTGGTGCGTTAGAACTGGCACGTGCGTGTTCTCAACAAATCTTTACCGGGCCTGGTTCAGTCAGGTTCTGTTTCTTAACCAGGTCTGGCCTTAATTCTTATTTGCAACCCACCTAGGCACGCGAACATGCGCGTGCTAACGTGAGCTCGCCGTCCGGGCAGGGCAAGACATGCGTGAGCCAGGTAGAGGAGAGCTGGGGGGGAAGTCATTCACGAGGCTAATGAGTTTGAGGGCCCTACCACTGATGACTCTCAGGCTGCTGCAGGCTCTCCTTGTGGTTCCTCTAGGCACATGGCGGCTAATGCAGAAATCACTTGTTACAACAACAGACATCACAATTAATAAACAGCTACATCACAATTAATAAACAGCTACATCAGTGTCCGGTTAGCGCAATCGATAGGCGGTTGGCTTACCACGGCAACAGCCGGGGTTCGTAATCCTGGCGAGGACACCTGGGTTTTACTAATTCCCTAAAAATTAGTAGGAGCCGCGATAGCTCAGTGGTTAGTGAACTGGACTACTACGGACAAGGGGTAGGGTTCGATCCCAACCGACGGCTCCGGGTTCACCCAGCCTTAAATGGGTACCGGATTTTTTCTGGGAAAGTAAAAGCAGCACGGGCGTAATACCGACCACATTACCCCAAAAATCATGTGCTGAAGGTCTGTAAAATATAGGGTCACTAACACCATATTTCCCTGACGGGGGTACTTTACTTACTTTTTTACATCACAACATACATCACAATTAATAAACAGCTACATCACAACAGACATCACAATTAATAAACAGCTACATCACAATTAATAAACAGCTACATCACAACAGACATCACAATTAATAAACAGCTACATCACAACAGACATCACAATTAATAAACAGCTACATCACAACAGACATCACAATTAATAAACAGCTACATCACAACAGACAGCACAATTAATAAACAGCTACATCACAACAGACAGCACAATTAATAAACAGCTACATCACAACAGACATCCCAATTAATAAACAGCTACATCACAACAGACAGCACAATTAATAAACAGCTACATCACAAGAAACATCACAATTAATAAACAGGTACATCACAACAACAGACATCACAATTAATAAACAGCTACATCACAACAGACATCACAATTAATAAACAGGTACATCACAACAACAGACATCACAATTAATAAACAGGTACATCACAACAACAGACATCACAATTAATAAACAGGTACATCACAACAACAGACATCACAATTAATAAACAGGTACATCACAACAACAGACATCACAATTAATAAACAGGTACATCACAACAACAGACATCACAATTAATAAACAGGTACATCACAACAGACATCACAATTAATAAACAGCTACATCACAACTGACATCACAATTAATAAACAGGTACATCACAACAACAGACATCACAATTAATAAACAGGTACATCACAACAACAGACATCACAATTAATAAACAGGTACATCACAACAACAGACATCACAATTAATAAACAGCTACATCACAACAGACATCACAATTAATAAACAGCTACATCACAACAACAGACATCACAATTAAGAAACCGGTACATCACAACAACAGACATCACAATTAATAAACAGGTACATCACAACAACAGACATTACAATTAATAAACAGGTACATCACAACAACAGACATCACAATTAATAAACAGGTACATCACAACAACAGACATCACAATTAATAAACAGGTACATCACAACAACAGACATCACAATTAATAAACAGCTACATCACAACAGACATCACAATTAATAAACAGGTACATCACAACAACAGACATCACAATTAATAAACAGGTACATCACAACAACAGACATCACAATTAATAAACAGCTACATCACAACAACAGACATCACAATTAATAAACAGGTACATCACAACAACAGACATCACAATTAATAAACAGGTACATCACAACAACAGACATCACAATTAATAAACAGGTACATCACAACAACAGACATCACAATTAATAAACAGCTACATCACAACAACAGACATCACAATTAATAAACAGGTACATCACAACAACAGACATCACAATTAATAAACAGGTACATCACAACAACAGACATCACAATTAATAAAAAGCTACATCACAACAGTGAAGTTCGTCGTCAAAGATGACAGGAAAATGTTAGGTTTTAGATTGGGAGGGGGATGGGCGGGTAGAGGATTGGGGAGGGAGAAGAGATGTTAGAGGATTGATGATTGTAGAGAGAAGGAATGAGTGGGAGAGGATTGGGGATTGTAGAGATGAGGAAGGGGTGGTAGAGGATTGGGGATTGCTGGGAGAAGGAAGGGGTAGTAGAGGATTAGGGATTGTTGGAGAAAGAGTGAACTGGTAGAGGATTGGGGAGAGGTGGGAGAGCTGGCAAAGGATTGGGGATTGGAGAGAGGGGATATGACTGGTAGGGGATTTGGGATTGGGGAGAGGAGGAAGGGCTTGTAGACGATTGGAGATAGAGAGAGAGAGAGAGAGAGAGAGAGGCTGGTAAAGGATTGGGAATTGTAAAAAGGGGAAGCGCTGGAAGAGGATTAGGTACTGGTAGTTGTTGGGGAGGGTTGATAGAGGATTGAGATTGGAGACAGAGAGAGGGAAGGGCTGGCAGAGAATTGGGATTGGAGACAGAGAGAGGGAAGGGCTGGTAGAGAATTGGGATTGGAGACAGAGAGAGGGAAGGGCTGGTAGAGAATTGGGATTGGAGACAGAGAGAGGGAAGGGCTGGTAGAGAATTGGGATTGGAGACAGGGAGGGGGAAGGGCTGGTAGAGAATTGGCATTGGAGACAGAAAGGGGGAAGGGCTGGTAGAGAATTGGGATTGGAGACAGAAAGGGGGAAGGGCTGGTAGAGAATTGGGATAGGAGACAGAGAGAGGGAAGGGCTGGTAGAGAATTGGGATTGGAGACAGAGAGGGGGAAAGGCTGGTAGAGAATTGGGATTGGAGACAGAAAGGGGGAAGGACTGGTAGAGAATTGGGATAGGAGACAGAGAGAGGGAAGGGCTGGTAGAGAATTGGGATTGGAGACAGAAAGGGGGAAGGGCTGGTAGAGAATTGGGATAGGAGACAGAGAGAGGGAAGGGCTGGTAGAGAATTGGGATTGGAGACAGAGAGAGGGAAGGGCTGGTAGAGAATTGTAATTGGAGACAGAGAGGGGGAAGGGCTGGTAGAGAATTGGGATTGGAGACAGAGAGGGGGAAGGGCTGGTAGAGAATTGGGATTGGAGACAGAAAGGGGGAAGGACTGGTAGAGAATTGGGATTGGAGACAGAGAGAGGGAAGGGCTGGTAGAGAATTGGGATTGGAGACAGAGAGAGGGGAAGGGCTGGTAGAGAATTGGGATTGGAGACAGATAGAGAGAGGGAAGGGCTGGTAGAGAATTGGGATTGGAGACAGATAGATAAAGGGAAGGGCTGGTAGAGAACTGGGATTGGAGACATAGATAAAGGGAAGGGCTGGTAGAGGAATGGGGATGAGAGAGAGAGGGAGGAGACGGTAGAAGCTTGAAGTTTGGAGAGAGAGAGAGAGAGAGAGAGAGAGCAACAGTTGGTAGAGCAATGGTGATTGGAGAGAGAATGAAGGGCTGGTAGAGAATTGGGGATTGGAGAGAGAAGGAAGGGCTGGTAGAGAATTGGGGATTGGAGAATAGATGGTAGTAGAGATGTGAGATTTGAAAGGGGGAGGGTTGGTAGAAGATATTCAATTATGAGAAAACACTCTCTGCAAGTAACATTCTAATACCCGTGTCTGTGATACCTGTAACAACCTGAGACCCGTGTCTGTGGTACCCGTAACAACCTGAGACCCGTGTCTGTGGTACCTGTAACAACCTGAGACCCGTGTCTGTGGTAGCCGTAACAACCCGAGACCCGTGTCTGTGGTGCCTGTAACAACCTGAGACCCGTGTCTGTGGTACCTGTAACAACCTGAGACCCGTGTCTGTGGTACCTGTAACAACCTGAGACCCGTGTCTGTGGTAGCCGTAACAACCTGAGACCCGTGTCTGTGGTACCTGTAACAACCTGAGACCCGTGTCTGTGGTACCTGTAACAACCTGAGACCCGTGTCTGTGGTAGCCGTAACAACCTGAGACCCGTGTCTGTGGTACCTGTAACAACCTGAGACCCGTGTCTGTGGTAGCTGTAACACCTTTAGACCCGTGTCTGTGGTAGCTGTAACACCTTTAGACCCGTGTCTGTGGTAGCTGTAACAACCCTTAGACCCGTGTCTGTGGTAGCTGTAACACACTTAGACCAGTGTCTGTGGTAGCTGTAACAACCTGAGGCCCGTGTCTGTGGTAGCTGTAACAACCTGAGACCTGTGACTGTGGTAGCTGTAACAACCTGAGGCCCGTGTCTGTGGTAGATGTAACAACCTGAGACCTGTGACTGTGGTAGCTGTAACAACCTGAGACCTGTGTCTGTGGTAGCTGTAACAACCTGAGACCCGTGACTGTGGTAGCTGTAACACCCTGAGACATGTGTCTGTGGTAGCTGTAACAACCTGAGACCCGTGACTGTGGTAGCTGTAACAACCTGAGACCTGTGTCTGTGGTAGCTGTAACAACCTGAGACCCGTGACTGTGGTAGCTGTAACACCCTGAGACCTGTGTCTGTAGTAGCTGTAACAACCTGAGACCCGTGACTGTGGTAGCTGTAACACCCTGAGACCTGTGTCTGTGGTAGCTGTAACAACCTGAGACCCGTGACTGTGGTAGCTGTAACAACCTGAGACATGTGTCTGTGGTAGCTGTAACACCCTGAGACCTGTGACTGTGGTAGCTGTAACAATCTGAGACGACTGTGGTAGCTGTAACAACCTGAGACCTGTGTCTGTGGTAGCTGTAACAACCTGAGACATGTGTCTGTGGTAGCTGTAACAACCTGAGACATGTGTCTGTGGTAGCTATAACAACCTGAGACATGTGTCTGTGGTAGCTGTAACAACCTGAGACATGTGTCTGTGGTAGCTGTAACAACCTGAGACCTGTGACTGTGGTAGCTGTAACAACCTGAGACATGTGTCTGTGGTAGCTGTAACAACCTGAGACCTGTGTCTGTGGTAGCTGTAACAACCTGAGACCTGTGTCTGTGGTAGCTGTAACACCCTGAGACCTGTGTCTGTAGTAGCTGTAACAACCTGAGACCCGTGACTGTGGTAGCTGTAACACCCTGAGACCTGTGTCTGTGTAGCTGTAACAACCTGAGACCCGTGACTGTGGTAGCTGTAACAACCTGAGACATGTGTCTGTGGTAGCTGTAACACCCTGAGACCTGTGACTGTGGTAGCTGTAACAATCTGAGACGACTGTGGTAGCTGTAACAACCTGAGACCTGTGTCTGTGGTAGCTGTAACAACTGAGACATGTGTCTGTGGTAGCTGTAACAACCTGAGACATGTGTCTGTGGTAGCTGTAACAACCTGAGACCTGTGACTGTGGTAGCTGTAACAACCTGAGACATGTGTCTGTGGTAGCTGTAACAACCTGAGACCTGTGTCTGTGGTAGCTGTAACAACCTGAGACCTGTGTCTGTGGTAGCTGTAACAACCTGAGACCTGTGTCTGTGGTAGCTGTAACAACCTGAGACCTGTGTCTGTGGTAGCTGTAACAACCTGAGACCTGTGTCTGTGGTAGCTGTAACAACCTGAGACATGTGTCTGTGGTAGCTTTAACAACCTGAGACCTGTGTCTGTGGTAGCTGTAACAACCTGAGACCTGTGTCTGTGGTAGCTGTAACAAACTGAGACCTGTGTCTGTGGTAGCTGTAACAACATGAGACCCGTGTCTGTGGTAGCTGTAACAACCTGAGACCTGTGTCTGTGGTAGCTGTAACACCCTGAGACCCTGTTATAGCCTACAACAAGAGGGGAGAGTTATTATACACAGCTGGTCACTACAAGAGGGGATAGTTATCATACACAGCTGGGCACTACAAGAGGGGAGAGTTATCATACACAGCTGGGCACTACATGAGGGGAGAGTTATGATATACAGCTGGGCAGTACAAGAGGGTAGAGTTATCATACACAACAGGGCACTACAGGAGGGGAGAGTTATCATTCACAGCTGGGCACTACAAGAGGGGAGAGTTATCATACACAGCTAGGGTCAACAAAAGGGGAGAGTTATTATACACAGCTAGGCACAACAAAGGGGATAGTTATTATACACAGCTAGGCACAACAAAAGGGGAGAGTTATTATACACAGTTAGGCACAACAAAAGTGGAGAGTTATCATACACAGCCTGGTACAACAAGAGGGGACAGTTATCATTCACAGCTGGGCACTACAAGAGGGGAGAGTTATCATACACAGCTGGGTACAACAACAGGGGAGAGTTAGCATACACAGCTGGGCACAACAAGAGGGGAGAGTTATCATACACATCTGGGTACAGCAAGAGTGGAGAGTTATCATACACAACTGGGTACAACAGGAGATGAGTTTTAACATACACAGCTGGCTACCACAGGAGGGGAGAGTTATTATACACAGCTAGGCACAACAAAAGGGGAGACGTTTTTAACACAGCTGAGTACAACAAGACGGGACAGTTATCATTCACAGTTGGGTACAAAAAGAGGGAGAGCTATCATACACAGCTGGGTACAACAAGAGGGCAGAGTTATCATACACAGCTATGCACAACAAGAGGGGAGAGCTATCATACACAGTTGGGTACAACAAGAGGTGAGACGTTTTCAAACACAGCTGGGTACAACAAGAGGGCAGAGTTATCATACACAGCTATGCACACCAAGAGGGGAGAGTTATCATACACAGAGGGCAAAACAGTAAGGGAGAGTTATCATACACAGCCTGGTAGAACAAGAGGGGAGAATTATCATACACAGCTGGGCACAAAAAGAGGGGAGAGTTATACACCGCTTGGTACAGCAAGAGGGGAGAGTTATCAAACACATCTGGGTACAGCAAGAGGGGAGAGTTATTATACACAGCTAGGTACAACAAGAAGGGATAGTTATCATACACAGCTGGGCACAACAAGAGGGGAGAGTTATCATACACAGCTGCATACAACAATAGAGGATAGTTTTCATACACAGCTGGGTACAACAAGTGGGGAAAGTTATCATATACAGCTGAGCACAACAAGAAGGCACAGTTATCATACACAGCTGGGTACAGCCACGATGGAAGTGTTATCATACACATCTGGTTACAGCCAACAGGGGAGAGTTATCAAACAGAGCTGAGTACAATCAAGAGGGGAGAGTTATCATACACAGCTGGGTACAACAAGAGGAGAGAGTTATCATACCCAGCTTGGCACAAAGAGGCGAGAGAATTATCATACACAGCTGGGACAGCCAAGTGAGAGCGTTACAATACACAGCTGGTCAGAACAAAAGGGTAGAGTTATCATACACAGCTGGGTACAAAAAGAGGAGAGAGTTATCATACACAGCTGGGTAAAAGAAGAGGGAGAGTTACCATACACAGCTGGGTACAACAAGAGGGAAGAGTTATCATACACAGCTGGGCACAGTAAGAGTAGAGAGTTATCATACACAGCTGGTTACAGTAAGAGGGAAGAGTTATCATACACAGCTGGGTACAACAAGAGGGGAGAGTTATCATACACAAATGGGTACAACAAGTGGTAATAGTTATCATACACAGGTGGGTACAACAGGAGGAGAGAGTTATCATACACAGCTAGGTACAAAAAGAGGATAGTGTTATCATACACAGCTGGGCACAACAAGAGTGGAGAGTTATCATACACAGCTGGGTACAACAAGAAGGGAGAGTTATCATACACAGGTGGGTACAACAAGAAGGGAGAGTTATCATACACAGGTGGGTACAACAAGTGGTAATAGTTATCATACACAGGTGGGTACAACAAGTGGTAATAGTTATCATACACAGGTGGGTACAACAAGTGGTAATAGTTATCATACACAGGTGGGTACAACAAGAGGGGAGAGTTATCATACACAGCTGGGTACAACAAGAGGGAGAGTTATCATACACAGCTGGGTACAACAAGAGGGGAGAGTTATCATACACAGCTGGGTACAACAAGAGGGGAGAGTTATCATACACAGCTGGGTACAACAAGAGGGGAGAGTTATCATACACAGCTGGGTACAACAAGAGGGGAGAGTTATCATACACAGCTGGGTACAACAAGAGGGGAGAGTTATCATACACAGCTGGGTACAACAAGAGGGGAGAGTTATCATACACAGCTGGGTACAACAAGAGGGGAGAGTTATCATACACAGCTGGGTACAACAAGAGGGGAGAGTTATCATACACAGCTGGGTACAACAAGAGGGGAGAGTTATCATACACACTGGGTACAACAAGAGGGGAGAGTTATCATACACAGCTGGGTACAACAAGAGGGGAGAGTTATCATACACAGCTGGGTACAACAAGAGGGGAGAGTTATCATACACAGCTGGGTACAACAAGAGGGGAGAGTTATCATACACAGCTGGGTACAACAAGAGGGGAGAGTTATCATACACAGCTGGGTACAGCCAAGAGGGGAGAGTTATCATACACAGCTGGGTACAGCCAAGAGGAGCGAGGTGAGACAGTTACAGGACACAAGTAACTGGGGGTGGGGTGGTAATCGTTGTGTTCACAATGGGGGATCTCTGAGAAAGAAAAAATGACTGGAAGTCTCATTAATAGACTTGATGTTTTATTGACTGACAAGATGATCAACTCTGTTGTGTTATTGATTAACAATATGAAGAATTATGTTGTCTTATTGATTAACAAGATGAAGAATTATGTTGTCTTATTGATTAACAAGATGAAGAATTATGTTGTCTTATTGATTAACAAGATGAAGAATTATGTTGTCTTATCTTATATTGTACTTCTCTATCTACTCTCATATTAACTTCTCTATCTCTCTCATATTGACTTCTCTATCTCTCTCATATTAACTTCTCTGTCTCTCTCATATTAACTTCTCTATCTACTCTCATATTAACTTCTCTATCTCTCTCATATTGACTTCTCTATCTCTCTCATATTGACTTCTCTATCTCTCTCATATTAACTTCTCTATCTCTCTCATATTAACTTTTCTATCTCTCTCATATTAACTCTCTGTCTCTCTCACATTAACTTCTCTATCTCTCTCATATTAACTTTTCTATCTCTCTCATATTAACTTCTCTGTCTCTCTCATATTAACTTCTCTATCTCTCTCATATTAACTTTTCAATCTCTCTCATATTAACTTCTCTGTCTCTCTCATATTAACTTCTCTATCTCTCTCATATTAACTTCTCTGTCTCTCTCATATTAACTTTTCTATCTCTCTCATATTAACTTCTCTATCTCTCTCATATTAACTTCTCTATCTCTCTCATATTAACTTCTCTGTCTCTCTCATATTAACTTTTCTATCTATCTCATATTAACTTTTCTATCTCTCTCATATTAACTTCTCTATCTCTCTCATATTAACTTCTCTATCTCTCTCATATTAACTTCTCTATCTCTCTCATATTAACTTCTCTATCTTTCTCATATTAACTTCTCTATCTTTCTCATATTAACTTCTCTATCTCTCTCATATTAACTTCTCTATCTTTCTCATATTAACTTTTCTATCTCTCTCATATTAACTTCTCTATCTTTCTCATATTAACTTCTCTATCTCTCTCATATTAACTTCTCTATCTCTCTCATATTAACTTCTCTATCTCTCTCATATTAACTTCTCTATGTCTCTCATATTAACTTCTCTGTCTCTCTCATATTAATTTCTCTATCTCTCACATGTTAACCCTCTCTATCTCTCTCATATTAACTTCTTATCGCTCTCATATTAACTTGTCTGTCTCTCTCATGTTAACTTCTCTGTCTCTCTCATATTAATTTCTCTATCTCTCTCATAATAACTTCTTTATCTCTCTCATGTTAACTTCTCTATCTCTCTCATATTAATTTCTCTATCTCTCTCATATTAACTTCTTTATCTCTCTCATGTTAACTTCTCTAACTCTCTCATATTAACTTCTCTATATCTCTCATGTTAACTTCTTTATCTCTCTCATATTAACTTCTTTGTCTCTCTCATGTTAACTTCTCTATCTCTCTCATATTAACTTCTCTATCTCTCTCATATTAACTTCTCTATCTCTCTCATATTAACTTCTCTATCTCTCTCATATTAACTTCTTTATCTCTCTCATGTTAACTTCTCTATCTCTCTCATATTAACTTCTTTATCTCTCTCATGTTAACTTCTCTATCTCTCTCATATTAACTTCTATATCTCTCTCATATTAACTTCTCTATCTCTCTCATATTAACTTCTCTATCTCTCTCATATTAACTTCTCTATCTCTCTCATATTAACTTCTCTATCTCTCTCATATTAACTTCTTTATCTCTCTCATGTTAACTTCTCTATCTCTCTCATATTAACTTCTCTATCTCTCTCAAATTAACTTCTCTATCTCTCTCATATTAACTTCTCTGTCTCTCTCATATTAACTTCTCTGTCTCTCTCATATTAACTTCTCTATCTCTCTCATATTAACTTCTCTATCTCTCTCATATTAACTTCTCTATCTCTCTCATATTAACTTCTCTATCTCTCTCATATTAACTTCTCTATCTCTCTCATATTAACTTCTCTATCTCTCTCATATTAACTTCTCTATCTCTCTCAAATTAACTTCTCTATCTCTCTCATATTAACTTCTCTGTTTCTCTCATATTAACTTCTCTGTCTCTCTCATATTAACTTCTCTATCTCTCTCATATTAACTTCTCTATCTCTCTCATATTAACTTCTCTATCTCTCTCATATTAACTTCTCTGTCTCTCTCATATTAACTTCTCTATCTCTCTCATATTAACTTCTCTATCTCTCTCATATTAACTTCTCTATCTCTCTCATATTAACTTCTCTGTCTCTCTCATATTAACTTCTCTATCTCTCTCATATTAACTTCTCTATCTCTCTCATATTGACTTCTCTATCTCTCTCATATTAACTTCTCTATCTCTCTCATATTAACTTCTTTATCTCTCTCATGTTAACTTCTCTATCTCTCTCATATTAATTTCTCTATCTCTCTCATATTAACTTCTTTATCTCTCTCATGTTAACTTCTCAAACTCTCTCATATTAACTTCTCTATCTCTCTCATGTTAACTTCTCTATCTCTCTCATATTAACTTCTTTATCTCTCTCATGTTAACTTCTCTATTTCTCTCATATTAACTTCTCTATCTCTCTCATATTAACTTCTCTATCTCTCTCATATTAACTTCTCTATCTCTCTCATATTAACTTCTTTATCTCTCTCATGTTAACTTCTCTATCTCTCTCATATTAACTTCTTTATCTCTCTCATGTTAACTTCTCTATCTCTCTCATATTAACTTCTCTATCTCTCTCATATTAACTTCTCTATCTCTCTCATATTAACTCCTCTATCTCTCTCATATTAACTTCTCTATCTCTCTCATATTAACTTCTCTATCTCTCTCATATTAACTTCTCTATCTCTCTCATATTAACTTTTCAATCTCTCTCATATTAATTTCTCTATCCCTCTCATATTAACTTCTCTATCTCTCTCATATTAACTTCTCTGTCTCTCTTATATTAACTTCTCTGTCTCTCTCATATTAACTTCTCTGTCTCTCTCATATTAACTTCTCTATCTCTCTCATATTAACTTCTATATCTCTCTCATATTAACTTCTCTGTCTCTCTCATATTAACTTCTCTATCTCTCTCATATTAACTTCTCTGTCTTTCTCATATTAACTTCTCTATCTCTCTCATATTAACTTCTCTATCTCTCTCATATTAACTTCTCTGTCTCTCTCATATTAACTTCTCTGTCTCTCTCATATTAACTTCTCTGTCTATCTCATATTAACTTCTCTATCTCTCTCATATTAACTTCTCTGTCTCTCTCACATTAACTTTTCTATCTCTCTCATATTAACTTCTCTGTCTCTCTCATATTAACTTTTCTATCTCTCTCATATTAACTTCTCTGTCTCTCTCATATTAACTTTTCTATCTCTCTCATATTAACTTCTCTGTCTCTCTCATATTAACTTCTCTATCTCTCTCATATTAACTTTTCTATCTCTCTCATATTAATTTCTCTATCCCTCTCATATTAACTTCTCTATCTCTCTCATCATATTAACTTCTCTATCCCTCTCATATTAACTTCTCTATCTCTCTCATATTAACTTTTCTATCTCTCTCATATTAACTTCTCTGTCTCTCTCATATTAACTTCTATGTCTCTACTCATATTAACTTCTCTGTCTCTCTCATATTAACTTCTATGTCTCTACTCATATTAACTTCTCTGTCTCTCTCATATTAACTTCTCTGTCTCTCTCATATTAACTTCTCTATCTCTCTCATATTAACTTTTCTATCTCTCTCATATTAACTTCTCTGTCTCTCTCATATTAACTTCTCTATCTCTCTCATATTAACTTCTCTATCTCTCTCATATTAACTTTTCTATCTCTCTCATATTAACTTCTCGTCTCTTTCTCATTTTAGACGTGTTCTAATCTCCTCCGGTATTCACCTTCCATGAAATCTTCGCTCCCCCCCCCCCCCCCCCCATCTTCCCCAAATGTATAATCCGTGCCTTCCAGACTTCTCATTATTGAGAACCACCACCCCTCCATCCACGTACAGCCTGATGGTTCCTCGTCTGCCGCTCCTTGTAACAACACCAATTTCGCATTACCAAAGACACACGTGCCGATCGTTGCTAATTAACCACTTCCGCTTCAACCGCAGGGGATTCTGGGAGTCGCGTCACGTGATTACCGGGCCGAGCCGGCTCGCATGTTAGAGCTCTCTAGCGATTGGTCCCTAGCTCGCCGTTATCGTCTTCACACAGCAAGTCGTCATCTTTATCTTCTCCTTTGCTATTATCTGTCGTGGTTATGATGTTCTCTCGACATTGGGACATCTATGTGGACGCTGTTCTCTCGACATTGGTATGTCCATTACCAACAACCACTTCAATTACTACCACTGCTAGTACCATCACTGTTACAACAACAACCACTACTAGAACAACGACTACTAATACTACCATCACCACTACCACTACTATTACTACCATCACTACCACTACAACCACTGCCATTAATACTACCATTACCACTACAAGTACAACCACCAATACCACTACTATTACTACTACAACAACCACAACTATTACTACTACTACTACTACTACTACTACCACCACCACTACTTCTACTACAACCACTACTAAACTACCACCACTACCACCACAACTATTACTACCACTACTACCATTACCACTACTACAACTACCACCACTACCACTACTACTACTATTACCACTAGAACTACCGTTACTACTACCACTAATACAACTATTACAAATACCACCACTACCACTACTACTAATACTACTACCACTACTACTACAACTACCACCAGTACCACTACTACTATTACTACCACAATACTATCAGCACCATTTCCACTACTAATAATACTATTACTACAACTACTACTACTACCACTACGACTACTACTACTACTACCACAATACCATCACCACCATTTCCACTGCTACTACAACAACTACTACTACCACTACTGCTACTACTACCTCTACTACTACCACTACTACTACCACCACTACTATTATTACTACTACTACTATTACTACTACAACTACTACCACTACTATTATTACTACTACTACTACTATTACTACTACAACCTACTACTACTATTACTACTACTACTACCACTACTGTTACAACCTACTACTACTACTACCAGTACTACTACTACTACTACTACTACCACTACAACCACTACTACAACTACTACTACCACTACTACTACGACCTACTACTACTACTACTAACACTACTGCTACAACCTACTACTACTACTATTACTACCACTACTGCTACAACCTACTACTACTACCACTACTGCTACAACCTACTACTACTACTACTACCACTACTGCTACAACCTACTACTACTACTATTACTACCACTACTGCTACAACCTACTAATACTACTACAACCACTACTGCTACAACCTACTACTACTACTACCACTACTGCTACAACCTACTACTACTACTACCACTACTGCTACAACCTACTAATACTACTACTACCACTACTGCTACAACCTACTACTACTACTACCACTACTGCTACAACCTCTACTAGCACTACTGCTACAATCTACTACTACTATCACTACTACTACAACCTACTACTACTACTACCACTACTACTACAACCTCTACGAGCACTACTGCTACAATCTACTACTACTATCACTACTACTACAACCTACTACTACTACTACCACTACTACTACAACCTACTACTACTACCACTACTACTACAACCTACTACTACTACAACTACCACTACTACTACAACCTACTACTACTACTATTACTACTACTACAACCTACTACTACTACTACCACTACTAC
Organism: Megaustenia siamemsis; assembly: GCA_032433765.1. NCBI lineage: Eukaryota > Metazoa > Mollusca > Gastropoda > Stylommatophora > Ariophantidae > Megaustenia > Megaustenia siamemsis. Next base: position 126,752,665 of record JAVIAB010000073.1, on the reverse strand, counting down.
TACAACCTACTACTACTACTACCACTACTACTACAACCTACTACTACTACTACTACTACTACCACTACTACTACAACCTACTACTACTACTACCACTACTACTACAACCTACTATTACTACTACCACAACTACTACAACCTACTATTACTACTACCACTACTACTACAACCTACTATTACTACTACCACTACTACTACAACCTACTACTACTACTACCACTACTACTACAACCTACTACTACTACTACCACTACTACTGCAACCTTCTATTACTACTACCACTACTACTACAACCTACTACTACTACTACCACTACTACTACAACCTACTACTACTACTACCACTACTACTACAACCTACTACTACTACTACCACTAATACTACAACCTACTACTACTACTACTACCACTACTACTACAGCCTACTACTACTACTACCACTACTACTACAACCTACTACTACTACTACCACTACTACTACAACCTACTATTACTACTACCACTACTACTACAACCTACTACTACTACTACCACTACTACTACAACCTACTACTACTACTACCACTACTACTACAACCTACTATTACTACTACCACTACTACTACAACCTACTATTACTACTACCACTACTACTACAACCTACTACTACAACTACCACTACTACTACAACGTACTACTACTACTACCACTACTACTACAACCTACTATTACTACTATTACTACTACGACTACTACTACAACCTACTATTACTACTACTACTACTACCACTACCACTACAACCTACTATTACTACTACTACTACTACCACTACTACTACAACCTACTATTACTACTACCACTACTACTACAACCTAACACTACTACTACTACTACTACTACTACAACCTACTACTACTACTACTACCACTACTACTACAACCTACTATTACTACTACTACTACTACCACTACTACTACAACCTACTACTACTACTACCACTACTACTACAACCTACTACTACTACTACCACTACTACTACAACCTACTACTACTACTACCACTACTACTACAACCTACTATTACTACTACCACTACTACTACAACCTACTATTACTACTACCACTACTACTACAACCTACTACTACAACTACCACTACTACTACAACGTACTACTACTACTACCACTACTACTACAACCTACTATTACTACTATTACTACTACGACTACTACTACAACCTACTATTACTACTACTACTACTACCACTACCACTACAACCTACTATTACTACTACTACTACTACCACTACTACTACAACCTACTATTACTACTACCACTACTACTACAACCTAACACTACTACTACTACTACTACTACTACAACCTACTACTACTACTACTACCACTACTACTACAACCTACTATTACTACTACTACTACTACCACTACTACTACAACCTACTACTACTACTACCACTACTACTACAACCTACTACTACTACTACCACTACTACTACAACCTACTACTACTACTACCACTACTACTACAACCTACTATTACTAATCTTATTATTTGTGTAAACATTTTATGATTGGTTTGTGTGACAAAGTTGTAGTAACTATTTGCTGGGATCTACTTGTCTCTAGCTCCATCTATAACTGAGATGACATGGGATTACGTTGAATCATCTGCTGGGCTCAAGGGCCAATATCGAATTTTATCATCTACTGGGTCCATGGACCAATATCTGAATGTTATCATCTACTGGGTCCATGGACCTATATCAGAATGTTATCATCTACTAGGTTCATGGACCTATGTCAGAATGGTATCATCTACTAGGTTCATGGACCAATGTCAGAATGCTATCATCTACTGGGTTCATGGACCTATGTCAGAATGTTATCATCTACTAGGTTCATGGACCAATGTCAGAATGCTATCATCTACTGGGTTCATGGACCTACGTCACAATGTTATCATCTACTAGGTTCATGGACCTATATCAGAATGTTATCATCTACTAGGTTCATGGACCTATGTCAGAATGTTATCATCTACTAGGTTCATGGACCTATGTCAGAATGCTATCATCTACTGGGTTCATGGACCTATATCGTAATGTTATTATCTATTGGGTTCATGGACCTATATCGGAATGTTATCATCTACTGGGGTCATGGACCTATATCGTAATGTTATTATCTTTTGGGTTCATGGACCTATATCGGAATGCTATCATCTACTGGGGTCATGGAACTATATCAGAATGTTATCATCTACTAGGTTCATGGACCTACGTCAGAATGTTATCATCTACTGAGGTCATGGACCTATATCAGAATGCTATCATCTACTAGGTTCATGGACCAATGTCAGAATGTTATCATATACTCGGTTCATGGACCCACGTCAGAATGTTATCATCTACTAGGTTCATGGACCTACGTCAGAATGTTATCATCTACTAGGTTCATGGACCCACGTCAGAATGTTATCATCTACTAGGTTCATGGACCTATGTCAGAATGCTATCATCTACTAGGTTCATGGACCAATGTCAGAATGTTATCATCTACTAGTTCATGGACCTATGTCAGAATGCTATCATCTACTAGGTTCATGGACCTATATCAGAATGCTATCATCTACTAGGTTCATGGACCAATGTCAGAATGGTATCATCTACTAGGTTCATGGACCTATGTCAGAATGCTATCATCTTCTAGGTTCATGGACCTATGTCAGAATGCTATCATCTACTAGGTTCATGGACCTATATCAGAATGCTATCATCTACTAGGTTCATGGACCAATGTCAGAATGTTATCATCTACTAGGTTCATGGACCTATATCAGAATGTTATCATCTACTAGGTTCATGGACCTACGTCAGAATGTTATCATCTACTAGGTTCATGGACCCACGTCAGAATGTTATCATCTACTAGGTTCATGGACCTATGTCAGAATGCTATCATCTACTAGGTTCATGGACCTATGTCAGAATGCTATCATCTACTAGGTTCATGGACCTATGTCAGAATGCTATCATCTTCTAGGTTCATGGACCTATGTCAGAATGCTATCATCTACTAGGTTCATGGACCTATATCAGAATGCTATCATCTACTAGGTTCATGGACCAATGTCAGAATGTTATCATCTACTAGGTTCATGGACCTATATCAGAATGTTATCATCTACTAGGTTCATGGACCTACGTCAGAATGTTATCATCTACTAGGTTCATGGACCCACGTCAGAATGTTATCATCTACTAGGTTCATGGACCTATGTCAGAATGCTATCATCTACTAGGTTCATGGACCTATGTCAGAATGCTATCATCTACTAGGTTCATGGACCTATGTCAGAGTGCTATCATCTACTAGGTTCATGGACCTATGTCAGAATGCGATCATCTACTAGGTTCATGGACCTATGTCAGAATGCTATCATCTACTGGGTTTATGGACCTATATCAGAATGGATTATCTACTGGGGTCATGGACCTATATCAGAATGGATCATCTACTGGGTTCATGGACCTATATCAGAATGGATTATCTACTGGGTTTATGGACCTATATCAGAATGGATCATCTACTGGGTTCATGGACCTATATCAGAATGGATCATCTACTGGGTTCATGGACCTATATCAGAATGGATCATCTACTGGGTTCATGGACCTATATCAGAATGGATCATCTACTGGGTTCATGGACCTATATCAGAATGCTATCATCTACCTCATAGTACATTAAAGCAGATATTGGTTGTGTTTTTCGAACCTCAAGCATGAAATCAGCTTTTATTAACATTGTTTACCAGCAGCTGCTGACGATCACCATATCATGTTTTTGTGGAGATGAAGAAATGCTCCGCTGACTTGGCAGCAGTTCAGTCATTCAACATAAAGAACAGCAAATCGCTAGCAACTATCTTCACACCACAACAGACTAGTTAGGCTTAGTTATGTCTACACCAGTCTATTTTCAGAACATTCTAGACACATTCACTTTTGGAATCTAAACTCGGAACAGAATTAGCCTAGCCTGGCTGCCCGACAAGGTTCTCACCTATTTTTAGCGGCCCGTCTCACCTGGTGAGCACAAACCTGAAAGGTGTAAACAAGTGACTGGTCGTGCCTGTACCGACGTCAGTCGCGCACGCCGTCACCTAATGAACTCTACGTGTAACCATCCCTGCTTGTCTCTCTCTGCCCAGGTCGGGCACTTGTGACGGTCTCAACAACTGAGGCTTGTCGAGGGCCAAGTTCAAGGACACGTGCACATATTTGCTTGGTCTTGACTTTGCGTGGCAACGAACCGTAGACAATTGTGGTGACGTCACAGTCAAGCTAATGTCAAATATTTCATTACGGCGGTGCCTCCAACTTTGAACTTAATTCGTTCCAAGAAACTGTTCGAACTCTGAATCATTCAAAGTCCAAATGCGTTTTTACATTAGAAATTATGGAAACTGAATGGATTCGTTCTAGAACCTTAAAGAACAATCACTTGTTGAGCTTAGATAGGAGGCTTTTGAAGGGAAAGAGAAATGGTTAAACAAAGACTTACAAGATGACACAATAAAGGTCAATATATGATACCTTGGGGGCTGTAACTTAGGGGCTGGTAGGAAGAATATCCTACTGGAGGGAGGGGGAAGGGAGGTGAGATGACCCTAGTGGTGGGGAGGGGGAGATGATCCTTGTGGTGGGGGAGGGGGAGATGATCCTTGTGGTGGGGGAGGGGGAGATGATCCTAGTGGTGGGGGAGATGATCCTAGTGGCTGGGGAGGGGGAGATAATCCCAGTGATTGATGGGGAGATGATCCTAGTGATTGATGGGGAGATAATCCTAGTTATTGACGGGGAGATGATTCCAGTGGCTGATGGGGAGATGATCATTTTGGTTGATTGGGAGATGATTCCAGTGGTTGATTGGGAGATGATCATTTTGGTTAATGGGGAGATGATCCCAGTGGTTGATTGGGAGATGATCATTTTGGTTAATGGGGAGATGATCATTTTGGTTGATTGGGAGATGATCATTTTGGTTGATGGGGAGATGATCCCAGTGGTTGATTGGGAGATGATCATTTTGGTTGATGGGGAGATGATCCCAGTGGTTGATTGGGAGATGATCATTTTGGTTGATGGGGAGATGATCCCAGTGGTTGATGGGGAGATGATAATTTTGGTTGATGGGGAGATGATCCCAGTGGTTGATGGGGAGATGATCCTAGTGGTTGATGGAGAGTTGATCCTAGTAGTTGATGGGCCGATGATACTAGTTGTTGATGGGGTGATAATCCTAGTGGTTGATGGGCAGGGGATACTAGTTGTTGATGGGGTGATAATCCTAGTGGTTGAGATAGATGGGGAGATGATCCTACTGGTTGATGGAGAAATGTTCTTAGTGTTTGATGGAGAGATGATCCTAGTGGTTGATGGAAAGTTGATCCTGCTGGTTGATGGGGAGATGATACTAGTTGTTGATGGGGTGATAATCCTAGTGGTTGAGATAGATGGGGAGATGATCCTACTGGTTGATGGAGAAATGTTCTTAGTGTTTGATGGAGAGATGATCCTAGTAGTTGATGGGCAGATGATACTAGTTGTTGATGGGGTGATAATTCTAGTGGTTGAGATTGATGGAGAGTTCATCCTGCTGGTTGATGGAGAGATGATCTTAGTGGTTGATAGAAAGATGATCCTGCTGGTTGATGGAGATATGATCCTGCTAGTTGATGGAGAAATGATCCTGCTGGTTGATGGAGATATGATCCTGCTGGTTGATGGGGAGATGATCCTGCTGGTTGATGGAGAAATGATCCTGCTGGTTGATGGAGAAATGATCCTGCTGGTTGATGGAGAAATGATCCTGCTGGTTGATGGAGAGATGATCCTGCTGGTTGATGGAGAAATGATCCTGCTGGTTGATGGAGAGATGATCCTGCTGGTTGATGGAGAAATGATCCTGCTGGTTGATGGAGAAATGACCTGCTGGTTGATGGAGAAATGATCCTGCTGGTTGATGGAGAGATTATCCTGCTGGTTGATGGAGAAATGATCCTGCTGTTTGATGGAGAGATGATCCTGCTGGTTGATGGAGAAATGATCCTGCTGGTTGATGGAGAAATGATCCTGCTGGTTGATGGAGAAATGATCCTGCTCGTTGATGGAGAGATGATCCTGCTGGTTGATGGAGAAATGATCCTGCTGGTTGATGGAGAAATGATCCTGCTGGTTGATGGAGAAAAGATCCTGCTGGTTGATGGAGAAATGATCCTGCTGGTTGATGGAGAAATGATCCTGCTGGTTGATGGAGAAATGATCCTGCTGGTTGATGGAGAGATGATCCTGCTGGTTGATGGAGAGATGATCCTGCTGGTTGATGGGGAGATGATCCTGCTGGTTGATGGAGAAATGATCCTGCTGGTTGATGGAGAGATGATCCTGCTGGTTGATAGAGAAATGATCCTGCTGGTTGATGGAGAAATAATCCTGCTGGTTGATGGAGAAATGATCCTGCTGGTTGATGGAGAGATGATCCTGCTGGTTGACGGAGAAATGATCCTGCTGGTTGATGGAGAAATGATCCTGCTGGTTTGATGGAGAAATGATCCTGCTGGTTGATGGGGAGATGATCCTGCTGGTTGATGGAGAGATGATCCTGCTGGTTGATGGAGAAATGATCCTGCTGGTTGATGGAGAAATGATCCTGCTGGTTGATGGAGAGATGATCCTGCTTGTTGATGGGGAGATGATCCTGCTGGTTGATGGAGAAATGATCCTGCTGGTTGATGGAGAGATGATCCTGCTGGTTGATGGAGAAATGATCCTGCTGGTTGATGGGGAGATGATCCTGCTGGTTGATGGAGAGATGATCCTGCTGGTTGATGGGAGATGATCCTGCTGGTTGATGGCGAGATGATCCTGCTGGTTGATTGAGAAATGATCCTGCCGGTTGATGGAGAGATGATCCTGCTGGTTGATGGGGAGATGATCCTGCTGGTTGATGGAGAAATGATCCTGCTGGTTGATGGGGAGATGATCCTGCTGGTTGATGGAGAGATGGTCCTGCTGGTTGATGGGGAGATGATCCTGCTGGTTGATGGCGAGATGATCCTGCTGGTTGATTGAGAAATGATCCTGCTGGTTGATGGAGAGATGATCCTGCTGGTTGATGAGGAGATGATCCTGCTGGTTGATGGAGAAATGATCCTGCTGGTTGATGGGGAGATGATCCTGCTGGTTGATGGGGAAATGATCCTGCTGGTTGATGGGGAGATGATCCTGCTGGTTGATGGAGAAATGATCCTACTGGTTGATGGAGAGATGATCCTACTGGTTGATGGAGAGATTATCCTGCTGGTTGATGGAGAAATGATCCTACTGGTTGATGGGGAGATGATCCTAGCTGTTGATAGTGAGATGAACGTATGGTTGGTGGGGAGTTGATACTATTATTTTAAGGGAGATGTTCCTATTGGTTGATGTGGAGATGATCCTAGTGTTTGATGGAGAGTTGATCCTACAGATTTATGGGGAGATGATCCTAGTGTTTCATGGAGAGATAATCCTACTGGTTGATGGAGAGGTGATCCTATTGCTTGATGGAGAGATGATCTTACTGGTTGATGGAGAGATGATCCTAGTGTTTGATGGGGAGATGATCCTAGTGGATGATTGGGAAATGATCCTAGTGGTTGATGTGGAGATAATCCTAGTGGTTAATGTGGAGATGATCCTAGTGGATGATTGGGAGATGATCCTAGTGGCTGGTGGGGAGATGATTCTTGTATTTGATGGAGAGATGAACGTAGTGGTTGATGGGGAGATGATCCTAGTGATTGATGGGGAGATGATCTTAGTGGCTGGTGAGACATGATCCTAGAGGCTGGTGGGGAGATGATCCTGGTGGCATTTGAGCGATAATCCTAGTGGCTGGTGAGAGATGATACTAGTGCCATTTGCAGAGATGATACTAGTTGAATGTGGAGAGAGTATAATAGTGGCTGGTGGAGAGATGATACTAGTGGTTGGTGGGAGATTATAATAGTGGCTGGTGGAGAGATAATACTAGTGGTTGGTGGAGAGATGATGCTAGTGGTTGGTGGAGAGATTATAATAGTGGCTGGTTGAGAGATTATAATAGTAGCTGGTGGAGAGACGATACTAGTGGCTGGTGGAGAGATGATACTAGTGGTTGGTGGAGAGATTATAATAGTGGCTGGTGGAGAGATGATACTAGTGGTTGGTTGAGAGATGCTCCTAGTGGCTGGTGGAGAGATGCTCCTAGTGGCTGGTGGAGAGATGATTCTAGTGGCTGGTGGGGAGATGATACTAGTGGTTGGTGAAGAGATTATAATAGTGGCTGGTGGAGAGATAATACTAGTGGTTGGTGGAGAGATGATCCTAGTGATTGATTAGGAAATGATTATAATGGTTGAGGTTGATGGGGAGATGATCCCAGTGGTTGATGGAGAGATAATCCCAGTGGTTGATTGGGAGATAATCCTATTGTTGATGGGGAGATGATCCCCGTGGTTAATTAGGAGATGATCCTAGTGTTTGATGGGGAGATGACTTTACTGGTTGATGGAGAGATGATCTTAGTGGTTGATGGGGTGATGATTTTAGTGGTTGATGGGGTGATGATCTTAGTGGTTGATGGGGTGATGATTTTAGTGGTTGATGGGGTGATGATTTTAGTGGTTGATGGGGTGATGATCTTAGTGGTTGATGGAGAGATGATCTTAGTGGTTGATGGGGTGATGATTTTAGTGGTTGATGGGGTGATGATCTTAGTGGTTGATGGAGAGATGATCTTAGTGGTTGATGGGGTGATGAGTTTTAGTGGTTGATGGAGAGATGATCCTAGTGGTTGATGGGGTGATGATTTTAGTGGTTGATGGAGAGATCATCCTAGTGGTTGATGGAGAGATGAGGCTGCTGGTTGATGGGGAGATGATCTTAGTGGTTGTTGGAGAGATCCTACTCTTTGATGGAGAAATGATCCTACTGGTTGGTTTTGAGATTGTCCTGCTGGTTGATGGGGAGATGAACGTATTGGCTGGTGGGGAGTTGATGCTATTGTTTGATGGTGCGATGTTCCTACTGGTTGATGTGGAAGTGATCCTAGTGTTTGGTGGAGAGATGATGCTACTCGTTGATGGTAAGTGACCCTAGTGTTTGGTGGAGAGATGATGCTACTCGTTGATGTGGAAGTGATCCTAGTGTTTGGTGGAGAGATGGTGCTACTGGTTTATGGGGAAGTGATCCTAGTGTTTGGTGGAGAGATGATACTACTGGTTGATGGGGAAGTGATCCTAGTGTTTGGTGGATAGATGATGCTACTGGTTGATGGGGAAGTGATCCTAGTGTTTGGTGGAGAGATGATGCTACTGGTTGATGGGGAAGTGATCCTAGTGTTTGGTGGAGAGATGATGCTACTGGTTGATGGGGAAGTGATCCTAGTGTTTGGTGGAGAGATGATGCTACTGGTTGATGGAAAGATATTATTACTGGTTGTTGGAGAAATGATCCTACTGGTAAATGGAGAGATGATCCTACTGGTTGATGGAGAGGTGATCCTATTGGTTGATGGAGAGGTGATCTTATTGGTTGATGGATAGATGATCCTAGTGGTTGATGAGGAGATGATCCTAGTGGTTGATGTGGAAATGATCCTAGTGTATGATGGTGAGATGATCCTAGTGGTTGATGGTGAGATGATCCTAGTTGTTCATGAAGAGATGATCGTAGTGGCTGGTGGGCAGTTGATCGTTGTATTTGATGGAGAGATGATTCTAGTGGTGGGGTGGGTGGGGAGAGAGGCTCCTAGTGGTGTATGGGGATATGATCCTAAAGTCTGGTGGGGACATGATCCTAGTGGCTGGTGTGGAGATGATCCTAGTGGTTGGTGATAGATGATCCTAGTGGTTGGTGAGAGATGATCTTAGTGGTTTGGTGAGAGATGATCCTAGTGGTTGGTGAGAGATGATCCTAGTGGTTGGTGAGAGATGATCCTAGTTGCTGGTGGAGAGATTATCCTAGCGGTTGGTAGAGAAATGATCCTAGTGGCTGGTAGAGAAATGATCCTAGTGGCTGATAGAGAAATGATCCTAGTGGCTGGTGGAGAAATGATCCTAGTGGTTGGTGAGAAATGATCCTAGTGGCTGGTAGAGAAATGATCCTAGTGGCTGGTGGAGAAATGATCCTAGTGGTTGGTGAAAAATGATCCTAGTGGTTGGTGAAAAATGATCCTAGTGGCTGGTAGAGAAATGATCCTAGTGGTTGGTGAGAGATGATCCTAGTTGCTAGCGGAGAGATTATCCTAGTGGTTGGTGAGAAATGATCCTAGTGGTTGGTGAGAAATGATCCTAGTGGTTGGTGAGAAATGATCCTAGTGTTGGTGGAGAAATGATCCTAGTGGTTGGTGAGAAATGATCCTAGTGGTTGGTGAGAAATGATCCTAGTGGTTGGTGAGAAATGGTCCTAGTGGTTGGTGAGAAATGATCCTAGTGGTTGGTGAGAAATGGTCCTAGTGGTTGGTGAGAAATGGTCCTAGTGGTTGGTGAGAAATGGTCCTAGTGGTTGGTGAGAAATGGTCCTAGTGGTTGGTGAGAAATGATCCTAGTGGTTGGTGAGAAATGATCCTAGTGGTTGGTGAGAAATGATCCTAGTGGTTGGTGAGAAATGATCCTAGTGGTTGGTGAGAATGGTCCTAGTGGTTGGTGAGAAATGATCCTAGTGGCTGGTGAGAAATGATCCTAGTGGTTGGTGAGAAATGATCCTAGTGGTTGGTGGAGAAATGATCCTAGTGGCTGGTGAGAAATGATCCTAGTGGCTGGTGGAGAAATGATCCTAGTGGCTGGTGGAGAAATGATCCTTGTGGCTGTTGAGAGATGATCCTAGTGGCTGGTGGAGAAATGATCCTAGTGGTTGGTGAGAGATGATCCTAGTGGTTGGTGGAGAAATGATCCTAGTGGCTGGTGAGAAATGATCCTAGTGGCTGGTGGAAATGATCCTAGTGGCTGGTGGAGAAATGATCCTAGTGGCTGGTGGAGAAATGATCCTAGTGGCTGGTGGAGAAATGATCCTTGTGGCTGTTGAGAGATGATCCTAGTGGCTGGTGGAGAAATGATCCTTGTGGCTGGTGGAGAAATGATCCAAGTGGCCGGTTGAGAAATGATCCTAGTGGCTGGTTTAGAAATGATCCTAGTGGCTGGTGGAGAAATGATCCTAGTGGCTGGTGGAGAAATGATCCTAGTGGCTGGTGGAGAAATGATCCTAGTGGCTGGTGGAGAATGATCCTAGTGGCTGGTGGAGAAATGATCCTAGTGGCTGGTGAGAATGATCCTAGTGGCTGGTGGAGAAATGATCCTAGTGGCTGGTGGAGAAATGATCCTAGTGTTGGTGGAGAAATGATCCTAGTGGCTGGTGAGAGATGATCCTAGTGGCTGGTGGAGAAATGATCCTAGTGGTTGGTGGTGAAATGATCCTAGTGGTTGGTGAGAAATGATCTAGTGGTTGGTGGTGAAATGATCCTAGTGGCTGGTGGAGAAATGATCCTAGTGGCTGGTGGAGAAATGATCCTAGTGGTTGGTGGTGAAATGATCCTAGTGGTTGGTGAAGAAATGATCCTAGTGGCTGTTGGAGAAATGATCCAAGTGGTTGGTGAGAAATGATCCTAGGAGCTTGTGAGAGATGGTTCAAGGGGTTGGTGAGAGATGATACTAGTGACTGATGGGAGATGATCCTAGTGGTTGATTGGGAGATGATCCCAGTGGTTGATCAGTAGATGATGCTAGTGGTTGATGGAGAGATGATCCTAGTAGTTGATGGCAGATGATACTAATTTGATGGGGAGATGATCCCAGTGGTTGATTAGTAGATGATCCTAGTGGTTGATGGAGATATGATCCTAGTAGTTGATGGGCAGATGATACTAGTGGTTGATGGAGAGAGGTTCCTAGTGGTTGATGGAGAGAGGTTCCTAGTGGTTGATGGAGAGATTATCATAGTGGTTGATGGAGTGATGATACTATTGGTTCATGGAGAGAGGTTCCTAGTATTTGACGGAGAGATTATCCTGCTGGTTGATGGAGTGATGAGCCTAGTAGTTGATGGGCAGATGATACTAGTGGTTGATGGAGAGAGGTCCTAGTGGTTGATGGAGAGATTATCCTAGTAGTTGATGGGCAGATGATACTAGTGGTTGATGGAGAGAGGTTCCTTGTATTTGATGGAGAGGTGATCCTAATGGTTGATGGAGAGATGATCTTATATGGTTGATGGAGAGGTGATCCTAATGGTTGATGGAATTATTATTTCTGGTTGTTGGAGAAATAATCCTACTGGTTAATGGAGAGATGATCCTATTGGTTGATGGAGAGATGATCTTATTGGTTGATGGAGAGATGATCTTATTGGTTGATGGAGAGATGATCTTATTGGTTGATGGAGAGATGATCTTATTGGTTGATGGAGAGATGATCTTATTGGTTGATGGAGAGATGATCTTATTGGTTGATGGAGAGATAATCCTGGTGGTTGATGAGGAGATGATCCTAGTGGTTGATGTGGAAATGATCCTTGTGTATGATGGGGAGATGATCATAGTTGTTCATGAAGAGATGATCGTAGTGGCTGGTGGGCAGTTGATCGTTGTATTTGATGGAGAGATGATACTAGTGGTTGATGGTGAGATGATCCTAGTGGTTGATGGTGAGATGATCCTAGTGGTTGATGGTGAGATGATCCTAGTGGTTGATGGTGAGATGATAATAGTGGTTGATGGTGAGATGATCCTAGTGTATGATGGTGAGATGATCCTAGTGGTTGATGGTGAGATGATCATAGTGTATGATGGTGAGATGATCCTAATGGTTGATGGTGAGATGATCCTAGTGTATGATGGTGAGATGATCCTAGTGGTTGATGGTGAGATGATCCTAGTGGTTGATGGTGAGATGATCCTAGTTGTTCATGAAGAGATGATCGTAGTGGCTGGTGGGCAGTTGATCGTTGTATTTGATGGTGAGATGATTCTAGTGGTGGGGTGGGTGGGGAGAGAGGCTCCTAGTGGTGTATGGGGATATGATCCTGGTGGCTGGTGTGGAGATGATCCTAGTGATTGGTGAGAGATGATCCTAGTGGCTGGTAGAGAAATGATCCTAGTGGCTGGTAGAGAAATGATCCTAGTGGCTGGTAGAGAAATGATCCTAGTGGCTGGTGGAGAAATGATCCTAGTGGCTGGTGGAGAAATGATCCTAGTGGCTGGTAGAGAAATGATCCTAGTGGCTGGTAGAGAAATGATCCTAGTGGCTGGTGGAGAAATGATCCTAGTGGCTGGTAGAGAAATGATCCTAGTGGCTGGTGGAGAAATGATCCTAGTGGCTGGTAGAGAAATGATCCTAGTGGCTGGTAGAGAAATGATCCTAGTGGCTGGTGGAGAAATGATCCTAGTGGCTGGTAGAGAAATGATCCTAGTGGCTGGTGGAGAAATGATCCTAGTGGCTGGTGAGAAATGATCCTAGTGGCTGGTAGAGAAATGATCCTAGTGGCTGGTAGAGAAATGATCCTAGTGGCTGGTGAGAAATGATCCTAGTGGCTGGTAGAGAAATGATCCTAGTGGCTGGTGGAGAAATGATCCTAGTGGTTGGTGAGAAATGATCCTAGTGGTTGGTGAGAGATGATCCTAGTTGCTAGCGGAGAGATTATCCTAGTGGTTGGTGAGAAATGATCCTAGTGGTTGGTGAGAAATGGTCCTAGTGGTTGGTGAGAAATGATCCTAGTGGTTGGTGAGAAATGATCCTAGTGGTTGGTGAGAATGATCCTAGTGGTTGGTGAGAAATGATCCTAGTGGTTGGTGAGAAATGATCCTAGTGGTTGGTGAGAATGATCCTAGTGGTTGGTGAGAAATGATCCAAGTGGTTGGTGAGAAATGATCCTAGGAGCTTGTGAGAGATGGTTCAAGGGGTTGGTGAGAGATGATACTAGTGACTGATGGGAGATGATCCTAGTGGTTGATTGGGAGATGATCCTAGTGGTTGATGCAGAGATGATCCTAGTAGTTGATGGGCAGATGATACTAGTGGCTGATGGGAGATGATCCCAGTGGTTGATGCAGAGATGATCCTAGTAGTTGATGGGCAGATGATACTAGTGGTTGATGGGGAGATGATCCCAGTGGTTGATTAGTAGATGATCCTAGTGGTTGATGGAGATATGATCCTAGTAGTTGATGGGCAGATGATACCAGTGGTTGATGGAGAGAGAGTCCTAGTATTTGATGGAGTGATGATCCTAGTAGTTGATGGGCAGATGATACTAGTGGTTGATAGAGAGAGGTTCCTAGTGGTTGATGGAGAGATTATCCTAGTGGTTGATGGAGTGATGATCCTAGTAGTTGATGGGCAGATGATACTAGTGGTTGATGGAGATACAATCCTACTGGTTAACGGAGAGGTGATCCTATTGGTTGATAGAGAGACTATCTTACTTGATGATGGAGAGATAATCCTGGTGGTTGATGGGGAGATGCTCCTAGTGGTTGATGGGGTGATGCTCCTAGTGGTTGATGGGGAGATGCTCCTAGTTTTTGATAGGGATATGAACTTAGTGACTGTTTGAAAGATGATCTTAGTGGCTTTTTTTAAAGATGATCCTAGTGGATGGTGGGGAGATGATCCTAGAGGTTGGTAGGGAGATGATACTAGAGACTGCTGGTGAGATGAACCTAGTGGCTGGTGGGAGACGTTCCCAGAAGCTGTTGGAGAGATGATCCTAGTGGCTGATGGGGAGATGTTCCTTGAGGCTGTTGGAGAGATGATCCTAGTGGCTGGTGGGGGATGTTCCTTGAGGCTGTTGGAGAGATGATCCTAGTGGCTGGTGGGGAGATGTTCCTTGAGGCTGTTGGAGAGATGATCCTAGTGGTTGGTGGGGAAACAATCCTAGAAGCTGGTGTGGAGATGATCCTAGAGGCTTTTGGAGTGATTAACTTAGTGGCTGGTGGGAGATGATCATAGAGGCTAGTGGGGAGATGACCCTAGTGGCTGGTGGGGAGATGTTCCTTGAGGCTGGTGTGGAGATGATCCTAGAGGCTTTTGGAGTGATTAACTTAGTGGCTGGTGGGAGATGATCATAGAGGCTAGTGGGGAGATGACCCTAGTGGCTGCTGAGGAGATGATCCTAGAGCCTGGTAGGGAGATAATCCTAGAATATTTTGAGGAGATAATTCTGGAAGCTGTTGGAGATATGATCCTGGTGGCTGGTGGAGAGGTGATTCTATAGGCTGGTAGGAAGATGACCCTAGTGGGTGTTGAAGAGATGATCTTGTGGCTGGTGGAGAGGTGATACTAGTGGCTGGTGGAGAGATGATTCTAGTGGCCGGTGGGGAGATCATACTAGTGGATTGTGGGGAGATGATACTTGTGGATGGTGGAAAGATGATTCTAGTGGCTGGTGGGGAGACGATACCAGTGGCTAGTGGAGAGACGATACTAGTGGCTGGTGGAGAGACGATACTTGTGGATGGTGGAGAGATGATTCTAGTGGCTGGTGGGGAGACGATACCAGTGGCTGGTGGAGAGACGATACTAGTGGCTGGTGGAGAGACGATACTAGTGGCTGGTGAGAGACGATACTAGTGGCTGGTAGGGAGACGATACTAGTGGCTGGTGCAGAGACGATACTAGTGGCTGGTGGAGAGACGATACTAGTGGCTGGTAGGGAGACGATACTAGTGGCTGGTAGGGATATGATACTAGTAGCTGGTGGAGAGACGATACTAGTGGCTGGTGGAGAGACGATACTAGTGGCTGGTAGGGATATGATACTAGTGGCTGGTGGAGAGACGATACTAGTGGCTGGTGGAGAGACGATACTAGTGGCTGGTGGAGAGACGATACTAGTGGCTGGTAGAGAGATGATACTAGTGGCTGGTGGGGAGACGATACTAGTGGCTGGTGGAGAGAAGATACTAGTGGCTGGTAGGGATATGATACTAGTGGCTGGTGGAGAGACGATACTAGTGTTGGTGGAGAGACGATACTAGTGGCTGGTGGGGATATGATACTAGTGGCTGGTGGGATATGATACTAGTGGCTGGTGGGGAGACGATACTAGTGGCTGGTGGGGATATGATACTAGTGGCTGGAGGGGAGACGATACTAGTGGCTGGAGGGGAGACGATACTAGTGGCTGGTGGAGATATGATACTAGTGGCTGGTGGAGAGACGATACTAGTGGCTGGTGGGGATATGATACTAGTGGCTGGTGGGGATATGATACTAGTGGCTGGTGGGGATATGATACTAGTGGCTGGTGGGGATATGATACTAGTGGCTGGTGGAGTTATATGATACTAGTGGCTGGTGGAGAGACGATACCAGTGGCTGGTGGGGATATGATACTAGTGGCTGGTGGGGAGACGATACTAGTGGCTGGTAGGGATATGATACTAGTGGCTGGTGGGGATATGATACTAGTGGCTGGTGGGGATATGATACTAGTGGCTGGTGGAGAGACGATACTAGTGGCGGGTGGGGATATGATACTAGTGGCTGGTGGGGATATGATACTAGTGGCTGTGTGGATATGATACTAGTGGCTGGTGGGGAGACGATACTAGTGGCTGGTAGGGATATGATACTAGTGGCTGGTGGGGATATGATACTAGTGGCTGGTGGGGATATGATACTAGTGGCTGATGGGGATATGATACTAGTGGCTGGTGGGGATATGATACTAGTGGCTGGTGGGGATATGATACTAGTGGCTGGTGGGGATATGATACTAGTGGCTGGTGGGGAGACGATACTAGTGGCTGGTGGGGATATGATACTAGTGGCTGGTGGGGAGACGATACTAGTGACTGGTGGGGATATGATACTAGTGGCTGGTGGGGATATGATACTAGTGGCTGGTGGGGATATGATACTAGTGGCTGGTAGGGATATGATACTAGTGGCTGGTGGGGAAATGATACTAGTGGCTGGTAGGGATATGATACTAGTGGCTGGTGGGGATATGATACTAGTGGCTGGTGGGGATATGATACTAGTGGCTGGTGGAGAGACGATACTAGTGGCTGGTAGGGATATGATACAAATGGCTGGTGGGGAGACGATACTAGTGGCTGTTAGGGATATGATACTAGTGGCTGGTGGAGAGACGATACTAGTGGCTGGTGGAGAGACGATACTAGTGGCTGGTGGAGAGACGATACTAGTGGCTGGTAGGGAGACGATACTAGTGGCTGGTGCAGAGACGATACTAGTGGCTGGTGGAGAGACGATACTAGTGGCTGGTAGGGAGACGATACTAGTGGCTGGTAGGGATATGATACTAGTGGCTAGTGGAGAGACGATACTAGTGGCTGGTGGAGAGACGATACTAGTGGCTGGTAGGGATATGATACTAGTGGCTGGTGGAGAGACGATACTAGTGGCTGGTGGAGAGACGATACTAGTGGCTGGTGGAGAGACGATATTAGTGGCTGGTGGGAGACGATACTAGTGGCTGGTGGAGAGACGATACTAGTGGCTGGTGGAGAGACGATACTAGTGGCTGGTGGAGAGACGATACTAGTGGCTGGTGGGGAGACGATACTAGTGGCTGGTGGAGAGACGATACTAGTGGCTGGTGGAATATGATACTAGTGGCTGGTGGAGAGACGATACTAGTGGCTGGTGGAGAGACGATACAAGTGGCTGGTGGGGATATGATACTAGTGGCTGGTGGAGAGACGATACTAGTGGCTGGTGGAGAGACGATACTAGTGGAAGTGGAGAGACGATACTAGTGGCTGGTGGAGAGACGATACTAGTGGCTGGTGGAGAGACGATACTAGTGGCTGGTGGGGAGACGATACTAGTGGCTGGTGGAGAGACGATACTAGTGGCTGGTGGGGAGACGATACTAGTGGCTGGTGGAGAGACGATACTAGTGGCTGGTGGAGAGACGATACTAGTGGCTGGTGGAGAGACGATACTAGTGGCTGGTGGGGAGACGATACTAGTGGCTGTTGGAGTGACTGGTTGATGGGGAGATGGTCCTACTGGTTGATGGGGAGATGATCCTACTGGTTGATGGGGAGATGATCCTAGTGGTTGATGGGGAGATGATCCTACTGGTTGATGGGGAGATGATCCTACTGGTTGATGGGAGATGATCCTACTGGTTGATAGGGAGATGATCCTACTGGTTGATGCGGAGATGATCCTAGTGGTTGTTGGGGAGACGATACTAGTGGCTGGTGGGGAGACGATACTAGTGGCTGGTAGGGATATGATACTAGTGGTTGGTGGAGAGGTGATCATAGTGGTTGTTTGGGAGATGATCCTAGTGGTTGATGGGGAGATGATCCTACTGGTTGATGGGTACTGCTCGTGGCACCGTGGAAAGAACATACACTGTTCTTTCTTGTTCTTGTAAAAGCTTAGCCCCTCGTGGGTGGTACACTGGTGGTCGATGTACGACGCCTTTTCCTGTATTGCTGGCTGTGGAATATCTTGTCCTTGATATTCCGCGACAACCTCTAGCTGGTCGGTCCACCGCGCCTACTCTCTGTTGCTAGTTAGGGCTTGTACTGCCAAGCTTATTTCACGTCCATCTTCGTTGTCTTTGTACTGTTAATCAGACTTAACTACCATATACACACCACCTTGGGTCAATAATTGCATACACAAGTCTCTCTTGGAATAAAAACTGTGTAAAAACTTTATTACATCAAGTCCAACATGACACTTCTGTAACACATAAAAATGCCCTGTGGTTTAGATATTTCCGCTTGGGTAACTACGTCAACTAACACTTCAGTTCTGGTACTTCCCCACACTACACTCCAGGACCCACTAGTTCTCTAAGTTCTACCTGTGATCTGACTAGTCTCTGAGTCGTTCCATCTATATGGTCCTACCTATTTACATAGTCTATGTCATTGCTACCAGCGTAGTCTACCAAGCTTTTACGTCCTCATGGCGTAGCCTCTCTGATGAAACGTTCGTTCTACGTCTGATCTCCTGACTCGGACCCTCTACAGCCCCTTATGTACCTCACCTTTCAACCAATCAACAGCTACTTCCATAATTTCCCATCCTACGGGTTTTCTTTACGTCATTTTACCTATCTCACCTTGACCCTAGCCCCAACCTGACTCACTCTATCCGTGTTTATCACTTGTTTTCTAAACCCCGCGAATCTCTTCCTACTCCCTGAGATACAGTTTCCTCCACTATCTCGTGCTTGACACTTCTTCTCCCTTAGGTACAGTTCCCTCACTATCTCTTGCTTGACACTTCTTCTCCCTTAGATACAGTTCCCTCCACTATCTCGTGCTTGACACTTCTTCTCCCTTAGATACAGTTCCCTCCACTATCTCGTGCTTGACACTTCTTCTCCCTTAGAGACAGTTCCCTCACTATCTCGTGCTTGACACTTCTTCTCCCTTAGATACAGTTCCCTCCACTATCTCGTGCTTGACACTTCTTCTCCCTTAGATACAGTTCCCTCCACTATCTCGTGCTTGACACTTCTTCTCCCTTAGATACAGTTCCCTCCACTATCTCGTGCTTGACACTTCTTCTCCCTTAGAGACAGTTCCCTCCACTATCTCTTGTTTGACACTTCTTCACACATCCGGTGTTTGTCGCTCCATACCGTTCCCAGCCCTTCACTTCCTTACATTCACTGTTACACAAGGTAGAAGCATCGTTCGAACGTGGGATCAACATTCTGTAAAATGAAGGTTTCGAAACCGTGCAAGAACTTCAGTCAAAGTGCGAACTCTCATCGTGTTGGCAACACTCACAGTCCACAGCGTCGGTGCCAGGACCCAGGACCCACCTGCAGTGTTGTTGTGTCAATGATGGAAACAAATTAGTTCGGGGTTTCCTTTCAGCGGTAACCTCACTAATCTCCTGGCTAGTGAGATCCCATGTCTGGCCCTCTCGGATAACGGCAATAAACAGGACGTGTTGTGTGCAGACGCGCACGTTAAAGAACCACTGACAGTTTCAAACGATAAAAGTAGGCTACAAATATGGCTGCTGCCCAGACATAAATGATCAGTTGCCTATCCCCTCTCTCCCCACCTTGGATCTCAGGTCGTGCTACGGAGTCCGTGCACTGAATTCTTCTGGCATTTTTTACGAGATTCTCGAGAAGGATATCGGAGCACCAATGTGTTCATTCTGTGTGCAGTGATGACGATCCTAGCAACACACATAGCCGGTTAAGTATAGTTGAGTGGTGTGTCCTAGCAACACACATAGCCGGTTAAGTATAGTTGAGTGGTGTGTCCTAGCAACACACATAGCCGGTTAAGTATAGTTGAGTGGTGTGTCCTAGCAACACACATAGCCGGTTAAGTATAGTTGAGTGGTGTGTCCTAGCAACACACATAGCCGGTTAAGTATAGTTGAGTGGTGTGTCCTAACAACACACATAGCCGGTTAAGTATAGTAGAGTGGTGTGTCCTAGCAACACACATAGCCGGTTAAGTATAGTTGAGTGGTGTGTCCTAGCAACACACATAGCCGGTTAAGTATAGTTGAGTGGTGTGTCCTAACAACACACATAGCCGGTTAAGTATAGTAGAGTGGTGTGTCCTAGCAACACACATAGCCGGTTAAGTATAGTTGAGTGGTGTGTCCTAACAACACACATAGCCGGTTAAGTATAGTTGAGTGGTGTGTCCTAACAACACACATAGCCGGTTAAGTATAGTTGAGTGGTGTGTCCTAACAACACACATAGCCGGTTAAGTATAGTTGAGTGGTGTGTCCTAACAACACACATAGCCGGTTAAGTATAGTTGAGTGGTGTGTCCTAACAACACACATAGCCGGTTAAGTATAGTTGAGTGGTGTGTCCTAACAACACACATAGCCGGTTAAGTATAGTTGAGTGGTGTGTCCTAGCAACACACATAGCCGGTTAAGTATAGTAGAGTGGTGTGTCCTAGCAACACACATAGCCGGTTAAGTATAGTAGAGTGGTGTGTCCTAGCAACACACATAGCCGGTTAAGTATAGTAGAGTGGTGTGTCCTAACAACACACATAGCCGGTTAAGTATAGTTGAGTGGTGTGTCCTAGCAACACACATAGCCGGTTAAGTATAGTTGAGTGGTGTGTCCTAACAACACACATAGCCGGTTAAGTATAGTTGAGTGGTGTGTCCTAGCAACACACATAGCCGGTTAAGTATAGTAGAGTGGTGTGTCCTAGCAACACACATAGCCGGTTAAGTATAGTAGAGTGGTGTGTCCTAGCAACACACATAGCCGGTTAAGTATAGTAGAGTGGTGTGTCCTAACAACACACATAGCCGGTTAAGTATAGTTGAGTGGTGTGTCCTAGCAACACACATAGCCGGTTAAGTATAGTAGAGTGGTGTGTCCTAGCAACACACATAGCCGGTTAAGTATAGTTGAGTAGTGTGTCCTAACAACACACATAGCCGGTTAAGTATAGTTGAGTAGTGTGTCCTAACAACACACATAGCCGGTTAAGTATAGTAGATGGTGTGTCCTAGCAACACACATAGCCGGTTAAGTATAGTAGAGTGGTGTGTCCTAGCAACACACATAGCCGGTTAAGTATAGTAGAGTGGTGTATCCTAGCAACACACATAGCCGGTTAAGTATAGTAGAGTGGTGTGGTCAATGTCTTTAGGCTTCATCTCATGGCCCGCATACACCGAAAGCTGAAATCTGCGACAATCAACGTTCAGAGCTGAGGTGATCAACCGTTCGTGATTGATCAGCGCAACACAAAGTTACAAATGTGCCCAAGACCTGAACTGAGTCGATGTGAGCATGCGAGTGAGGCGTGACAAGCTACAGCTGACCGGTCCCAGCTATGTTACCTGCACTGCAACCGAAACCATTTCATTGGTTGAGGCTTGCTACGGCTTCCGGGTCGTCCACCTCACACATTTTCTGCGCTGCATTCTTCAAGTGATGCTTTTATGAACTGACCAGACCTATCTTAAAACTGACATATCCTTTCATTGACGTGTTACTGTAATTGACGTAACTTATTTAACCGACATATCCTTTAATTGACGTGTTACTGTAATTGACGAATCTTATTTAACTGACATATCCTTTCATTGACGTGTTACTGTAATTGACGTATCTTATTTAACTGACATATCCTTTAATTGACGTGTTACTGTAATTGACGTATCTTATTTAACTGACATATCCTTTAATTGACGTGTTACTGTAATTGACGTATCTTATTTAACTGACATATCCTTTCCATTGATGTATCCTCTAATTGGCGTATCTTATATAACTGTCATATCCTCAATTGACGTATCTTATTTAACTGTCATATCCTCTAATTGACGTATCTTATTTAACTGTCATATCCTCTAATTGACGTATCTTATTTAACTGTCATATCCTCTAAATGACGTATGTCATATAACTGACGAATTCTGCAATTTATGTATCCTCTAATTGATGTATCTTACATAACGACATATCCTCTAATTGACGTATCCTGTAATTGACGTATCTTATATAAATGACATACCCTCCATTGACGTATCTTCTAAGTGACTCATGTCACGGCTGGAAGCTGACACTGGCGTGTTCTCTCATGAGATGTACACTGACGAATATCCGGGGAGGTCAATGCGTCACATCACACGGATACAATAATGGCTAACGTGACCCTCTGACACAGCTGTGACTGAGAGCTATAATCTGTGACGTGACACTCTGACACAGCTGTGACTGAGAGTTATAATCTGTGACGTGACGCTCTGGCACAGCTGTGACTGAGAGTTATAAGCTGTGATGTGACAATCTGAAACAGCTGTGACTGAGAGTTATAAGCTGTGACGTGGCAATCTGAAACAGCTGTGACTGAGAGTTATAAGCTGTGACGTGGCAATCTGAAACAGCTGTGACTGAGAGTTATAATCTGTGACGTGGCACTCTGACATAGCTATGACTGAGAGTTATAAGCTGTGACGTGGCACTCTGACACAGCTGTGACTGAGATTTATAATCTGTAACGTTACACTCTGACACAGCTGTGACTGAGATTTATAAGCTGTGACGTAGCAATCTAACACAGCTGTGACTGAGAGTTATAATCTGTGACGTGACACACTGACACAGCTGTGACTGAGAGTTATAAGCTGTGATGTTACACTCTGACACAGCTGTGACTGAGATTTATAATCTGTGACGACACACTCTGACACACCTGTGACTGTGATTTATAATCTGTGACGTTACACTCTGACACAGCTGTGACTGATATTTATAATCTGTGACGTTACACTCTGACACAGCTGTGACTGATATTTATAATCTGTGACGTTACACTCTGACACAGCTGTGACTGAGATTTATAATCTGTGACGACACACTCTGACACAGCTGTGACTGAGAGTTATAACCTGTGACGTGGCACTCTGACACAGCTGTGACTGAGAGTTATAACCTGTGACGTAACACTCTTTGTTGCATAGATCATTAAGGACCAACAAGCCAGGTCCAAATCTAGGAAGGCCCACAACCGGTCAATACGAGAACAGATTCTCTTGTTTGCGATCACGCACTTCAGTGACTGGCCTCACCACCGGCTGTTGTTACTGACGTTCACGTGAAAACAATACTTGTGTTCGTGTCAGGTAGGTCTCAGACGAGTTTTATTCAGACACAAAGGCTTGGACGGTGATGTTAAAAAGTCTGTTTAATGGCGTCTGCCGGCGTGTGCCTGCCCTGCACGGGAAAGCACGTTCCCTCGAGGTAGCCATTCATTGGGGTCGGTAGCAACAGCTAACAAATGGTGTTCTCACAGGCTAGGCACGTGACGAGCGCGTGAAGGTCGCTCCTAGGCCTGGCCCAAGATCATCGCATTAAACACATCAGCTTCTGCCACAAAGGGGTCTCAGTGTATCTCCCTCTCTCATGCAGGCCGTCCACATTCTCGCGCTTAAACATTCAAATTACACCAGTGCTTCAAAACACACCCAAAACATGCATGTCTATATGTCTTGAGACTTGCTAGACATTGTACATAACATACAAGATATTGTACAAAAACATACAAGACATTGTACAAAACATAAAAGACATTGTACAAAACATACAAGACATTGTACAAAAACATACAAGACATTGTACAAAAACATACAAGATATTGTACAAAAACATACAAGACATTGTACAAAAACATACAAGATATTATACAAAACATACAAGACATTGTACAAAACATACAATTTATTGTACAAAACATAAAGATATTGTACAAAAACATACAAGATATTGTACAAAAACATACAAGACATTGTACAAAAACATACAAGATATTGTACAAAAACATAAATGACTGAACAAAACATACAAGATATTGTACAAAAACATACAAGATATTGTACAAAAATATACAATTTATTGTACAAAAACATAAAAGACTGAACAAAACATACAAGACATTGTACAAAACATACAAGACATTGTACAAAAACATAAAAGACATTGTACAAAAACATACAATTTATTGTACAAAACATACAAGATATTGTACAAAAACAAACAAGATATTGTACAAAAACATAAAAGTCTGAACAAAACATACAAGATATTGTACAAAAACATACAAGATATTGTACAAAAACATACAAGACATTGTACAAAAACATACAAGATATTATACAAAAACATATAAGACATTGTACAAAACATACAAGACATTGTACAAAACATACAAGATATTGTACAAAACATACAAGATATTGTACAAAAACATACAAGACATTGTACAAAACATACAAGATATTGTACAAAACATACAAGATATTGTACAAAAACATATAAGACATTGTACAAAACATACAAGATATTGTACAAAAACATACATGACATTGTACAAAACATACAAGACATTGTACAAAACATACAAGACATTGTACAAAAACATACAAGACTGAATAAAACATGCAGGACATTGTACAAAAACATAGAAGATGTTATCTAGATCATGTCGACAGTTACAGGCTTCAGTTGTTGAAGTAATGGACTACTTTCCGACACCAGCAATGGTACTAAGTGTCGTAAAGATAGTTGAAGTAGAGGACTACTTTGTCAGATTTACAGTAAATTGTTGAAGTAGTGGGCTACTTTGTCAGATTTACAGTAAATTGTTGAAGTAGTGGACTACTTTGTCAGATATACAGTAAATTGTTGAAGTAGTGGACTACTTTGTCAGATTTACAATAAAGTGTTGAAGTAGTGGGCTACTTTGTCAGATTTACAATAAATTGTTGAAGTAGTGGACTACTTTGTCAGATATACAGTAAATTGTTGAAGTAGTGGACTACTTTGTCAGATTTACAGTAAATTGTTGAAGTAGTGGACTACTTTGTCAGATTTACAGTAAATTGTTGAAGTAGTGGACTACTTTGTCAGATTTACAATAAATTGTTGAAGTAGTGGACTACTTTGTCAGATTTACAATAAATTGTTGAAGTAGTGGACTAAATTTGTCAGATTTACAATAAATTGTTGAAGTAGTGGGCTACTTTGTCAGATTTACAGTAAATTGTTGAAGTAGTGGACTACTTTGTCAGATATACAGTAAATTGTTGAAGTAGTGGACTACTTTGTCAGATTTACAATAAAGTGTTGAAGTAGTGGGCTACTTTGTCAGATTTACAGTAAATTGTTGAAGTAGTGGACTACTTTGTCAGATATACAGTAAATTGTTGAAGTAGTGGACTACTTTGTCAGATTTACAGTAAATTGTTGAAGTAGTGGACTACTTTGTCAGATTTACAGTAAATTGTTGAAGTAGTGGACTACTTTGTCAGATTTACAATAAATTGTTGAAGTAGTGGACTACTTTGTCAGATTTACAGTAAATTGTTGAAGTAGTGGACTACTTTGTCAGATTTACAGTAAATTGTTGAAGTAGTGGACTACTTTGTCAGATTTACAGTAAATTGTTGAAGTAGTGGACTACTTTGTCAGATTTACAGTAAATTGTTGAAGTAGTAGAGATAAATGATTGAAAGTGAGGGGATGAAAGGATGA
Organism: Megaustenia siamemsis; assembly: GCA_032433765.1. Taxonomy (NCBI): domain Eukaryota; kingdom Metazoa; phylum Mollusca; class Gastropoda; order Stylommatophora; family Ariophantidae; genus Megaustenia; species Megaustenia siamemsis. The sequence continues at coordinate 126,726,601 of JAVIAB010000073.1, read as the reverse complement.
GTAAGATATGTTGAGACACGTGATGTTGGGGTGAAACACTGGGTAAGATATGTTGAGACACGTGATGTTGGGGTGAAGAACTGGGTAAGATATGTTGAGACACGTGATGTTGGGGTGAAGAACTGGGTAAGGTATGTTGAGACACGTGATGTTGGGGTGAAGGGATGTGTAAGATATGTTGAGACACGTGATGTTGGGGTGAAGGGATGTGTAAAATATGTTGAGACACGTGATGTTGGGGCGAAGGGATGTGTAAAATATGTTGAGACACGTGATGTTGGGGCGAAGGGCTGTGTAAGATATGTTGAGACACGTGATGTTGGGGTGAAGAACTGGGTAAGGTATGTTGAGACATGTGATGTTGGGGTGAAGAACTGGGTAAGGTATGTTGAGACACGTGATGTTGGGGTGAAGAACTGGGTAAGGTATGTTGAGACACGTGATGTTGGGATGAAGGAATGGGTAAGGTATGTTGAGACACGTGATGTCGTTTGCATCCGCAGTTGTTGCAGCCGCAGAGTGTGGGAGCTGGACATGAGGATGGCAGGGGTGTGGACAATAGTGTGTCTATAATATAGACATAAACTGTCACGTGACACTCTGATACAGCCGTGACTGAGAGACATAAATTGTCACGTGGTTTAGAGCGAATGTATAATGATTGAAGATTTGATTATTGCTAACAAAGTTACTTGTTTAGAACGTCTGTGTAATGATTGAAGATTTGATTATTGCTAATAAAATTACTTGTTTAGAACGTCTGTGTAATGATTGAAGATTTGATTATTGCTAATAAAGTTACTTGTTTAGAACGTCTGTGTAATGATTGAAGATTTGATTATTGCTAATAAAGTTACTTGTTTAGAACGTCTGTGTAATGATTCAAGATTTGATTATTGGTAATAAAGTTACTTGTTTAGAACGTCTGTGTAATGATTCAAGATTTGATTATTGCTAATAAAGTTACTGTTTAGAGTGTCTGTATAATGATTCAAGATTTGATTATTGCTAACAAAGTTACTGTTTAGAGCGTCTGTATAATGATTCAAGATTTGATTATTGCTAATAAAGTTACTGTTTAGAGCGTCTGTATAATGATTCAAGATTTGATTATTGCTAACAAAGTTACTGTTTAGAGCGATTATATAATGATTCAAGATTTGATTATTGCTAACAAAGTTATTGTTTAGAGCGTCTGTGTAATGATTCAAGATTTGATTATTGCTAACAAAGTTACTGTTTAGAGCGTCTGTGTAAAGATTGAAGATTTGATTATTGCTAACAAAGTTACTGTTTAGAGCGTCTGTGTAAAGATTGAAGATTTGATTATTGCTAACAAAGTTACTGTTTAGAGCGTCTGTGTAATGATTGAAGATTTGAATATTGCTAACAAAGTTACTTGTTTAGAACGTCTGTGTAATGATTAAAGATTTGATTATTGCTAGTAAAGTTACTGTTTAGAGCGTCTGTGTAATGGTTGAAGATTTGATTATTGCTAACAAAGTTACTTGTTTAGAACGTCTGTGTAATGATTGAAGATTTGATTATTGCTAATAAAGTTACTTGTTTAGAACGTCTGTGTAATGATTGAAGATTTGATTATTGCTAATAAAGTTACTTGTTTAGAACGTCTGTGTAATGATTAAAGATTTGATTATTGCTAATAAAGTTACTTGTTTAGAACGTCTGTGTAATGATTGAAGATTTGATTATTGCTAATAAAGTTACTTGTTTAGAACGTCTGTGTAATGATTCGAGATTTGATTATTGCTAATAAAGTTACTTGTTTAGAACGTCTGTGTAATGATTCAAGATTTGATTATTGCTAACAAAGTTACTGTTTAGAACGTCTGTGTAATGATTAAAGCTTTGATTATTGCTAACAAAGTTACTGTTTAGAGCGTCTGTGTAATATTTCAAGATTTGATTATTGCTAATAAAGTTACTGTTTAGAGCGATTATATAATGATTCAAGATTTGATTATTGCTAACAAAGTTACTTGTTTAGAACGTCTGTGTTTGCACCTGCTTTTCTTCATCCAGCATTTACCTTAAGCGTTTGTTATCTGTCAAGAGAAATGGTTTGCAATGATGATGAATTAAACAGCCGAATTGGTGAGGCAGCTACAACTTTCGGCAAACTCACAGAAAGGGCCTGGAACAACACGAAACTAACACTAAAGACCAAACTCTTAATATATCAAACTTGTATGCTCAGCACACTATTATATTGATCTGAAACATGGACAATATACTCAGACCAGAAAAAAAGCCTAAATGTCTTCCACACGCGATGTCTCCGCAGATGTGCAGAATAATGCACATCAAATGTCAGGACAAAATAACCACTTAACTGTCCTACAACGTGCTAAGACCCCAACAATCATGTCGATGCTCACATGTCGAAGACTAAGATGGCTGGGGCATGTCCAGCGAATGGAAGAAAACCGCATCCCCAAGCAAATACTATATGGTGAACTAACACACGGGAAAAGACAAATCGGCAGACCTAAACTACGATATAGAGATATCTGTAAATCATCTCTGAATGACTTCTCCATATGTAGATATGACTGTGAACATCTGACAAGTGATCGCACATCATGGAGAGCATGTATAACATCATTTAAGACTGTGTTAAGGCAAAAAATAGAAGAGAAAAAACTCATGAAAAAGGATAGAAAACCCTGTAGATCAGTGGGCCTGACTTGTTCATTCTGTGGCTGTGTGTGTTTGTCAAACATTGGTAGAATTAGCCAAGAGAGAAGTTGTTCGACAAAAACAAAACCTCAACAACAAAAATACACAATAGCCTCCACTAGACCGTCAGACAAGACGAAAAGCTATATGTTATTCTTCCAGGGCAGTTAATGACAGCATGTCCTGTGTTAGGCAGCAACAAAGAGTTCTCTCTGTTTCAAGTCTGGCCCAAACTTCTCATCTCTGATGCTAATTTCTCCCGGATGCAACTAAAATGCTGTTTTTGTTCATATAACCACTGCCGTGTAACTCATCTTTGTCGATGTTTCCACATCTCCCACAGCTTCTTCAATTCTCGTAATTCCACATCTCCCACAGCTTCTTCAATTCTCGTAATTCCACATCTCCCACAGCTTCTTCAATTCTCGTAATTCCACATCTCCCACAGCTTCTTCAATTCTCGTAATTCCACATCTCCCACAGCTTCTTCAATTCTCGTAATTACACATCATTTCCTCATGTTATATCCATTAAGTTGCTGTTACTTATTGTGGGTGAGCTGTACCCTACAGTCAATACTCGTCGGTTTAGCGTGGTGAGCTGTACCCTGCAGTCAACACTGGTCGGTTTAGCGTGGTGAGCTGTACCCTGCAGTCAACACTGGTCGGTTTAACGTGGTGAGCTGTACCCTACAGTCAACACTGGTCGGTTTAGCGTGGTGAGCTGTACTCTACAGTCATCACTGGTCGGTTTAGCGTGGTGCGCTGTACCCTACAGTCAACACTGGTCGGTTTAGCGTGGTGAGCTGTACCCTACAGTCAACACTGGTCGGTTTAGCCTGGTGAGCTGTACACTACAGTCATCACTGGTCGGTTTAGCGTGGTCAGCTGTACCCTACAGTCAACACTGGTCGGTTGGGCCTGGTGAGCTGTACACTACAGTCATCACTGGTCGGTTTAGCGTGGTGAGCTGTACCATGCAGTCAACACTGGTCGGTTTAGCGTGGAGAGCTGTACCCTGCAGTCAACACTGGTCGGTTTAGCGTGGTGAGCTGTACCCTACAGTCATCACTGGTCGGTTTAGCGTGGTGAGCTGTACACTACAGTCATCACTGGTCGGTTTAGCGTGGTGAGCTGTACCCTACAGTCAACACTGGTCGGTTTAGCCTGGAGAGCTGTACACTACAGTCATCACTGGTCGGTTTAGCGTGGTGAGCTGTACCCTACAGTCAACACTGGCCGGTTTAGCGTGGTAAGATGTACCCTACAGTCATCACTGGTCGGTTTAGCGTGGTGAGCTGTACCTTACAGTCAACACTGGTCGGTTTAGCGTGGTGAGATGTACCCTACAGTCATCACTGGTCGGTTTAGCGTGGTGAGCTGTACCCTACAGTCAACACTGGTCGGTTTAGCGTGGTTAGCTGTACCCTGCAGTCAACACTGGTCGGTTTAGCGTGGTGAGTTGTACCCTGCAGTCAACACTGGTCGGTTTACCGTGGTGAGTTGTACCCTGCAGTCAACACTGGTCAGTTTAGCGTGGTGAGCTGTACCCTGCAGTCAAGACTGGTCGGTTTAGCGTGGTGAGTTGTACCCTGCAGTCAACACTGATCGGTTTAGCGTGGTGAGATGTACCCTACAGTCAACAGTGGTCGGTTTAGCGTTAGGAGCTGTCCACTAAAGTCAACACTGGTCGGTTTAGCGTGGTAAGCTGTACCCTACAGTCATTACTGGTCGGTTTAGCGTGGTGAGATGTAACCTACAGTCAACACTGGTCGGTTTAGCGTGGTAAGCTGTATCCTACAGTCATCACTGGTCGGTTTAGCGTGGTAAGCTGTACACTACAGTCATCACTGGTCGGTTTAGCGTGGTAATCTGTACCCTACAGTCATCACTGGTCGGTGTAGCGTGGTGAGCTGTACCCTACAGTCAACACTGGTCGGTTTAGCGTGGTGAACTGTACACTACAGTCATCACTGGTCGGTTTAGCGTGGTAAGCTGTACCCTACAGTCATCACTGGTCGGCTTAGCGTGGTAAGTTGTACCCTACAGTCATCACTGGTCGGTTTAGCGTGGTGAGCTGTACCCTACAGTCATCACTGGTCGGTTTAGCGTCGTGAGCTGTACCCTACAGTCATCACTGGTCGGTTTAGCGTGGTGAGCTTTACCCTAAAGTCATCACTTGTCGGTTTAGCGTGGTGAGCTGTACCCTCCAGTCATCACTGGTCGGTTTAGCGTGGTGAGCTGTACCCTATAGTCATCACTGGTCGGTTTAGCGTGGTAAGTTGTACCCTATAGTCATCACTGGTCGGTTTAGCGTGGTGAGCTGTACCCTACAGTCAACACTGGTCGGTTTAGCCTGATGAGCTGTACACTACAGTCATCACTGGTCGGTTTAGCGTGGTGAGCTGTACCCTACAGTCAACACTGGTCGGTTTAGCGTGGTAAAATGTACCCTACAGTCATCACTGGTCGGTATAGCGTGGTGAGCTGTACCCTACAGTCAACACTGGTCGGTTTAGCGTGGTGAGCTGTACCCTGCAGTCAACACTGGTCGGTTTAGCGTGATTAGCTGTACCCTGCAGTCAACACTGGTCGGTTTAGCGTGGTGAGTTGTACCCTGCAGTCAACACTGGTCGGTTTAGCGTGGTGAGATGTACCCTACAGTCAACACTGGTCGGTTTAGCGTGGTGAGCTGTACACTAAAGTCAACACTGGTCGGTTTAGCGTGGTAAGCTATACCCTACAGTCATGACTGGTCGGTTTAGCGTGGTGAGATGTACCCTACAGTCAACACTGGTCGGTTTAGCGTGGTAAGCTGTATCCTACAGTCATCACTGGTCGGTTTAGCGTGGTAAGCTGTACACTACAGTCATCACTGGTCGGTTTAGCGTGGTAATCTGTACCCTACAGTCATCCCTGGTCGGTTTAGCGTGGTGAGCTGTACCCTACAGTCAACACTGGTCGGTTTAGCCTGGTGAGCTGTACACTACAGTCATCACTGGTCGGTTTAGCGTGGTCAGCTGTACCCTACAGTCAACACTGGTCGGTTGGGCCTGGTGAGCTGTACACTACAGTCATCACTGGTCGGTTTAGCGTGGTGAGCTGTACCATGCAGTCAACACTGGTCGGTTTAGCGTGGTGAGCTGTACCCTGCAGTCAATACTGGTCGGTTTAGCGTGGTGAGCTGTACCCTACAGTCATCACTGGTCGGTTTAGCGTGGTGAGCTGTACACTACAGTCATCACTGGTCGGTTTAGCGTGGTGAGCTGTACCCTACAGTCAACACTGGTCGGTTTAGCCTGGAGAGCTGTACACTACAGTCATCACTGGTCGGTTTAGCGTGGTGAGCTGTACCCTACAGTCAACACTGGCCGGTTTAGCGTGGTAAGATGTACCCTACAGTCAACACTGGTCGGTTTAGCGTGGTGAGCTGTACCTTACAGTAAACACTGGTCGGTTTAGCGTGGTGAGATGTACCCTACAGTCATCACTGGTCGGTTTAGCGTGGTGAGCTGCACCCTACAGTCAACACTGGTCGGTTTAGCGTGGTTAGCTGTACCCTGCAGTCAACACTGGTCGGTTTAGCGTGGTGAGTTGTACCCTGCAGTCAACACTGGTCGGTTTACCGTGGTGAGTTGTACCCTGCAGTCAACACTGGTCAGTTTAGCGTGGTGAGCTGTACCCTGCAGTCAAGACTGGTCGGTTTAGCGTGGTGAGTTGTACCCTGCAGTCAACACTGGTCGGTTTAGCGTGGTGAGATGTACCCTACAGTCAACAGTGGTCGGTTTAGCGTTAGGAGCTGTCCACTAAAGTCAACACTGGTCGGTTTAGCGTGGTAAGCTGTACCCTACAGTCATTACTGGTCGGTTTAGCGTGGTGAGATGTAACCTACAGTCAACACTGGTCGGTTTAGCGTGGTAAGCTGTATCCTACAGTCATCACTGGTCGGTTTAGCGTGGTAAGCTGTACACTACAGTCATCACTGGTCGGTTTAGCGTGGTAATCTGTACCCTACAGTCATCACTGGTCGGTGTAGCGTGGTGAGCTGTACCCTACAGTCAACACTGGTCGGTTTAGCGTGGTGAACTGTACACTACAGTCATCACTGGTCGGTTTAGCGTGGTAAGCTGTACCCTACAGTCATCACTGGTCGGCTTAGCGTGGTAAGTTGTACCCTACAGTCATCACTGGTCGGTTTAGCGTGGTGAGCTGTACCCTACAATCATCACTGGTCGGTTTAGCGTCGTGAGCTGTACCCTACAGTCATCACTGGTCGGTTTAGCGTGGTGAGCTTTACCCTAAAGTCATCACTTGTCGGTTTAGCGTGGTGAGCTGTACCCTCCAGTCATCACTGGTCGGTTTAGCGTGGTGAGCTGTACCCTATAGTCATCACTGGTCGGTTTAGCGTGGTAAGTTGTACTCTATAGTCATCACTGGTCGGTTTAGCGTGGTGAGCTGTACCCTACAGTCAACACTGGTCGGTTTAGCCTGATGAGCTGTACACTACAGTCATCACTGGTCGGTTTAGCGTGGTGAGCTGTACCCTACAGTCAACACTGGTCGGTTTAGCGTGGTAAAATGTACCCTACAGTCATCACTGGTCGGTATAGCGTGGTGAGCTGTACCCTACAGTCAACACTGGTCGGTTTAGCGTGGTGAGTTGTACCCTACAGTCATCACTGGTCGGTTTAGCGTGGTGAGCTGTACCCTACAGTCAACACTGGTCGGTTTAGCGTGGTGAGCTGTACCCTGCAGTCAACACTGGTCGGTTTAGCGTGATTAGCTGTACCCTGCAGTCAACACTGTTCGGTTTAGCGTGGTGAGTTGTACCCTGCAGTCAACACTGGTCGGTTTAGCGTGGTGAGATGTACCCTACAGTCAACACTGGTCGGTTTAGCGTGGTGAGCTGTACACTAAAGTCAACACTGGTCGGTTTAGCGTGGTAAGCTATACCCTACAGTCATGACTGGTCGGTTTAGCGTGGTGAGATGTACCCTACAGTCAACACTGGTCGGTTTAGCGTGGTAAGCTGTATCCTACAGTCAGCACTGGTCGGTTTAGCGTGGTAAGCTGTACACTACAGTCATCACTGGTCGGTTTAGCGTGGTAATCTGTACCCTACAGTCATCCCTGGTCGGTTTAGCGTGGTGAGCTGTACCCTACAGTCAACACTGGTCGGTTTAGCGTGGTGAACTGTACACTACAGTCATCACTGGTCGGTTTAGCGTGTTAAGCTGTACCCTACAGTCATCACTGGTCGGTTTAGCGTGGTAAGCTGTACCCTACAGTCATCACTGGTCGGCTTAGCGTGGTAAGTTTTACCCTACAGTCATCATTGGTCGGTGTAGCGTGGTGAGCTGTACCCTACAGTCATCACTGGTCGGTTTAGCGTGGTGAGCTGTACCCTACAGTCATCACTGGTCGGTTTAGCGTGGTAAGTTGTACCCTACAGTCATTACTGGTCGGTTTAGCGTGGTAAGTTGTACCCTACAGTAATCACTGGTCGGTTTAGCGTGGTGAGCTGTACATTAACGTCAACACGGGTCTAGTCAGCCCACTACATACAATAACATCGACGTCTATGTACTGATGACGGGCAGCTCTTATCCTTGTATCCTCGCTGTTTTATCACGGGATTAGGTCGGAAACCAGCAGCGTCTTGTGTTGACCTGCTTCGATTGGTCGGGATTCGTCACGTGGGTACGTTGAGTTAACCAGTGACGTAGACACGGTTATTATGAGGCGTCTTGTTGCGTGGTAGCGAGGCACTGACGTCATAGAACAACGAGGTTTCCCAGCACAGTCGTTATCAGGTCTTGGTTTCTTATGGTTTGGCATCACTATCGTGCCGTCTACAACATCAGGACAAGCTAGGACACCTCCTATTCCATCTGCGGTACTCGCTAAACGTGGACTGTGACGTCATGATTTGTGGTCTCAGTCGCTAGACAATAAACACTCACATACACATACACACACACCTACCTGCACTTTACAATAGACGACCACACGCACTGAGAGAGATAGAAAGAAGAAACGCAATGAGTCGAAGCGTACAGATGTACAATGAGATATAGCTATTTTGTTTACACAGATGTACAGATAAATATATCATCTATTTTGTGTACACAGGTATACAGATAAATATATCATCTATTTAGTGTACACAGATGTACAGAGAAGTTCTGTGATGGCAATTGCACTATCACTAGTGGCAACCACTACAGCTACTGTTAAAAACAATAACATCAACGACTACAGCTACTGCTACAACAATAACATCAACAACTACAGCTACTGCTACAACAATAACATCAACAACTACAGCTACTGCTACAACAATAACATCAACATCTACAGCTACTGCTACAACAATAACATCAACGACTACAGCTACTGTTACAACAATAACATCAACAACTACAGCTACTGTTACAACAATAACATCAACGACTACAGCTACTGTTACAACAATAACATCAACCACTACACCTACTGTTACAACAATAACATTAACGACTACAGCTACAGCTACTGCTACAACAATAACATCAACGACTACAGCTACTGCTACAACAATAACATCAACAACTACAGCTACTGTTACAACAATAACATCAACAACTACAGCTACTGTTACAACAATAATATCAACAACTACAGCTACTGTTACAACAATAACATCAACAACTACAGCTACAGTTACAACAATAACATCAACAACTACAGCTACTGTTACAACAATAACATCAACCACTACAGCTACTGTTACAACAATAACATCAACAACTACAGCTACTGTTACAACAATAACAACAACAACTACAGCAACTGCTACAACAATAACATCAACGACTACAGCTACTGCTACAACAATAACATCAACAACTACAGCTACTGCTACAACAATAACATCAACAACTACAGCTACTGCTACAACAATAACATCAACGACTACAGCTACTGTTACAACAATAACATCAACCACTACAGCTACTGTTACAACAATAACATCAACCACTACAGCTACTGTTACAACAACAACATCAACAACTACAGCTACTGTTACAACAATAACATCAACAACTACAGCTACTGCTACAACAATAACATCAACAACTACAGCTACTGTTACAACAATAACATCAACGACTACAGCTACGATTACAACAATAACATCAACCACTACAGCTACTGTTACAACAATAACATCAACAACTACAGCTGCTGTTACAACAATAACATCAACAACTACAGCTGCTGTTACAACAATAATATCAACGAATACAGCTGCTGTTACAACAATAACATCAACGAATACAGCTACTGCTACAACAATAACATCAACCACTACAGCTACTGCCACAACAATAACATCAACAACTACTGCTACTGCTACAACAATAACATCAACAACTACAGCTACTGTTACAACAATAACATCAACCACTACAGCTACTGTTACAACAATAACATTAACCACTACAGCTACTGTTACAACAATAACATCAACGACTACAGCTACTGCTACAACAATAACATCAACAACTACAGCGACTGCTACAACAATAACATCAACAACTACAGCTACTGTTACAACAATAACATCAACAACTACAGCTACTGTTACAACAATACCATCAACCACTGCAGCTACTGTTACAACAATAACATCAACGAATACAGCTACTGCTACAACAATAACATCAACCACTACAGCTACTGCCACAACAATAACATCAACAACTACAGCTACTGCTACAACAATAACATCAACAACTACAGCTACTGTTACAACAAATACATCAACCACTACAGCTACTGTTACAACAATAACATCAACGACTACAGCTACTGCTACAACAATAACATCAACAACTACAGCGACTGCTACAACAATAACATCAACAACTACAGCTACTGCTACAACAATAACATCAACAACTACAGCTACTGCTACAACAATAACATCAACGACTACAGCTACTGTTACAACAATAACATCAACCACTACAGCTACTGTTACAACAATAACATCAACAACTACAGCTACTGTTACAACAATAACATCAACGACTACAGCTACTGTTACAACAATAACATCAACCACTACAGCTACTGTTACAACAATAACATCAACAACTACAGCTGCTGTTACAACAATAACATCAACAACTACAGCTGCTGTTACAACAATAATATCAACGAATACAGCTGCTGTTACAACAATAACATCAACGAATACAGCTACTGCTACAACAATAACATCAACCACTACAGCTACTGCCACAACAATAACATCAACAACTACAGCTACTGCTACAACAATAACATCAACAACTACAGCTACTGTTACAATAATAACATCAACCACTACAGCTACTGTTACAACAATAACATCAACCACTACAGCTACTGTTACAACAATAACATCAACCACTACAGCTACTGTTACAACAATAACATCAACAACTACAGCTACTGTTACAACAATAACATCAACGACTACAGCTACTGTTACAACAATAACATCAACGACTACAGCTACTGTTACAACAATAACATCAACGACTACAGCTACTGTTACAACAATAACATCAACCACTACAGAATAATTTAAATACCTAGGAAGTCTAGTGACAAACGACAGTTCACAAGCAGCAGAAATAGACTCAGGATGCAACAAAAACTTGTCAGATCATTGGACAGCTATCACCACTATTGTCTAACAAGAGAATAACTCTAGAAGTAAAACAGACACTATACAATACAATCTTCATCCCAACGTTGTGCTACCAATGTCAGACCTGGACCCTAGATGCAAGCACAATAGGAGAAATAACCTCTACAGAGATGAAATGTGTTAGGCGAATGACAGGAAACAGTCTGAGAGATAAGATCAGAAATGAAGAACTGAGAAAAAAGCTAGGAATAGCCCCCGCCATAGAGTGCATAAATAAACAACAGATAAAATGGTTTGGCCACGTGACAATGCAGAAAGATCAAAACACAACACAGCGAGCCTTCAATAAACGTTGTGAGAACACCAGATACAAGGGCTGACAATGAAAAAGATGGGTTGACGGAATATTAGAAACACTAGGAAACATAACAGCAGAAGAGTCAAACAGAAGAGCAAAGAACCACAAATTATATCTTTCCTCGACGCTGAAAGGCAAATGTGGAAGGAAAGGAGAAAAACAACAACTACAGCAACAACAACAGCAACAACAACAACAGCAATAACAACAACAGCAACAACAACAACAGCAACAACAACAGCAAGCACTAACACAACAATAACATCAACAACTACAGCTACTGTTACAACAATAACATCAACAACTACAGCTACTGTTACAACAATAACATCAACAAATACAGCTACTGTTACAACAATAACATCAACAACTACAGCTACTGTTACAACAATAACATCAACAACTACGGCTACTGCTACAACAATAACATTAACCACTACAGCTACTGTTACAACAATAACATCAACAACTACAGCTACTGTTACAACAATAACATCAACGACTACAGCTACTGTTACAACAATAACATCAACCACTACAGCTACTGTTACAACAATAACATCAACAACTACAGCTGCTGTTACAACAATAACATCAACAACTACAGCTGCTGTTACAACAATAATATCAACGAATACAGCTGCTGTTACAACAATAACATCAACGAATACAGCTACTGCTACAACAATAACATCAACCACTACAGCTACTGCCACAACAATAACATCAACAACTACAGCTACTGCTACAACAATAACATCAACAACTACAGCTACTGTTACAACAATAACATCAACCACTACAGCTACTTTTACAACAATAACATCAACCACTACAGCTACTGTTACAACAATAACATCAACGACTACAGCTACTGTTACAACAATAACATCAACCACTACATAATAATTTAAATACCTAGGAAGTCTAGTGACAAACGACAGTTCACAAGCAGCAGAAATAGACTCAGGATGCAACAAAAACTTGTCAGATCATTGGACAGCTATCACCACTATTGTCTAACAAGAGAATAACTCTAGAAGTAAAACAGACACTATACAATACAATCTTCATCCCAACGTTGTGCTACCAATGTCAGACCTGGACCCTAGATGCAAGCACAATAGGAGAAATAACCTCTACCGAGATGAAATGTGTTAGGCGAATGACAGGAAACAGTCTGAGAGATAAGATCAGAAATGAAGAACCGAGAAAAAAGATAGGAATAGCCCCCGCCATAGAGTGCATAAATAAACAACAGATAAAATGGTTTGGCCACGTGACAATGCAGAAAGATCAAAACACAACACAGCGAGCCTTCAATAAACGTTGTGAGAACACCAGATACAAGGGCTGACAATGAAAAAGATGGGTTGACGGAATATTAGAAACACTAGGAAACATAACAGCAGAAGAGTCAAACAGAAGAGCAAAGAACCACAAATTATATCTTCCTCGACGCTGAAAGGCAAATGTGGAAGGAAAGGAGAAAAACAACAACTACAGCAACAACAACAGCAACAACAACAACAGCAATAACAACAACAGCAAGCACTAACACAATAATAACATCAACAACTACTATGTCTCTGTTTCTCCTTATTTTGCCACTTCGAGTGTCGAGGGAGATGCACATTTCTGGTTCTTATCATTCTGGCAGTCTCATTGACACTTGATGCTGTTGTAGAGTAGCCCTGATGCTGTTGTAGAGTAGCCCTGATGCTGTTGTAGAGTAGCCCTGATGTTGTTGTAGAGTACCTCTGATGCTGTTGTAGAGTACATCTGATGCTGTTGTAGAGTACCCCTGATGCTGTTGTAGAGTACATCTAATGCTGTTGTAGAGTACCCCTGATGCTGTTGTAGAGTACCTCTGATGCTGTTGTAGAGTACCTCTGATGCTGTTGTAGAGTACCTCTGATGCTGTTGTAGAGTACCCCTGATGCTGTTGTAGAGTACCTCTAATGCTGTTGTAGAGTACCTCTAATGCTGTTGTAGAGTACCTCTGATGCTGTTGTAGATTACCCCTGATGCTGTTGTAGAGTACCCCTGATGCTGTTGTAGAGTACCTCTGATGCTGTTGTAGAGTACCTCTGATGCTGTTGTAGAGTACCTCTGATGCTGTTGTAGAGTACCCCTGATGCTGTTGTAGAGTACCTCTGATGCTGTTGTAGAGTAGCCCTGATGCTGTTGTAGAGTACCCCTGATGCTGTTGTAGAGTACCTCTGATGCTGTTGTAGAGTACCCCTGATGCTGTTGTAGAGTACCCCTGATGCTGTTGTAGAGTACCCCTGATGCTGTTGTAGAGTACCTCTGATGCTGTTGTAGAGTACCTCTGATGCTGTTGTTGAGTACATCTAATGCTGTTGTTGAGTACCTCTGATGCTGTTGTAGAGTACCCCTGATGCTGTTGTAGAGTACCTCTGATGCTGTTGTAGAGTACCCCTGATGCTGTTGTAGAGTACCTCTGATGCTGTTGTAAAGTACCTATGATGCTGTTGTTGAGTACATCTAATGCTGTTGTAGAGTACCTCTGATGCTGTTGTAGAGTACCTCTGTTGTTGTTGTAGAGTACCTATGATGTTGTTGTAGAGTACCTATGATGCTGTTGAAGAGTACCTCTGATGCTGTTGTTGAGTACATCTAATGCTGTTGTAGAGTACCTCTGATGCTGTTGTAGAGTACCCCTGATGCTGTTGTAGAGTACCTCTGATGCTGTTGTAGAGTACCCCTGATGCTGTTGTAGAGTACCTCTGATTCTGTTGTAGAGTACCTATGATGCTGTTGTTGAGTACATCTAATGCTGTTGTAGAGTACCTCTGATGCTGTTGTAGAGTACCTCTGTTGTTGTTGTAGAGTACCTATGATGTTGTTGTAGAGTACCTATGATGCTGTTGAAGAGTACCTCTAATGCTGTTGTAGAGTACCTCTGTTGTTGTTGTAAAGTACCTATGATGTTGTTGTAGAGTACCTATGATGCTGTTGTAGAGTACCTCTAATGCTGTTGTAGAGTACATATGATGTTGTTGTAGTCTACCACTGATGTTGTTGTAGAGTACCTCTGATGCTGTCACTCTAAAAGTAGCCTGGGTAGGCAGCGAGCTCTGTGCCATTTTGTTTTTGTATTTGACATCCCTACACCCCTCCAGGTGAACAGACTATTGTCTTTGTTGTTTTTGTTTTCGTTGTCTTTGTTACTTTTGTTGTGTTTGTATTTCAATCTAAGTTTGTTCTATATGAACTCATTCTTGTATAACCTCGTTCCTGAGCTTCTCTCTTCTGGTCACTTCTGCAGCTTTCCATGGCGTCTGACTCTCTGTGAGTGTCCATGTTTGGCAGAAGTAACATAGTGTAGAGATAAGTATGCTCTGTATAAGATGTTTCCTTGTGTAGAATGGCAGCGTTGTAGGAAAGGGACTGCCTGTCCAAATACATCTGAGTGTACAGCTAACTCTAATGTTTCACTACTATCAATTCTAAAACTACAGCTAATATTGCTACATCAGAAGTAGTCATTCATACTACAGCCAACACTGTTAACAACAGAAGTAGTCGTTCACACTTCTGCCAACATAGCAACTACTTATTTTGTTACAACCAGTACTCGTATAAACCCGCAAAGTACTACTGCTGTCACATGTTTCAACACTCAAAGTACTACTGCTGTCACATGTTTCAACACTCAAAGTACTACTGCAGTAACATGATTAAACACTCAAAGTACTACTGCTGTCATGTGTTTAAACACTCAAAGTACTACTGCTGTCACATGATTAAACACTCAAAGTACTACTGCAGTAACATGATTAAACACTCAAAGTACTACTGCTGTCACATGTTTAAACACTCAAAGTACTACAACTGTCACATGATTAAACACTCAAATTACTACTGCTGTAACATGATTAAACACTCAAAGTACTACTGCTGTCGCATGATTAAACACTCAAATTACTACTGCTGTAACATGATTAAACACTCAAAGTACTACTGCTGTAACATATTTAAACACTCAAAGTGCTACTGCTGTCACATGTTTCAACACTCAAAGTACTACTGCTGTCACATGTTTCAACACTCAAAGTACTACTGTTATCACATGTTTAAACACTCAAAGTACTACTGCTGTCACATGATTAAACACTCAAAGTACTACTGCAGTAACATGATTAAACACTCAAAGTACTACTGATGTCACATGTTTAAACACTCAAAGTACTACTGCTGTCACATGATTAAACACTCAAAGTACTACTGCTGTAACATGATTAAACACTCAAAGTACTACTGCTGTCACATGATTAAACACTCAAAGTACTACTGCTGTCGCATGATTAAACACTCAAAGTACTACTGCTGTAACATGATTAAACACTCAAAGTACTACTGCTGTAACATATTTAAACACTCAACGTGCTACTGCTGTCACATGTTTCAACACTCAAAGTACTACTGCTGTCACATGTTTCAACACTCAAAGTACCACTGCTGTCACATGTTTAAACACTCAAAGTACTACTGCTGTCACATGTTTCAACACTCAAAGTACTACTGTTGTCACATGTTTAAACACTCAAAGTACTACTGCTGTCACATGATTAAACACTCAAAGTACTACTGCTGTCACATGTTTAAACACTCAAAGTACTACTGCTCTCACATGTTTCAACACTCAAAGTACCACTGCTGTCACATGTTTAAACACTCAAAGTACTACTGATGTCACATGTTTCAACACTCAAAGTACTACTTTGACACTGTTGCATTTTTACTTTTACTTTTCTGTTCCTACAAAAACAATTGTAACAACAACTACAACAACTACAGCTTCAACAACAACTACAGCTTCAACAACAACTACAACAACTACAGCTTCAACAACAACTACAGCTTCAAAAACAACTACAACAACTACAGCTACTACTATAACTACAACAACTATAGCTACTACTATAACTACAATAACTATATCTACTACCATAACTATAGCTACTACTACATGTATAACAACAACAACTATGGCTACTACTATAACTGCAACAACTATAGCTACTAATATAACTACAACAACTATAACTACTACTATGACTACAACAACTATAACTACTACTATAACTACAACAACTACAGCTATTACTATAACTACAACAACAATAGCTACTAGTATGACCACAACAACAAAAGCTACTACTATGATTACAACAACTATAGCTACTACTATAACTACAACAAATATAGCTACTACTATGACTACAACAGCTATAGCTACTACACTAACTTCAACAACTATAGCTACTACTATAACTACAACAACTATAGCTACTACTTTAACTACAACAACTACAGCTACTACTAAAGCTACTACTATGACTACAACAACTATAACTACTACTATAACTACAACAACAATAGCTACTACTATAATTACAACAACAATAGCTACTAATATAACTGCAACACATAAAGCTACTACTATAACTACAGCTACTATAATAACTACAGCAACTATAGCTACTACTGTGACTACAACAACTATAGCTACTACTATAACTACAACAACTATAGCTACTACTATAACTACAACAACTATAGCTACTACTATAACTACAACAACTATAGCTACCACTATAAGTACAACAACTACAGCTACTACTATAACTACAAGAACTATACCTACAACTATAACTACAACAACTATAGCTACTACTATGACCACAACAACAACAGCTACTACTATAACTACAACAACTATAGCTACCACTATAACTACAACAATTATAGCTACTACTATAACTGCAACAACTACAACTACTACAACAACAAGAACAACTACAAAAACTACAAGTTCCACAACAACAACTACAACTACAACTACAACAACTACAACTACAACTACAACTACAAAAACTACAACTACAACAACAACTACCTAGAATTACAAAAACTACAACAATTACAGCAACTACAACAACAACTACAACTACAACAACTGCAATAACTACGACAACAACAACTACAACTACAACAACTGCAATAACTACTACAACTACAACTACAACCACAAAAACTACAACAACTACAACAACAACTACAACTACAACTACAAAAACTGCAATAACTACTACAAAAGCAAGTACAACTACAACTACAACAACTGCAATAACTACTACAACAACTACAACAACTACAACAACAATTACAACTACAAAAACTACAACAACAACTACAACAACAACTACAACTACAACAACTACAACAACAACTACAACAAAACCTACAACTACAATACAACAACAACTACAACAACAACTACAACTACAACAACAATTACAACTACAACTACTACAACAACTACAACAACAACTACAACAACAACTACAACAACTACAACAACAACTACAACTGCAACTACAACAACTGCAATAACTACTACTACAACAACTACAACTACAACTACAAAAACTACAACAACAACTATAACTACAACTACAAAAACCACAACAACAACTACAACAACAACTACGACTACAACAACTGCAATAACTACTACAACAACAACTACAAGAACTACAACAACTACAACAACAATTACAACTATAACTACTACAACAACTACAACAACAATTACAACTATAACTACTACAACAACTACAACAACAACTACAATTACTACAACTACAACAACTGCAAAAACTACTACAAGAACAACTACAACAACTACAACAACAATTACAACTATAACTACTACAACAACTACAACAACCATTACAACTATAACTACTACAAAAACTACAACAACAATTACAACTATAACTACTACAACTACTACAACTACTACAAATACAACTACAACAACTACAACAACAACTACAACAACAACTACAACAACAACTACAACAACTACAAAACCAACTACAACAACAATTACAACTATAACTACAATAACAACTACTACAACTATAACAACTACAACAACTACAACAACAACTACAACAACAACTACAACAACAATTACATCTATAACTACTACAAGAACTACTACAACTATAACTACTACAACTATAACTACTACAACTATAACTACTACAACAACTACAACAACTACAACAACAACTACAACAACAATTACAACTATAACAGCTACAACAACTACTACAACTATAACTACTACAACAACTACTACAACTATAACTTCTACAACAACTACTACAACTATAACTACTACAACAACAATTACAACTATAACTACTACAACAACTACAACAATAACTACAACTATAACTATACTACTACAACAACAATTACAACTATAACTACTATAACAACTACAACAACTACTACAACTATAACTACTACAACAACTACTACAACTATAACTACTACAACAACAATTACAACTATAACTACTACAACAACAATTACAGCTATAACTACTACAACAGCAATTACAACTATAACTACTACAACTATAACTACTACAACAACTACAACAACAACAATTTATAAACTATAACAACTACAACAACTACTACAACTATAACTACTACAACTACTACTACAACTATAACTACTACAACTACTACTACAACAACTATTACAACTATAACTACTACAACAACTACTACAACTATTACTACAACAACTACTACAACTACTATAACTACTACAACTACTACTACAACTATAACTACTACAACTACTACTACAACAACTACTACAACTATAACTACTACAACTACTACTACAACTATAACTACTACAACTGCTACTTACCCCTAAAAACACTACTCCCGTTTCCGCTATTAATATTCACTATTCCGACCACCTTTACTACAACAAGAAATGCTACATTCGCCACATTTAAAGCCACTATAATTACCACTACTACAAACACCACTCATTGTACATCATTTACTACCACTCGCAGAAGTGCTGCTACTTCTGCTATGTAATTGTTGCTGTCGCTGCGCATAATCGTTTGGGGTTAATTTGACTTATGTCTGACATTTGCCAGTGAAGATATCATAGGGACAGCGATGTCGAGATTACCGGACATGACAGGACAGCAACATCAAGTGGCTACATGTAGATGCCACGCCCCTTGTCAAGTGAAAGAATGTCGAGAGAGCAATGTTAGCGTCAATAGTTACAATTTGTTTTCCCTAGTTACCACACGCAAGGAAGAACTAATCCATAATTCTGTCTAACGGAGAAAAGAACATATCTCAGATTGTCATAGCTATCATAGATGTGAGCTTGCCAGTGTCTATGTTTCTATCTATGGTTTTTTTTTCTATTTTTTCTTTAGTTCATAGTCTTGTAGTGTACAAGTGATTGTCCAGGAGACCGGAGAGAGATAAGATGTCACATGGAGTTGGCATGTGCCCGGAAAGAGATAAGATGTCATATGGAGTTGGCATGTGCCCGGAAAAAGATAAGATGTCATATGGAGTTGGCATGTGCCCGGAAAGAGATAAGATGTCATATGGAGTTGGCATTTGCCCGGAAAGAGATAAGATGTCATATGGAGTTGCTAGGAGCCCTGAAAGAGATAATATGTCATATGGAGTTGGCATGTGCCCGGAAAGAGATAAGATGTCATATGGAGTTGGCATGTGCCCGGAAAGAGATAAGATGTCATATGGAGTTGGCATTTGCCCGGAAAGAGATAAGATGTCATATGGAGTTGGCATTTTCCCGGAAAGAGATAAGATGGCATATGGAGTAGCTAGGAGTCCTGATGTAAATTATGTGCCATATGTTGTTCCCGGGAGCGACATTGATTTGACTTTTGATAGTCAAATTGTTAAGTGATGGAGGAGGCACACACACAGACACACTCACAACCACACTCACAACCACACAGTCACAGACACACACACTCACACTCACAACCACACAGACACACACACTCACAACCACAAAGACACACAGACACAACCACACATATATATATATATATATATATATATATATATATATCTGTCTATCTATCTATTGACCTTTCGAGCCGTAGCCGGCCCATAGGGCGTTGACCAAGATACTCCCTCTCTTATCTGAATTTTTGTTCTAACAGTTTTCAATTCTTTTAAAGATATTTTATCAAATCTTGCCAATTGTCTCTGTTCTGTGCAAGCAGCTCTATCTCATTGAAGGAGCCGATTCCTGCTGCTCTTGCCTCTCTCATCAATGTTCTTCTCAGCGTCTCTCTGGGTCTTCCTCTTTTCCTCTTACCTGTTGTTTCTCACATGAGGGCTTGCTTTGTTATTCGGTATACACATATATACACCCTCACAGCCACACAGCCACACAACCACACAACTACACACGCGTTATTTAAAACAAAATCAAATAACTAACAGCCACCATTAACATGTACAGAGGACAGGACATCACCGACAATAACTGACTCATGTTGAAATGTCATGTAGCTGGAATATTCATCACTGACTCATGTTGAAATGTCATGTAGTTGGAATATTCATCACTGACTCATGCTGAAATGTCATGTAGCTGGACTATTCACCACTGACTCATGTTGAAATGTCATGTAGTTGGAATATTCATCACTGACTCATGTTGAAATGTCATGTAGTTGGAATATTCACCACTGACTCATGTTGAAATGTCGTGTAGCTGGAACATCCGACACCACCTCCTGGTCCTCATTGCTGCGTGCACACATGACACCAGAGAGAGCTGAAAGCAGCCCGTGACATGTACACAACGGAGCGCGGCAGTCTTGTGTACAGGACACCGTAGTCTTGATTGACTATACAAAGAAATTACGGCGGTGGTTTTCTGTTGTCTTCTGTCGGTTCGTTTACGGTTGGCTCCGCTAGCCTTTGACTAAAAGTTCCCACCGAAAAGGCAGTGGGATTGTTTTACTTCAGAGTACCCTCCCTTAGCCTTTTACTCTCCCGAGCATACCTGCAGGGCAGCCGCAGGTTGTGATATCTACTGCATACAGCGGCAGGTTGTGATATCTACTGCATACAGCGGCAGGTTGTGATATCTACTGCATACAGCGGCAGGTTGTGATATCTACTGCATACAGCGGCAGGTTGTGATATCTACTGCATACAGCGGCAGGTTGTGATATCTACTGCATACAGCGGCAGGTTGTGATATCTACTGCATACAGCGGCAGGTTGTGATATCTACTGCATACAGCGGCAGGTTGTGATATCTACTGCATACAGCGGCAGGTTGTGATATCTACTGCATACAGCGGCAGGTAAAATTACCAGACCTGACGAAAAGTGGCAATAAATGTTAACCTCAGATGGTATTTGTACAACAGAGGTGATATGGTAGATGTACAACAGAGGTGAGATAGTAGATGTACACCAGAGGTCAAATGGTAGATGTACAACAGGTGAGATGGTAGATGTACAACAGAGGTGAGATGGTAGATGTACAACAGAGGTGAGATGCAGAATAGCTCAGGCACAAGCAGCTTTCCAAAAAATGAGGAAGATACTGTACAGTCCATTTTTGACAATAGAAACAAGAAAAAAAGAGTTCTTATATGTTATGTAGAGTCATTATTAGCATATGGATGGGGATCATGGAGAATAGGATAATTTAAAAAAAATCATGGAGGTTGTAGAAATGTGGTTTTACAGAAGAATGTTGAGAATACCATGAACAGCTTAGAAGAGTAATGAAAACGTTCTGAGAGGCCAAAGCAAAAAGAGAGCTATAGCTCGTTTCAAATCACGTGCCCAACTTCAAAACGCTATTACTCTGTAACCGTTTGTTAAAAACTGTTGAAATTTTCCAAATGTTATTAGAATGCAAAAGACCCTTTAAATGTATATTTAACAAATATCTTGCAGCTGCAGTTTTCTTAAAGCGGCGAATTTCTTTGATGTTTGTCAAAATTGTAAATTGTGAACCCCTAAATAATAGAAATTACCGTAGTTGCTGGTCTATGATTAATTTCCACTGGGTAAAGGCGTGGCCGTAATGGGGAAATAACCTAATACGACAAAACACCAGGAGAATTATTATCTTCTCAGTTCGAGGACGGACGATAATATCAAGGTATACCTGTATGTCCAATTTTCATAGTTGTGTGGTCCTGAAAAGGACCGTTTGTTGAACTAATTTAAGGTAATATAGGGGCCAACATTGTGGGGGCTATATACTTTCATTCTGAATCAAACGAGTCTAAAAGATTAATAACTGTTTGGGGTTGAACATTCCACAAACCATCATTTTTCCAATATTCCTCTTCCTGTTTTAAGACGTGGTCTTCACATTTAGCCCAATAATCTGTGTTTATATTTAATAAAGCGAGATTAGCAAGAGTCTTTACATCGCATATTTTGAATGTTGTATTTTCATCTGCCACTTGTCCTTTTAATTTTGCCCAGATTAGTTCTATTGGATTTAAATGAGCATGGTAAGGTGGCAGCCTCAAACTTATATGACCGTGCTCTTGGATAATCTTATCTATTTGAAAAATCTTTGTCCTCTGTTTTTGCTTTACTAGAGATAGTAATTCAGGTTTTAAGTACATGTTATTAAATTGTATGTGCTCCTTTGTGAGCCATATCTTAATAGCATCTTTTGTACTGGATGACGTCGGGACTTTATCTTCAAGTGCAACAATGTTGTGGTACGCTGCATTGTCCATTATTAGGCAAGATGGTCGATC
This sequence comes from Megaustenia siamemsis, assembly GCA_032433765.1. NCBI lineage: Eukaryota > Metazoa > Mollusca > Gastropoda > Stylommatophora > Ariophantidae > Megaustenia > Megaustenia siamemsis. The sequence continues at coordinate 126,703,199 of JAVIAB010000073.1, read as the reverse complement.
TAGTGATGGGAGAACAGAATTTTCAATCCAATGTCTAAATATGTGACCATTCATCTCAGAGTGATAATCCCGATTGTTTATGGATTTTGAAAGAAAAATGAGCTCTGCATTCTGTATTAGTCCATGTTGTCGACTACCTGCATGAGCAATTATCAAGCGCTGTCCTTTGCTGCTAGGTATTAATCTCTTAATCTTTCCATCTGATGACTGCCATTCCCTTTGGTTAGTGTGGTGGGCATTGATCCATGTTTCATCCAAGTACACAATATCATAACCTTGCTTGCGCACCTCTTTTACTTCACGTAAGTACTTGCTTCTCATGACTACTATATGTGGCTTCTCACAGATGTGTTTCGTCCCATTGGAATACTTTCTGAATGTAAAGCCTGCAGCTCTCACATTCCTCCATAATGTAGACTTTGATATTTCAATACTGTTGTTCTTTTTCAGCGATACTTTTAATTTTCTTATTGTAACAGTTTCATTCATACCAAATATTTTACGAATTTCACTTCTAATAAGTTCACTGTCGAAATTATCCAACATTTTTGCTCTTCCTTGTGATTTTGTATATTTTGAACATTGACGGTCACGTGCTTGAATCCAGCGATTAAATGACCGTTTAGATAAATCCAAAATGTGTCTTGTCCTATTCTCAGGGTTTTCTAAAGAATGAAATAATCTTCCTCGTTTAGCCTCTTTGCAAAAATAGTCATACATTTTTATTGCGATGTTTTGTAAACTGCAGAATTTCATTTTAAGACTCATGATAAATGTTATCGTTCCACATCTTCACCTATGAATGAACGGAAATGGAACACACAATTTCTCGTGTTTTTTACAAGTGTCTAATTGTGTCAAAAAACCACGGTAAAAGCGTGCAAACACGTCAATTTTACCGTGTATGGATTTTTACTCGCTATTTTTAACTTAAAATACTGTAAACATTAAGTTTTGACTACATCAATGGGTCGTTATAAATTTATATAAATCAAATAAGCAACAATAATAACCAAATGGTTTTTTTTAATGAAATTAATTCCCTGTTGGGTTCTAATCATTATAACTTTACATGCAAATTTTGAACAACTTACAACAAGCGGTTAAAAAGCTATCCATTTTAAAAGTAGGGCACGAGTTATGAAACAAGCTGTTTCCAATATTAGGAAGAAACAATCTTTTTTGGCCATGTAATGAGAAGAAAACAACTGGAATATATTGTAATAACTGAAAAAATTGAGGGACGAAGAGATAGATGGAAGCAAAGAGAAAAAATACCAGGAAGCTTAAGAGAATGACTAGGCAGAAGGTCAACAGCAGAAATGATAAATAACTGTCGAGATAGAAAGTTATGGAGAGACATGATCATTTACGCCAGCAGACATGACACTTGATGATGATGATTGTCTTAATTAGCCAATCAGATGCGGTATTCAAGAGATCCCAGCTTTACTATTGGCAGGTTTAGGTAGCCATGTCTGGACGTTCCGAGCAGCTGTTGTATGAATGCGTCCATGACGCTAAGTGCTGTCAGAAGTTCACAGCATCATCACGTGCCGTTTCCATATCAAAGCTTGACTACCATGAAGCGTCAATCACCTTGATGGTGCACGCTGCCATATGTTCTCTTGTCCGTCCCTGTACTCTGTGTCTACATCGCATGAGGTCTTGAGGCGGTACAAGAATACAGTCCGCTTCACATGGCAAGAGATGACCGTTATTGAGGCGGTACAAGAATACAGTCCGCTTCACATGGCAAGAGAGAACCGTTATTGAGGCGGTACAAGAATACAGTCCGCTTCACGTGGAAGGAGGTAGCCGTTATTGAGACGGTACAAGAATACAGTCCGCTTCACATGGCAAGAGATGACCGTTATTGAGGCGGTACAAGAATACAGTCCGCTTCACATGGCAAGAGAGAACCGTTATTGAAGCGGTACAAGAATACAGTCCGCTTCACATGGCAAGAGAGAACCGTTATTGAGACGGTACAAGAATACAGTCCGCTTCACATGGAAGGAGGTAACCGTTATTGAGACGGTACAAGAATACAGTCCGCTTCACATGGAAGGAGGTAACCGTTATTGAGACGATACAAGAATACAGTCCGCTTCACATGGAAGGAGGTAACCGTTATTGAGACGGTACAAGAATACAGTCCGCTTCACATGGAAGGAGGTAACCGTTATTGAGACGGTACAAGAATACAGTCCGCTTCACATGGCAAGAGAGAACCGTTATTGAGGCGGTACAAGAATACAGTCCGCTTCACATGGCAAGAGAGAACCGTTATTGAAGCGGTACAAGAATACAGTCCGCTTCACATGGAAGGAGGTAACCGTTATTGAGACGGTACAAGAATACAGTCCGCTTCACATGGAAGGAGGTAACCGTTATTGAGACGGTACAAGAATACAGTCCGCTTCACATGGAAGGAGGTAACCGTTATTGAGACGGTACAAGAATACAGTCCGCTTCACATGGAAGGAGGTAACCGTTATTGAGGCGGTACAAGAATACAGTCCGCTTCACATGGAAGGAGGTAACCGTTATTGAGGCGGTACAAGAATACAGTCCACTCTATCCTCTCTATTCTCTCTGTCCACTCTATCCTCTCTATTCTCTCTTGCCACTCTATCCTCTCTATTCTATCTGTCCACTCTATTCTCTCTATTCTATCTGTCCACTCTATCCTCTCTATTCTATCTGTCCACTCTATTCTCTCTATTCTATCTGTCCACTCTATTCTCTCTATTCTATCTGTCCACTCTATTCTCTCTATTCTATCTGTCCACTCTATTTCTCTATTCTATCTGTCCACTCTATTCTCTCTATTCTATCTGTCCACTCTATTCTCTCTATTCTATCTGTCCACTCTAACTTCTCTCTATTCTATCTGTCCACTCTATTTCTCTATTCTATCTGTCCATTCTATTCTCTCTATTCTATCTGTCCACTCTATTCTCTCTATTCTATCTGTCCACTCTATTCTCTCTATTCTATCTGTCCACTCTAACTTCTCTATTCTATCTGTCCACTCTATTCTCTCTATTCTATCTGTCCACTCTAACTTCTCTATTCTATCTGTCCACTCTATTCTCTCTATTCTATCTGTCCACTCTAACTTCTCTATTCTCTCTGTCCACTCTAACTTCTCTATTCTATCTGTCCACTCTAACTTCTCTATTCTATCTGTCCACTCTATCCTCTCTATTCTATCTGTCCACTCTAACTTCTCTATTCTCTCTTGCCACTCTATCCTCTCTATTCTCTCTTGCCACTCTATTCTCTTTATTCTATCTGTCCACTCTATCCTCTCTATTCTATCTGTCCACTCTAACTTCTCTATTCTATCTGTCCACTCTATCCTCTCTATTCTCTCTTGCCACTCTATCCTCTCTATTCTATCTGTTATTTTTATTCTCTCTATCCTATCTGTCCTCTCTATTCTCCCTATCTTCTATATTCACTCTATCCTCTATATTCTCTCTATTCTATCTGTCCTCTCTATTCTCTCTTTTCTATCTCACTTTTCTATTCTCTCTTATCTCTCTCTCTCTCTCTATTCTCTCTATCCTATCTATCATCTCTATACTCTGTATTCTCTTTATCCTCTCTGTTCTCTCTATTCTCTCTTTACTCTCTATTTTCTCCATTCTCTCCATCCTCTCTATTCTCTCTTTTCTATCTGTCCTCTCTATTCTCTCTATTCTCTCTAGGTCAAAGAGGTTCACAGGGATGTACAACCAGCGGTTCACTATGGTTAGGTGAAAGAGGTTCACAAGGATGTAAAACCAGCGGTTCACTATGGTTAGGTCAAAGAGGTTCACAGGGATGTACAACCACCTGTTCATTATGGTTAGGTCAAAGGGGTTCACAGGGATGTACAGCTGCGTGACATCACCAACAAACACATCTGTGTGACATCATCAAGAAACACAGCTGTGTAACATCAACAACTAACACAGCTTTGTTACATCACCAACAAATACAGCTGTGTATCATCACCAACACTCACAACTGTGTAACATCATCAAAAAAACACATCTGTGCGACATCATCAGCAAACATAGCTGTTCAACATCACCAACAAACACAGTTGTGTAACACCATCAACAAACACAGCTGCGTTTTCATAACCAACAAACACAACTTAGTGTTTGTAACATTATCAACAAACACTGATGTGTAACATCATCAACAAACACATCTTTGTGACATCATCAAAACAAACACAACTGTGAGACATACTCAACAAACACAAGTGTGTAACATCCTCAAAACACAATAATGTGTGACATCCTCAACAAACACAACTGTATGACATCATCAAAACAAACACAACTGTATAACATATTCAACAATCACAACTGTGTAACATCCTCAAAACACACAAATGTGTGACATCCTCAACAAACACAACTGTATGACATCATCAACAAACACAACTGTGTGACATCATCAACACACACAACTGTGTGACATAATCAACACACACAACTGTGTGACATCCTCAACAAACACAACTGTAAGACATCATCAACAAACACAAATGTGTAACATCATCAACAAAAACAATTGTACGACATCACCAACAAACACAGCCTTGTAACATCACCAACATACACAGCTGCGTATAATCACCAACATTCACAACTGTGTAACATCATTAAAAACCCAACTGTGCGACATCACCAGCAAACACAGCTGTGTAACATCACCAAGAAACACAGCTGTGTAGCACCATCAACAAACACAGCTGCGTGACATAACCAACAAACACAACTTAGAGTTTGTAACATTATCAACAAACACAGATGTGTAACATTACCAAACAAACACAGCTGTATGAAATAACCAACAAACACAGCTGTGTAACATCACCAACAAACACAACTGTGTAACATCATCACAAACACAGCTGTGTGACATCATCAACAAACACAGCTGTATGACATCATAAACAAACACAACGGTGTAAAATCACCAGCAATCACATCTGTGTAACATCATCACAAACACAGCTGTGTGACATCATCAACAAACACAAATGTGTGACAACACCAACACACACAACTGTGTGACATCATCAACAAACACAACCTTATGACATCACCAACAAACACAACTGTGTGATATCATCAAGAAATACAAACAATGGTGTAACATCACCAACAAATAGAGCTGTGTAACATCATTACCAAAAACAACTGTGTAACATCATCAACAAACACAGTTGTGTGACATCACCAACAAACACAAGTGTATGACTTAACAACAAACGCAAGTGTTTGACATAATCAACAAACAGAACTGTGTAACATCATCAACAAACACAAGTGTATGACATCATCAACAAACACAACTGTGTAGCATCACAAACAAACACAATTGTGTAACATCACCAACAAACACAGCTGTATAACATCACCAAGAAACACAGCTGTGTAAAATCACCAACAAACACAACGGTGTAACATCATCAACAAACACAGCTGTGTAACATCATCAATCATCAACAAACACAGCTGTATAACATCATCAAGAAACACAGCTGTGTAACATCACCAACAAACACATCTGTGCGACATCACCAACAAACACAACTGTGTAACATCATCAACAAACACAGCTGTATAACATCACCAAGAAACACAGCTGTGTAACATCACCAACAAACACAACGGTGTAACATCACCAACAAACACAGCTGTATAACATCACCAACAAAAACAACTATTTAACATCATTAACAGTTGTGTGACATAAGAAACAAACACAACTATGTAACATCATCAACAAATACATCTGTTTAACATCATCAACGAACACAAGTGTATGATATCATAAAAAACAAAAATGTGTGACATAACCATCAAAAACACAACTGTGTAACATCATCAACAAACACATCTTTGTGACATCACCAACAAACACAACTGTGTGACATCCTCACTAAATACAACTTAATGACTTCATCAACAAACACAACTGTATGACATCAACAACCACAACTGTGCAACATCCTCAACAAACACAACTGTATGACATAATCAAAATAAACACAACTGTGTAACATATGAAACAAACACAACTGTGTGACATCATCAACACACACAACTGTGTGACATAATCAACACACACAACTGTGTGACATCCTCAACAAACACAACTGTAAGACATCATCAACAAACACAAATGTGTAACATCATCAACAAAAACAATTGTACGACATCACCAACAAACACAGCCTTGTAACATCACCAACATACACAGCTGCGTATAATCACCAACATTCACAACTGTGTAACATCATTAAAAACCCAACTGTGCGACATCACCAGCAAACACAGCTGTGTAACATCACCAAGAAACACAGCTGTGTAGCACCATCAACAAACACAGCTGCGTGACATAACCAACAAACACAACTTAGAGTTTGTAACATTATCAACAAACACAGATGTGTAACATTACCAAACAAACACAGCTGTATGAAATAACCAACAAACACAGCTGTGTAACATCACCAACAAACACAACTGTGTAACATCATCACAAACACAGCTGTGTGACATCATCAACAAACACAGCTGTATGACATCATAAACAAACACAACGGTGTAAAATCACCAGCAATCACATCTGTGTAACATCATCACAAACACAGCTGTGTGACATCATCAACAAACACAAATGTGTGACAACACCAACACACACAACTGTGTGACATCATCAACAAACACAACCTTATGACATCACCAACAAACACAACTGTGTGATATCATCAAGAAATACAAACAATGGTGTAACATCACCAACAAATAGAGCTGTGTAACATCATTACAAAAAACAACTGTGTAACATCATCAACAAACACAGCTGTGTAACATCATCAATCATCAACAAACACAGCTGTATAACATCATCAAGAAACACAGCTGTGTAACATCACCAACAAACACATCTGTGCGACATCACCAACAAACACAACTGTGTAACATCATCAACAAACACAGCTGTATAACATCACCAAGAAACACAGCTGTGTAACATCACCAACAAACACAACGGTGTAACATCACCAACAAACACAGCTGTATAACATCAACAAAAACAACTATTTAACATCATTAACAGTTGTGTGACATAAGAAACAAACACAACTATGTAACATCATCAACAAATACATCTGTTTAACATCATCAACGAACACAAGTGTATGATATCATAAAAAACAAAAATGTGTGACATAACCATCAAAAACACAACTGTGTAACATCATCAACAAACACATCTTTGTGACATCACCAACAAACACAACTGTGTGACATCCTCACTAAATACAACTTAGTGACTTCATCAACAAACACAACTGTATGACATCAACAACCACAACTGTGCAACATCCTCAACAAACACAACTGTATGACATAATCAAAATAAACACAACTGTGTAACATATGAAACAAACACAACTGTGTTACATCATCAACACACACAACTGTATGACATCAACAACAAAAACTGTGTGACATCCTCAACAAACACAACTGTAAGACATCATCAACAAACACAAATGTGTAACATCATCAACAAAAACAATTGTACGACATCACCAACAAACACAGCCTTGTAACATCACCAACATACACAGCTGCGTATAATCACCAACATTCACAACTGTGTAACATCATTAAAAACCCAACTGTGCGACATCACCAGCAAACACAGCTGTGTAACATCACCAAGAAACACAGCTGTGTAGCACCATCAACAAACACAGCTGCGTGACATAACCAACAAACACAACTTAGAGTTTGTAACATTATCAACAAACACAGATGTGTAACATTACCAAACAAACACAGCTGTATGAAATAACCAACAAACACAGCTGTGTAACATCACCAACAAACACAACTGTGTAACATCATCACAAACACAGCTGTGTGACATCATCAACAAACACAGCTGTATGACATCATAAACAAACACAACGGTGTAAAATCACCAGCAATCACATCTGTGTAACATCATCACAAACACAGCTGTGTGACATCATCAACAAACACAAATGTGTGACAACACCAACACACACAACTGTGTGACATCATCAACAAACACAACCTTATGACATCACCAACAAACACAACTGTGTGATATCATCAAGAAATACAAACAATGGTGTAACATCACCAACAAATAGAGCTGTGTAACATCATTACCAAAAACAACTGTGTAACATCATCAACAAACACAGTTGTGTGACATCACCAACAAACACAAGTGTATGACTTAACAACAAACGCAAGTGTTTGACATAATCAACAAACAGAACTGTGTAACATCATCAACAAACACAAGTGTATGACATCATCAACAAACACAACTGTGTAGCATCACAAACAAACACAATTGTGTAACATCACCAACAAACACAGCTGTATAACATCACCAAGAAACACAGCTGTGTAAAATCACCAACAAACACAACGGTGTAACATCATCAACAAACACAGCTGTGTAACATCATCAATCATCAACAAACACAGCTGTATAACATCATCAAGAAACACAGCTGTGTAACATCACCAACAAACACATCTGTGCGACATCACCAACAAACACAACTGTGTAACATCATCAACAAACACAGCTGTATAACATCACCAAGAAACACAGCTGTGTAACATCACCAACAAACACAACGGTGTAACATCACCAACAAACACAGCTGTATAACATCACCAACAAAAACAACTATTTAACATCATTAACAGTTGTGTGACATAAGAAACAAACACAACTATGTAACATCATCAACAAATACATCTGTTTAACATCATCAACGAACACAAGTGTATGATATCATAAAAAACAAAAATGTGTGACATAACCATCAAAAACACAACTGTGTAACATCATCAACAAACACATCTTTGTGACATCACCAACAAACACAACTGTGTGACATCCTCACTAAATACAACTTAGTGACTTCATCAACAAACACAACTGTATGACATCAACAACCACAACTGTGCAACATCCTCAACAAACACAACTGTATGACATAATCAAAATAAACACAACTGTGTAACATATGAAACAAACACAACTGTGTTACATCATCAACACACACAACTGTATGACATCAACAACAAAAACTGTGTGACATCCTCAACAAACACAACTGTAAGACATCATCAACAAACACAAATGTGTAACATCATCAACAAAAACAATTGTACGACATCACCAACAAACACAGCCTTGTAACATCACCAACATACACAGCTGCGTATAATCACCAACATTCACAACTGTGTAACATCATTAAAAACCCAACTGTGCGACATCACCAGCAAACACAGCTGTGTAACATCACCAAGAAACACAGCTGTGTAGCACCATCAACAAACACAGCTGCGTGACATAACCAACAAACACAACTTAGAGTTTGTAACATTATCAACAAACACAGATGTGTAACATTACCAAACAAACACAGCTGTATGAAATAACCAACAAACACAGCTGTGTAACATCACCAACAAACACAACTGTGTAACATCATCACAAACACAGCTGTGTGACATCATCAACAAACACAGCTGTATGACATCATAAACAAACACAACGGTGTAAAATCACCAGCAATCACATCTGTGTAACATCATCACAAACACAGCTGTGTGACATCATCAACAAACACAAATGTGTGACAACACCAACACACACAACTGTGTGACATCATCAACAAACACAACCTTATGACATCACCAACAAACACAACTGTGTGATATCATCAAGAAATACAAACAATGGTGTAACATCACCAACAAATAGAGCTGTGTAACATCATTACCAAAAACAACTGTGTAACATCATCAACAAACACAGTTGTGTGACATCACCAACAAACACAAGTGTATGACTTAACAACAAACGCAAGTGTTTGACATAATCAACAAACAGAACTGTGTAACATCATCAACAAACACAAGTGTATGACATCATCAACAAACACAACTGTGTAGCATCACAAACAAACACAATTGTGTAACATCACCAACAAACACAGCTGTATAACATCACCAAGAAACACAGCTGTGTAAAATCACCAACAAACACAACGGTGTAACATCATCAACAAACACAGCTGTGTAACATCATCAATCATCAACAAACACAGCTGTATAACATCATCAAGAAACACAGCTGTGTAACATCACCAACAAACACATCTGTGCGACATCACCAACAAACACAACTGTGTAACATCATCAACAAACACAGCTGTATAACATCACCAAGAAACACAGCTGTGTAACATCACCAACAAACACAACGGTGTAACATCACCAACAAACACAGCTGTATAACATCACCAACAAAAACAACTATTTAACATCATTAACAGTTGTGTGACATAAGAAACAAACACAACTATGTAACATCATCAACAAATACATCTGTTTAACATCATCAACGAACACAAGTGTATGATATCATAAAAAACAAAAATGTGTGACATAACCATCAAAAACACAACTGTGTAACATCATCAACAAACACATCTTTGTGACATCACCAACAAACACAACTGTGTGACATCCTCACTAAATACAACTTAGTGACTTCATCAACAAACACAACTGTATGACATCAACAACCACAACTGTGCAACATCCTCAACAAACACAACTGTATGACATAATCAAAATAAACACAACTGTGTAACATATGAAACAAACACAACTGTGTTACATCATCAACACACACAACTGTATGACATCAACAACAAAAACTGTGTGACATCCTCAACAAACACAACTGTAAGACATCATCAACAAACACAAATGTGTAACATCATCAACAAAAACAATTGTACGACATCACCAACAAACACAGCCTTGTAACATCACCAACATACACAGCTGCGTATAATCACCAACATTCACAACTGTGTAACATCATTAAAAACCCAACTGTGCGACATCACCAGCAAACACAGCTGTGTAACATCACCAAGAAACACAGCTGTGTAGCACCATCAACAAACACAGCTGCGTGACATAACCAACAAACACAACTTAGAGTTTGTAACATTATCAACAAACACAGATGTGTAACATTACCAAACAAACACAGCTGTATGAAATAACCAACAAACACAGCTGTGTAACATCACCAACAAACACAACTGTGTAACATCATCACAAACACAGCTGTGTGACATCATCAACAAACACAGCTGTATGACATCATAAACAAACACAACGGTGTAAAATCACCAGCAATCACATCTGTGTAACATCATCACAAACACAGCTGTGTGACATCATCAACAAACACAAATGTGTGACAACACCAACACACACAACTGTGTGACATCATCAACAAACACAACCTTATGACATCACCAACAAACACAACTGTGTGATATCATCAAGAAATACAAACAATGGTGTAACATCACCAACAAATAGAGCTGTGTAACATCATTACCAAAAACAACTGTGTAACATCATCAACAAACACAGTTGTGTGACATCACCAACAAACACAAGTGTATGACTTAACAACAAACGCAAGTGTTTGACATAATCAACAAACAGAACTGTGTAACATCATCAACAAACACAAGTGTATGACATCATCAACAAACACAACTGTGTAGCATCACAAACAAACACAATTGTGTAACATCACCAACAAACACAGCTGTATAACATCACCAAGAAACACAGCTGTGTAAAATCACCAACAAACACAACGGTGTAACATCATCAACAAACACAGCTGTGTAACATCATCAATCATCAACAAACACAGCTGTATAACATCATCAAGAAACACAGCTGTGTAACATCACCAACAAACACATCTGTGCGACATCACCAACAAACACAACTGTGTAACATCATCAACAAACACAGCTGTATAACATCACCAAGAAACACAGCTGTGTAACATCACCAACAAACACAACGGTGTAACATCACCAACAAACACAGCTGTATAACATCACCAACAAAAACAACTATTTAACATCATTAACAGTTGTGTGACATAAGAAACAAACACAACTATGTAACATCATCAACAAATACATCTGTTTAACATCATCAACGAACACAAGTGTATGATATCATAAAAAACAAAAATGTGTGACATAACCATCAAAAACACAACTGTGTAACATCATCAACAAACACATCTTTGTGACATCACCAACAAACACAACTGTGTGACATCCTCACTAAATACAACTTAGTGACTTCATCAACAAACACAACTGTATGACATCAACAACCACAACTGTGCAACATCCTCAACAAACACAACTGTATGACATAATCAAAATAAACACAACTGTGTAACATATGAAACAAACACAACTGTGTAACATGAAACAAACACAACTGTGTAACATCCTCAACAAACACAACTGTATGACATCATCAACAAACACAACTGTGTGACATGACCAACAAACACAACTGTGTGACATCAACAAACACAACTGTGTAACATCATGAACAAAAACATCTGTATGACATCATCAACAAACACAATTGCGCTACATCACCAACAAACACAACTGTGTAACATCATCAACAAACACAACTGTGTGAGATCCTCAACAAACACAACTATGTAACATCATCAACAAACACAGCTAAATGACATCATCAACAAACACATTTTTGTGACATCACCAACAAACACATCTTTGTGACATCACCAACAAATACAACTGTGTGGCATCTTCACCAAACACAACTGTGTGACATCCTCAACAAACACAACTGTGTGACATTATCAACAACCACAACTGTGTGACATACTCAACAAATACAACTGTGCAACATCCTCAACAAACACAACTGTATGACATCATCATCAAATACAAATACGTAACATCATCAACAAACACAATTTCGCGACATCACCAACAAACACAACTGTGCAACATCATCAACAAACACATCTGTGTAACATCATCAAGAAACACAAATGTGTAACATATCAACAAACACAACTGTGTGACATCATCAACAAACACAACCTTATGACATCACCAACAAACACAACTGTGTGATATCATAAAAAAATACAACGGTGTAATATCACCAACAAATAGAGCTGTGTAACATCACTACCAAAAACAACTGTGTAAATCATCAACAAACACAGTTGTGTGACATCACCAACAAAAACAACTGTGTAACATAATCAATAAACACATCTGCGTGACATCATCAACAAACACAGCTGTGTGGCATGACCAACAAACACATCTGTGCGACATCACCAACAAACACAACTGTGTAACATCATCAACAAACACAGCTGTGTAACATCATCAACAAACACAGCTGTGTAACATCACCAACAAACACAGCTGTGTAACATCATCAACAAACACAGCTGTGTAACATCACCAAGAAACACAGCTGTGTAACATCACCAACAAACACAGCTGTGTAACATCACCAACAAACACAACGGTGTAACATCACCAACAAACACAACTGTGTAACATCACCAACAAAAACAACTGTATAACATCATTAACAGTTGTGTGACATAAGAAACAAACACAACTATGTAACATCATCAACAAACACATCTGTTTAACATCATCAACGAACACAAGTGTATGATATTATAAAAAAACACAAATGTGTGACATAACCAACAAAAACACAACTGTGTAACATCATCAACACACACAACTGTATGACATCAACAACCACAACTGTGTGACATACTCAACAAACACAACTGTATGACATCATCAAAATAAACACAACTGTGTAACATATGAAACAAACACAACTGTGTAACATCCTCAAAACACACAACTGTGTAACATTCTCAACAAACACAACTGTATGACATCATCAACAAACACAACTGTGTGACATGACCAACAAACACAACTGTGTGACATCAACAAACACAACTGTGTGACATCATCAACAAAAACAACTGTGTGACATCACCAACAAAAACAACTGTGTGACACCAACAAACACAACTGTGTGACACCAACAAACACAACTGTGTGACATCAACAAACACAACTGTGTGACACCAACAAACACAACTGTGTGACACCAACAAACACAACTGTGTGACATCACCAACAAACACAACTGTGTGACATCATCAACAAAAACAACTGTGTGACATCATCAACAAACACAATTGCGCGACATCACCAACAAACACAACTGTGTAACATCATCAACAAACACATCTGTGTAACATCATCAACAAACACAGATGTGTGACATCATCAACAAACACAAATGTGTGACAACACCAACAAACACAACTGTGTGACATCATCAACAAACACAACCTTATGACATCACCAACAAACACAACTGTGTGATATCATCAAGAAATACAACGGTGTAACATCACCAACAAATAGAGCTGTGTAACATCACTACCAAAAAAACTGTGTAACATCATCAACAAACACAGTTATGTGACATCACCAACAAACACAAGTGTATGACATAACCAACAAACGCAAGTGTTTGACATCATCAACAAACACAACTGTGTAGCATCAACAACAAACACAACTGTGTAACATAATCAATAAACACATCTGCGTGACATCATCAACAAGCACAGCTGTGTGGCATGGCCAACAAACACATCTGTGCGACATCACCAACAAACACAACTGTGTAACATCATCAACAAACACATCTGTGCGACATCACCAACAAACACAACTGTGTAACATCATCAACAAACACAGCTGTGTAACATCGTCAACAAACACAGCTGTGTAACATCACCAACAAACACAGCTATGTAACATCATCAACAAACACAGCTGTGTAACATCACCAACAAACACGACTGTGTAATATCATCAACAAACACAGCTGTGTGACATCCTCAACAAACACAGATGTGTGACGTCATCAACAAACACAAATGTGTAACGTATTCAACAAACACAGATGTGTTACATCAACAACAAACACAGATGTGTTACATCATCAACAAACACCTGTGTAACATCATCAACAAACATAGATGTGTGACATCATCAACAAGCACAGCTGTGTGGCATGGCCAACAAACACATCTGTGCGACATCACCAACAAACACAACTGTGTAACATCATCAACAAACACATCTGTGCGACATCACCAACAAACACAACTGTGTAACATCATCAACAAACACAGCTGTGTAACATCGTCAACAAACACAGCTGTGTAACATCACCAACAAACACAGCTATGTAACATCATCAACAAACACAGCTGTGTAACATCACCAACAAACACGACTGTGTAATATCATCAACAAACACAGCTGTGTGACATCCTCAACAAACACAGATGTGTGACGTCATCAACAAACACAAATGTGTAACGTATTCAACAAACACAGATGTGTTACATCAACAACAAACACAGATGTGTTACATCATCAACAAACACCTGTGTAACATCATCAACAAACATAGATGTGTGACATCATCAACAAACACAGCTGTGTGGCATCATCAACAAACACAGATGTGTTACATCATCAACAAACACAACTGTGCAACATCATCAACAAACACAGCTGTGTAACATCATCAACAAACACAACTGTGTAACATCATCATCAAACACAGCTGTGTGGCATCATCAACAAACACAACTGTTTAACATCATCAACAAACACAGCTGTATGGCATCATCAACAAACACAACTGTTTAACATCATCAACAAACACAGCTGTGTAACATCATCAATAAACATAGGTGTGTGACATCATCAACAAACACAGGTGTGTGACATCACCAACAAACACAGCTGTGTGGCATCATCAACAAACACAACCGTTTAACATCATCAACAAACACAGCTGTGTAACATCATCAATAAACATAGGTGTGTGACATCATCAACAAACACAGGTGTGTGACATCACCAACAAACACAGCTGTGTGGCATCATCAACAAACACAACTGTTTAACATCATCAACAAACACAGGTGTGTGACATCATCATCAAACACAGCTGTGTGACATCATCAACAAACACAGCTGTGTGACATCATCAACAAACACAGGTGTGTGCCATCATCAACAAACACAGCTGTGTAACATCATCAACAAACACAGGTGTGTGACATCATCAACAAACACAGCTGTGTGACATCATCAACAAACACAGCTGTGTGACATCATCAACAAACACAGCTGTGTGACATCATCAACAAACACAGCTGTCTGACATCAACAACAAACACAGCTGTCTGACATCATCAACAAACACAGGTGTGTGACATCAACATTGTGGCGGTATCAGTTGTCACTAATCTACTTAGCAGCAACCCACGTGTGAGTTTTTTACTAGATCAATACTGTATGACGTCATCAACTACCAATACTCATATGACGTCATAAACTACCAATACTCATATGACGTCATCAACTACCAATACTCATATGACGTCATCAACTATCAATACTCATATGACGTCATAAACTATCAATACTCATATGACGTCATCAACTACCAATACTCATATGACGTCATCAACTACCAATACTCATATGACGTCATAAACTACCAATACTCATATGACGTCATAAACTATCAATACTCATATGACGTCATAAACTACCAATACTCATATGACGTCATCAACTACCAATACTCATATGACGTCATAAACTACCAATACTCATATGACGCCATCAACTACCAATACTCATATGACGTCATCAACTACCAATACTCATATGACGTCATCAACTACCAATACTCATATGACGTCATCAACTACCAATACTCATATGACGCCGGCAACTACCAATACTCATATGACGTCATCAACTACCAATACTCATATGACGTCATCAACTATCAATACTCATATGACGTCATCAACTATCAATACTCATATGACGTCATCAACTATCAATACTCATATGACGCCGGCAACTACCAATACTCATATGACGCCGGCAACTATCAATACTCATATGACGCCGGCAACTACCAATACTCATATGACGTCATCAACTATCAATACTCATATGACGCCGGCAACTACCAATACTCATATGACGCCGGCAACTACCAATACTCATATGACGCCGGCAACTACCAATACTCATATGACGCCAGCAACTACCAATACTCATATGACGCCGGCAACTACCAATACTCATATGACGCCAGCAACTACCAATACTCATATGACGCCGGCAACTACCAATACTCATATGACGCCGGCAACTACCAATACTCATATGACGCCGGCAACTACCAATACTCATATGACGCCGGCTACTACCAAAACTGTATGACGCCAGCAACTACCACAACTGTATGACGCCAGCAAATGCCACAACTACGTGACGCCACCCAACTTGTAGACGTCCCCAGATCGATACAGTTTATTGAATTTGTCTCCAAGTTCCTGCTCTCCCTCTCTCTCTCTCTCTCGTGCCTGGGGCAAGTTTTGCAGCGTTGACACTCTCTGGACTAGTTCTTGTCATTTGTCTCTCCTTCCCTCTCTTGTCTTCTATCTTTCATTCTCTCTATTTGACATTCTCTTGTTTAGCAGCAAATGTTACCAGAGATGCTTGTATTGAGCGGACCACAGGTCACGGACATTGTTGTAGCCCTGCTGAGTTGCTGCACTGTGGTGTGAGTCCTATTCCAGCAAGTTACAGGTACACAGCTCAACAGACTGTCTAGCAACACACACACATCACACACTTGGAAAAGGTGAACTTCGTGACTAGATTCCCACACACGTTCGCAAGCAAATATAACCACTCTGGTTGCATTTAACATGGCGTCTCGAACATGCAAGTATATACAATAATACATTCTGTACAATTTCTTTTAAAAGTAGGACACCAACAAAGTGTCTCAATTTTTCCCGCACTTTTCACAGAGTGCCCTACATATGGCCCACACGGTTCACCATTGTTGTCTGCCAAACCATACAGATCTCTGACCCTCCTACAGAACGTGACGCTGTTCTTATGTCTGCTTATGAGCACGTGATCTCGCGCGCTCCCCACTGTGTTGCTGTGTTCCTGTGTATGTGTTATTATGTGTGCTGTGTGTGTGTGTGTTGTTGTTGTGTATATGTGTTGCGCGTGTCAATTGTGGACATTGTCTCAACAAAGCTGAGATCAAACGCCCACAACAGATATTGTCACTTGGAAGTATCCACTCAACACATGTTGAGATGAGATTGCTGAGACCAGTTCTATGTCTTTGACATTTGGACATGGAGAAACCACAAGCTATGAGTGTCCTAACAAGCAAGAAGACGCGCCGCAACTCTGAGCATCGTGAAGGACGGCAAACTGAAGAAGTCGTAACGATGGCAACATGGGCACCCAGACTTCACTTTCATCATAACATTACTTACATAAAGGAAATACTTTCTCGGTCAGATATGGTCGTATTTCCTTAATCTTCCTTAGACACTACATCACGATGACAATGTTGCCGTGGTCACTGCTGTCTTTGAAAAATGCTATGGTTGTAGTAATGTTACACTGAGTTATAGTAGTTCATGCTTATCATACTGGTAGACTGAGTTATGGTAGTTCATGCTTATCATACTGGTAGACTGAATTATGGTAGTTCATGCTTATCATACTGGTAGACTGAATTATGGTAGTTCATGCTTATCATACTGGTAGACTGAGTTATGGTAGTTCATGCTTATCATACTGGTAGACTGAGTTATGGTAGTTCATGCTTATCATACTGGTAGACTGAATTATGGTAGTTCATGCTTATCATACTGGTAGACTGAGTTATGGTAGTTCATGCTTATCATACTGGTAGACTGAATTATGGTAGTTTTATGACTGTAGGATTCTTCTTCTTCTACCTTTCAACTCCCTGTGAAGCATAGATCTTCAACAAACACTTTCAGCTCCCTGTGAAGCATAGATCTTCAACAAACACTTTCAGCTCCCTGTGAAGCATAGATCTTCAACAAACACTTTCAGCTCCCTGTGGAGCATAGGTCTTCAACAAACACTTTCAGCTCCCTGTGGAGCATAGGTCTTCAACAAACACTTTCAGCTCCCTGTGGAGCATAGGTCTTCAACAAACACTTTCAGCTCCCTGTGGAGCATAGATCTTCAACAAACACTTTCAGCTCCCTGTGGAGCATAGGTCTTCAACAGACACTTTCAGCTCCCTGTGGAGCATAGGTCTTCAACAAACACTTTCAACTCCTGTGGAGCATAGGTCTTCAACAGACACTTTCAGCTCCCTGTGGAGCATAGATCTTCAACAAACACTTTCAACTCCCTGTGGAGCATAGGTTTTCAACAAACAATTTCAGCTCTCTGTGGAGCATAGGTCTTCAACAGACACTTTCAACTCCCTGTGGAGCATAGGTCTTCAACAAACATTTTCAGCTCCCAGTGGAGCATAGGTCTTGAACAAACACTTTCAGCTCTTTGTGGAGCATAGGTCTTCAACAAACACTTTCAGCTCCCTGTGGAGCATAGGTCTTCAACAAACACTTTCAGCTCCCTGTGGAGCATAGGTCTTCAACAAACACTTTCAGCTCCCTGTGGAGCATAGGTCTTCAACAAACACTTTCAGCTTCCCGTGGAGCATAGGTCTTCAACAAACACTTTCAGCTCTTTGTGGAGCATAGGTCTTCAACAAACACTTTCAGCTTCCCGTGGAGCATAGGTCTTCAACAAACACTTTCAGCTCTTTGTGGAGCATAGGTCTTCAAAAAACACTTTCAACTCCCTGTGGAGCATAGGTCTTCAACAAACACTTTCAACTCCCTGTGGAGCATAGGTCTTCAACAAACACTTTCAACTCCCTGTGGAGCATAGGTCTTCAACAAAGACTTTCCAAGTCGTTCTGTTTCTTGCCATTCTTGTAAGATCATTCCATGTCTTCCCCATCATCTTCATTTCTGCTTCTGTCTGTCTTCTCCAAGAATTTCTTGGTCTTCCTCTTTGTCTTTTCCCTGGGGATTCCAAAAAAGGCTCTGTTGTGTAATACTCTCAGTTGGCTTCCGCAGTGTGTGTCTGTCAAGCGCCATCGTCTTCGCTATATCTCTTTATCCACTGGTATTTGACTGGTACATTTCCATAATTCTGTTAGTGATTTTGTTCTGCCATTTCCATCCTTTTATTCTGCGTAAGCATCCATTAATGATGCTGTTGTGATCTCTCATCAAATATGCTCACTTTATCCTGCATCTGTTGATGGCTGTGTGATAGGAGAGCTATGTCATCAGCGAAGTCTAAATCATCAAGTTGCTTGGTCAGTGACCACTACATTCCATTTCTTTTGTTTTGAGTTAGAAAGTAGAAAGAGAAATGGAGACAGAAGGCATCCCTGCCTTACTCCTGTGCTTTTTTCAAATGCTTCAGTAAGCTGTCCTTCATGCACCACACTACATTTCGTTCCTTCATACACCGCCCTTATCAGGTTAATAAACTTTATGGGGATTCCGTAAGGACTCAGCAACTTCCAAAGCATTCTTCTGTCTAAACTATCAAATGCCTTTTTGTAATCTATGAATTCAATATAAAGTGGGAATGTTAGTTCTAAACTTTGTTCAACTATTATACGTAGAGTAGTTATTTGATCAGCACATGATCTGTTCTTCCTAAAACATTCTTGTTCATCTCTCAAATGTTTCTCTATGGCCTCTTTTAGTCTCTCCAGAATGATTCTGCTGAATATTTTTCCTGGCACTGATAGTAGCATAATTCCCGTATAATTTGTGCACTCCTGTAAACTTCCTTTCTTTGGTAGTTTGATCATATAACCTTCTCTCCAGTCTTTAGGTATTTCTTCCCTCTCCCAAATTTTATCTAATAGATTATGTAACATCTTGGTAGAGGTGTTAATATCTGCTTTGATGGCTTCCGAAGGAATTTCATCTGGTTCCATTTTTTAATAGTTTGATGGCTTTCATTATTTCTTCTTTGCTTGGTTTTCCACCTGTAACGTGTAACTCTTCTTCTGCTGGTAGTATATCTGGAGGCACCAATATCAATAGCCACCAATATCAACAGCCACCAATATCAACAGCCACCAATATCAACAGCCACCAATATCAACAGCCACCAATATCAACAGCCACCAATATTAAGGCAACCAATATCAACAGCCACCAATATCAACAGCCACCAATATCAACAGCCACCAATATCAACAGCCACCAATATTAAGGCCACCAATATCAACAGCCACCAATATCAACAGCCACCAATATCAACAGCCACCAATATCAACAGCCACCAATATCAACAGCCACCAATATTAAGGCCACCAATATCAAAAGCCACCAATATTAAGGCCACCAATATCAACAGCCACCAATATCAACAGCCACCAATATCAACAGCCACCAATATCAACAGCCACCAATATCAACAGCCACCAATATCAACAGCCACCAATATTAAGGCCACCAATATCAACAGCCACCAATATTAAGGCCACCAATATCAACAGCCACCAATATCAACAGCCACCAATATCAACAGCCACCAATATTAAGGCCACCAATATCAACAGCCACCAATATCAACAGCCACCAATATCAACAGCCACCAATATCAACAGCCACCAATATCAACAGCCACCAATATCAACAGCCACCAATATCAACAGCCACCAATATTAAGGCCACCAATATCAACAGCCACCAATATTAAGGCCACCAATATCAACAGCCACCAATATCAACAGCCACCAATATCAACAGCCACCAATATCAACAGCCACCAATATCAACAGCCACCAATATTAAGGCCACCAATATCAACAGCCACCAATATCAACAGCCACCAATATCAACAGCCACCAATATCAACAGCCACCAATATTAAGGCCACCAATATCAACAGCCACCAATATTAAGGCCACCAATATCAACAGCCACCAATATCAACAGCCACCTATATCAACAGCCACCTATATCAACAGCCACCAATATCAACAGCCACCAATATCAACAGCCACCAATATCAACAGCCACCAATATTAAGGCCACCAATATCAACAGCCACCAATATTAAGGCCACCAATATCAACAGCCACCAATATCAACAGCCACCAATATCAACAGCCACCAATATCAACAGCCACCAATATTAAGGCCACCAATATCAACAGCCACCAATATTAAGGCCACCAATATCAACAGCCACCAATATCAACAGCCACCTATATCAACAGCCACCTATATCAACAGCCACCAATATCAACAGCCACCAATATTAAGGCCACCAATATCAACAGCCACCAATATCAACAGCCACCTATATCAACAGCCACCTATATCAACAGCCACCAATATCAACAGCCACCAATATCAACAGCCACCAATATCAACAGCCACCAATATCAACAGCCACCAATATCAACAGCCACCAATATCAACAGCCACCAATATTAAGGCCACCAATATCAACAGCCACCAATATCAACAGCCACCAATATCAACAGCCACCAATATCAACAGCCACCAATATTAAGGCCACCAATATCAACAGCCACCAATATTAAGGCCACCAATATCAACAGCCACCAATATCAACAGCCACCTATATCAACAGCCACCTATATCAACAGCCACCAATATCAACAGCCACCAATATCAACAGCCACCAATATCAACAGCCACCAATATTAAGGCCACCAATATCAACAGCCACCTATATCAACAGCCACCAATATCAACAGCCACCGTTGGACGGTCCTACAGAGATATGACCAGTAATATGAGTCCATCAAGAAACCAGCTTGGAGATAGCTCCCTGCATCGCTGCATGAGGATTGAAGGAGACAAGATTCCAATAGAAGAATTCTAATGTCTGGAGCGCTACGTCATAACAAACATTGGAGAGTATGGCTGCTTTAAATGAGGAAATACAAACAAGATAAAAGAGGCAGACCAAGAATAACATGGACGAGTAACATCAAAAGAAGGACAAGTCAGCCTATGACAACCTACACCATTAAAACAAGAGACAGAGCGAAATGGCGCTCCATGGTAGCCAAGCGGAGACGGCACTCGATGATGATGAAACAAGGAACAGATGCTACAGGCTAGTGAGATAGTATTTCAGATTTGAAATGGTCTTTTCTCGCCCCGCCCCCCCCCCCCCCCCGACCTTTTGTATACATCATGAGCGAAGTAAAGAAACATGACAGCATGTGCACAGTCCGGATAGACACAAGTCAAGGTAGTGAGATCAATGACACTAGGCGCTGTTGTGGTTGCTGCCACTTGAGACGATCCATGATGGCGACCAGAGCAACAACAGGCCTACCAACAGTCATATGACAATGTTGTCACGCGAACTTTGATGGCAACCCACAGCCAGTTTCTACGTGATTACACGGTGACAGTGTGTGACGTGACTATGGCACGTTGTGTGACGTGACTCACGTCACAACAACTTAACACAAAGCCACACCTTGCAATAACGTCGAAAGTGGCAGTGCCACGCCCCAGTGACATTAGCGCCAGAAATCAGATACTCAACACGTCAAGGGCAATAACCGAGGTAAGCTGTCGACATATCAAAACCGGTTATTCTAACTCGCGTTGTTTCCCTTTAGCAGAAGGACACGTCAATCGGGTCCATCGCTCGATCTGTTCGTCAACAATTTCATTGGCTTACTTGACCACAGCCAACTACAGATGTACTAAGTCGCGTTCGCAAACAATAGAACCCTCCAACTAGTGTGACGTTTTAAGCTATAGAAGTCAAAGACATCTGACGTCACTGCACCCACAAACGTCCCTGCCCTCAAAGCTGAAACAGTTGAAGGCTTTCCTCTCAGTCCGCGGGCCTAACTACAGATCTGTAGATGTCTGTGACTTGACTATATCTGTAGATGTCTGTGACTTGACTATATCTGTAGTTGTCTGTGACTTGACTATATCTCTAGTTGTGTATGACTTGACTATATATGTAGATGTCTGTAACTTGACTATATCTGTAGTTATCTGTGTCTTGACTATAGGGAGATTAGAAACATCGTATTTGACTGTGACTTGATTATATCTGTAGATGTCTCTGACTTGACTATATCTGTAAATGTCTGTGTCTTGACTATATCTGTAGTTATCTGTGTCGTGACTATATCTGTAGATGTATGTGACTTGACTATATCTGTAGATGTCTGTTACTTGACTATATCTGTAGTTGTCTGTGACTTGACTATATCTGTAGTTGTCTGTAACTTGACTATATCTGTAGATGTTTGTAACTTGACTATATCTGTAGATGTCTGTAACTTGACTATATCTGTAGATGTCTGTAACTTGACTATATCTGTAGATGTCTGTAACTTGACTATATCTGTAGATGTCTGTTACTTGACTATATCTGTAATTGTCTGTGACTTGACTATATCTGTAGATGTCTGTGTCTTGACTATATCTCTAGTTGTGTATGACTTGACTATATCTGTAGTTGTCTGTGACTTGACTATATCTCTAGTTGTGTATGACTTGACTATATCTGTAGATGTCTGTGACTTGACTATTTATGTAGATGTATGTAACTTGACTATATCTGTAGTTATCTGTGTCTTGACTATAGGGAGATTAGAAACATCGTATTTGACTGTGACTTTACTATATCTGTAGCTGTCTGTAACTTGACTATATCTGTGACTTAACTATATCTGTAGATGTCTGTGACTTAACTATATCGGTATATGTCTGTAACTTGACTATATCTGTAGTTGTCTGTGTCTTGACTATAGGGAGTTTAGAAACATCGTATTTGACTGTGATTTGATTATATCTGTAGATGGCTGTGACTTGACTATATCTGTAGTTGTCTGTGACTTGACTATATTTCTAGTTGTCTATGACTTGACTATATCTGTAGTTGTCTGTGTCTTGACTATATCTGTAGTTGTCTGTGACTTGACTACATCTCTAGTTGTCAATGACTTGACTATATCTGTAGTTGTCTGTGACTTGACTATATATGTAGTTGTCTGTGACTTGGCTATATCTGTAGTTGTCTGTGACTTTACAATATCTGTACTTGTCTGTGACTTGACTATATCTCTAGTTGTCTGTGACTTGACTTTATCTGTAGTTGTCTGTGACTTGACTGTATCTGTAGTTGTCTGTGACTTGACTATATCTGCCGTTGTCTGTGACTTGATTATATATGTAGTTGTATGTGCCTTGACAATATCTGTATTTGTCTGTGACTTGATTATATCTGTAGATGTCTGTGACTTGACTATATCTGTAGATGTCTGTGACTTGACTATATCTGTAGTTGTCTGTGACTTGACTATATCTCTAGTTGTGTATGACTTGACTATATATGTAGATGTCTGTAACTTGACTATATCTGTAGTTATCTGTGTCTTGACTATAGGGAGATTAGAAACATCGTATTTGACTGTGACTTGATTATATCTGTAGATGTCTCTGACTTGACTATATCTGTAAATGTCTGTGTCTTGACTATATCTGTAGTTATCTGTGTCGTGACTATATCTGTAGATGTATGTGACTTGACTATATCTGTAGATGTCTGTTACTTGACTATATCTGTAGTTGTCTGTGACTTGACTATATCTGTAGTTGTCTGTAACTTGACTATATCTGTAGATGTTTGTAACTTGACTATATCTGTAGATGTCTGTAACTTGACTATATCTGTAGATGTCTGTAACTTGACTATATCTGTAGATGTCTGTAACTTGACTATATCTGTAGATGTCTGTTACTTGACTATATCTGTAATTGTCTGTGACTTGACTATATCTGTAGATGTCTGTGTCTTGACTATATCTCTAGTTGTGTATGACTTGACTATATCTGTAGTTGTCTGTGACTTGACTATATCTCTAGTTGTGTATGACTTGACTATATCTGTAGATGTCTGTGACTTGACTATTTATGTAGATGTATGTAACTTGACTATATCTGTAGTTATCTGTGTCTTGACTATAGGGAGATTAGAAACATCGTATTTGACTGTGACTTTACTATATCTGTAGCTGTCTGTAACTTGACTATATCTGTGACTTAACTATATCTGTAGATGTCTGTGACTTAACTATATCGGTATATGTCTGTAACTTGACTATATCTGTAGTTGTCTGTGTCTTGACTATAGGGAGTTTAGAAACATCGTATTTGACTGTGATTTGATTATATCTGTAGATGGCTGTGACTTGACTATATCTGTAGTTGTCTGTGACTTGACTATATTTCTAGTTGTCTATGACTTGACTATATCTGTAGTTGTCTGTGTCTTGACTATATCTGTAGTTGTCTGTGACTTGACTACATCTCTAGTTGTCAATGACTTGACTATATCTGTAGTTGTCTGTGACTTGACTATATATGTAGTTGTCTGTGACTTGGCTATATCTGTAGTTGTCTGTGACTTTACAATATCTGTACTTGTCTGTGACTTGACTATATCTCTAGTTGTCTGTGACTTGACTTTATCTGTAGTTGTCTGTGACTTGACTGTATCTGTAGTTGTCTGTGACTTGACTATATCTGCCGTTGTCTGTGACTTGATTATATATGTAGTTGTATGTGCCTTGACAATATCTGTATTTGTCTGTGACTTGATTATATCTGTAGTTGTCTGTGACTTGACTGTATCTGTAGTTGTCTGTGACTTGACTATATTTGTAGTTGTCTGTGACTTGACTATATTTGTAGTTGTCTGTGACTATAGGTATGTATTAGGAAGTGTTTTTTTTATCAGGAGAATGAATTCGAAAGAGTATTCGCATTTACCATTGGATGGATATTGTTTCATTACATTATATACTATATTGACATTACTGCGATCACGGCCAGCTAGGACACGGACCTGGACAGCTGGTTAATCAGCTGTTATAATCAGCTGCTCGCTGCCCTGGTCTCTGGCCGTGCACTATTACCGGCGACACACATGCGCCTTGTTCCTGACCTTATTTGACACCTGGAGCTGGTCAAGCACGAGATCTCTCGCTTGGGAAACCCCGACACTTTATAACGTGTCGCGTGTTACAAATAGTGGTTCGTACTTCGACTTGTGTTCTGCCCGCGACTTTCGGTTTCTTTTCTTTAACATTTCCAAGTCTGTCTTCGTCAGGCGTGATCTGCTAACTGTTGGACACACCAAATTAGAACACTTTTATGCAAACAGTCTTTATTTCACAGCCCAATCTATGGGCGATGTGTTTAACATGTTTACTTGACATTACATGACCAATGTAAGGGAGCCGCGATAGCTCAGTGGTTAGTGAACTGGACTACAAAGGACAAGGGGTAGGGTTCGATCCCAACCGACTGCTTCCGGGTTCACCCAGCCTTAAATGAATACCGGATTTTTTCTGGGAAAGTAAAGCAGCACGGGCGTAATACTGACCACATTACCCAAAAAATCATGTGCTGAAGGGCTGTGAAATATAGGGTCACTAAGACCATATTTCCCTATACGCCACTTGGCGCGACGGGGGGTACTTCTTTACTTTTTACATGACCAATGTTGGTAATTAATAAGGTCATTCACACACTATGCCCAGTAACAACGTCACTCGCCACTGGGCCCTAGGCTTCTACACATTTCTCAACTTATCTGCTCACTTAAGCGGAGACCGTTCCCCATTGAACGCCCTCCTCAGGTCTAAGTCTATTATACTTATTCTATTCGTCTGGTGGACTTTAATTCTCTAGAAACTCTTAACCTAATCCTCGAGGTTTCATCTATGACTGTTCAGAACTCTCTACATCTACGCGTGTGTTATCTCTGCTGTTCTCCAGGGAAAATCCTCCCGTTTCTTTGTGTCTCCTCTTCAAATATTTGTCGGCTCTTCCAATCAAATCAATCCACGTGTTTAATTTCTCGAATAATACACCTCCGCAAATCTCGAGATAGTCTATTTCATATTTTTTTCTTATTTTTAACGTGGGTTATCACTTTCGGTTGGCTTGTCATTTATTTCGGACAATCAGGCTTTCTCCCTTCCTCTCCTTCTTTCTCATGGTATCTCCCCCCCCCCCCCCACGTCTACAGGTAGACTAGAAACATCGTAGGTGTCTGTGACTATAGGAAGACCATAAACATCGTAGTTGTCTGTGACTATAGGAAGACCATAAACATCGTAGTTGTCTGTGACTATAGGAAGACCATAAACAGCGTAGTTGTCTGTGACTATAGGAAGACCATAAACATCGTAGTTGTCTGTGACTTGACTATAGGTAGACCAGAAACATCGTAGTTGCCTGTGACTATAAGAAGATCAGAAACATCGTTGTTGTCTGTGACTATAGGAAGATCAGAAACATCGTTGTTGTCTGTGACTATAGGTAGACCAGAAACATCGTAGTTGTCTGTGACTATAGGACGACCATAAACATCGTAGTTGTCTGTGACTATAGGAAGACCATAAACAGCGTAGTTGTCTGTGACTATAGGAAGACCATAAACATCGTAGTTGTCTGTGACTTGACTATAGGTAGACCAGAAACATCGTAGTTGCCTGTGACTATAAGAAGATCAGAAACATCGTTGTTGTCTGTGACTATAGGAAGATCAGAAACATCGTTGTTGTCTGTGACTATAGGACGACCATAAACATCGTAGTTGTCTGTGACTTGACTATAGGTAGACCAAAAACATCGTAGTTGTCTGTGACTTGACTATAGGTAGACCATAAACATCGTAGTTGTCTGTGACTTGACTATAGGTAGACCAAAAACATCGTAGTTGTCTGTGACTATAAGAAGATCAGAAACATCGTAGTTGTCTGTGACTATAAGAAGACCAGAAACATCGTAGTTTCTGTGACTTGACTATAGGACGATCAGAAACATCGTAGTTGTCTGTGACTTGACTATAGGACGATCAGAAACATCGTAGTTGTCTGTGACTTGACTATAGGACGATCAGGAACATCGTAGTTGTCTTATTTCTAAAGAGGGCGGGAAAAAACAAACTATTGATAGTGTATCTTCCCAATAGCAACTGGTAGTTCTGAAGCACTGATGATCTCGCAATGACCAATGAAGAAAAATGTTTCATTCAAAACAAAATTCTACGGACAAATCGTTAGGATAATTTGGATAATAAAAAAAAGCAATGACCTACTGAAAGGTTTATATGTGAAAAAAGCTGGACTATAAGCCCCATTCTACAGAGGAGATTACAATACTATGGTCACGTCAAAAAACATAGTGGACTAGAAAGAACAATAATGGTAGGTATGGCTCCTGGATAACGCATTATGGGCAGACCAAGAAGAAGGTTGGCGAAGATATTAAATTGACATTGAAAATGACAACAAAAAAAAGGAAGATCTGGCCAGAGACAGAGATTCTTTCAGATGGGCTGTGGTGAATGCAACGTTCTGTGGAAGATCTGGCCAGAGACAGAGATTCTTTCAAACGGGCTGTGGTGAATGCAACGTTCTGTGGAAGATCTGGCCAGAGACAGAGATTCTTTCAGATGGACTGTGGTGAATGCAACGTTCTGTGGAAGATCTGGCCAGAGACAGAGATTCTTTCAGATGGACTGTGGTGAATGCAACGTTCTGTGGAAGATCTGGCCAGAGACAGAGATTCTTTCAGATGGGCTGTGGTGAATGCAACGTTCTGTGGGAGATCTGGCCAGAGACAGAGATTCTTTCAAACGGGCTGTGGTGAATGCAACGTTCTGTGGGAGATCTGGCTAGAGACAGAGATTCTTTCAGATGGGCTGTGGTGAATGCAACGTTCTGTGGAAGATCTGGCCAGAGACAGAGATTCTTTCAGATGGACTGTGGTGAATGCAACGTTCTGTGGAAGATCTGGCCAGAGACAGAGATTCTTTCAGATGGGCTGTGGTGAATGTAACGTTCTGTGGGAGATCTGGCTAGAGACAGAGATTCTTTCAGATGGGCTGTGGTGAATGTAACGTTGAGTAAGGAACACAAAAGCTGATGATAAAGCCATTAGTTACATACGTTGTTTAATCTTTGTGACATTTATCATCATCATTGAGTGCCGTCTCCGCATCGAAGGTTGGCTACCATGGAGCGCCATTCCACTCTGTCTTTTGCTTTGATGGTGCACATTGTCATAGGTTAACTTGTCCATCTGTTGATGTTACACGTCCATGTTAATCTTGGTCTGCCTCTTTTACCTTGTATTTTCCCTTCCAATATTACTTTTATTAGGCTGTTGTGTCTTTTAACATGACACAAAAATGTCATTTGTCTTGCTCTAATTGTGTTTAGTAGTTCTCTTTTCATTTTAGTTGTTTTAAAACTTCCTCCTTTGTTTTCTTTTCCTTCCATCCAATTCTACCTATTCTTCTATAAATCCACATTTCGAAGGCTTCAATTTTCTGTTCTGTTTTCTGGTCTAATGTCCATGTTTCTGCACCATACAGGAATATTGAGAAGATGTAGCATTTTGCTATTCTTAGTTTTAGCCCTGGTGTTATTTGTTTTGATGTTAGTATATTTTTCATGTCATTGAAATTACTTTTTGCCATACCTATTCTTTTATTTATTTCAGTTGTACATTTTCCATCATTGGTTATAGTATGTCCAAGGTAGTTGTAGTTCTGAACTGTCTTTAGATGTATTCCTTCCACTTTGATATTTAATTGTAGGTCATGAGAATTTTCTTTGTTTATGATCATAGTTTTAGTCTTTTTGATATTCATATCGTCCATATTTTTTGCTTCTCATGTTTATTTCATTAAGTAATTGTTGTAGATATTTAGGATTTTCTGCTAGTAGAACAGTATCATCAGCATATCTTAGGTTATTGATTATCTTTCCATTAATGTTTAGGCCTGGCATCTCAGTGATGTTTTAAAGATTTGCTCACTGTATAGATTGAACAAGCTTGGTGATAGGATGCATCCTTGTCTTACTTCTCTTTTTATATCAATGGGTGTAGAGTTCTCCTTGTTATATTTTATTATTGCTGTTTGCTCCCAGTACAAATTACGTATCAGTCGTATGCATGTGTCGTCTAGATTTATATCTTTTAGGCAGTCTATAAGTTGATTATTGTGTATTCTATGAAATGCTTGACATTTATTGTGATCATTAAAAAAGAGGGGGTGGAGAGTAATATGGGGACTTTGAACCAGTGACAGGAGCTGGGATGATGGCAGTAACAATCACAACAGTGGGGATGATGACAGTAACAATCACAACAGCGGGGATGATGACAGTAACAATCACAACAGTGGGGATGATGACAGTAACAATCACAACAGTGGGGATGATGACAGTAACAATCACAACAGCGGGGATGATGACAGTAACAATCACAACAGTGGGGATGATGACAGTAACAATCACAACAGTGGGGATGATGACAGTAACAATCACAACAGCGGGGATGATGACAGTAACAATCACAACAGTGGGGATGATGGCAGTAACAATCACAACAGTGGGGATGATGACAGTAACAATCACAACAGTGGGGATGATGACAGTAACAATCACAAAAGCGGGGATGATGACAGTAACAATCACAACAGTGGGGATGATGACAGTAACAATCACAACAGCGGGAATGATGACAGTAACAATCACAACAGCGGGGATGATGACAGTAACAATCACAACAGTGGGGATGATGACAGTAACAATCACAACAGCCGGGATGATGACAGTAACAATCACAACAGCGGGGATGACAGTAACAATCACAACAGCCGGGATGATGACAGTAACAATCACAACAGTGGGGATGATGACAGTAACAATCACAACATCGGGGATGATGACAGTAACAATCACAACAGTGGGGATGATGACAGTAACAATCACAACAGCAGGGATGATGACAGTAAC
Organism: Megaustenia siamemsis; assembly: GCA_032433765.1. Taxonomy (NCBI): domain Eukaryota; kingdom Metazoa; phylum Mollusca; class Gastropoda; order Stylommatophora; family Ariophantidae; genus Megaustenia; species Megaustenia siamemsis. The sequence continues at coordinate 126,671,334 of JAVIAB010000073.1, read as the reverse complement.
AATCACAACAGTGGGGATGATGACAGTAACAATCACAACAGCGGGGATGATGACAGTAACAATCACAACAGCGGGGAGGATGACAGTAACAATCACAACAGTGGGGATGATGACAGTAACAATCACAACAGTGGGGATGATGACAGTAACAATCACAACAGCGGGGATGACAGTAACAATCACAACAGCGGGGATGATGACAGTAACAATCACAACAGCGGGAATGATGACAGTAACAATCACAACAGCGGGGATGATGACAGTAACAATCACAACAGTGGGGATGATGACAGTAACAATCACAACAGCCGGGATGATGACAGTAACAATCACAACAGCGGGGATGACAGTAACAATCACAACAGCCGGGATGATGACAGTAACAATCACAACAGTGGGGATGATGACAGTAACAATCACAACAGCGGGGATGATGACAGTAACAATCACAACAGTGGGGATGATGACAGTAACAATCACAACAGCGGGGATGATGACAGTAACAATCACAACAGTGGGGATGATGACAGTAACAATCACAACAGCGGGGATGATGACAGTAACAATCACAACAGCGGGGATGATGACAGTAACAATCACAACAGTGGGGATGATGACAGTAACAATCACAACAGTGGGGATGATGACAGTAACAATCACAACAGCGGGGATGACAGTAACAATCACAAAAGCGGGGATGATGACAGTAACAATCACAACAGCGGGGATGATGACAGTAACAATCACAACAGCGGGGACGACAGTAACAATTACAATAGCGGGGATGATGACAGTAACAATCACAACAGCGGGGATGACAGTAACAATCACAACTGCGGGGATGATGACAGTAACAATCACAACAGCGGGGATGATGACAGTAACAATCACAACAGCGGGGATGATGACAGTAACAATCACAACAGCGGGGATGATGACAGTAACAATCACAACAGCGGGGATGATGACAGTAACAATCACAACAGCGGAGATCTATCTATCTTTCGTTCGCTCGAAGTATTGTCTATATCAGCAATGTCGTTTCCTGTATGAATTTTACTGTCTTTTGTAATTCTTGCAGTGGCCCATATAGTTTTGTCTGTAGTGTTGTATCTATGGGCCAATGGATTTTCCTCAGTCTACTATATTCAGTGCAGTCTTGAAGTATGTGTTCAGCAGTCTGGGGTGCCTGTCCACATGTACAAGTAGTTGATGTGCCGATCTTGAATTTTGTATACATGTGACTATGGAGTCGATTGTGTCCTGTTCTTAGGCGTATAATGATAACTTGTTCATATCTATTCATATTATGAAAGGCATCCTGATATGGGGCTTGTGGTCCTCTGATTGATTTGATTATCTGTTTCTTATGATGGTATGTAACTGGTGTATCTAGTTGTGTGCCTGTTGAACCTTCCTTTGCCAACTGATCTGCTTTCTCATTTCCTGGTATTCCACAGTGAGACGTGATCCACTGCAGGGCAACCCTGTGGTGCTTGCAGAGTTCAGTCAATAAGGTCTGCAGATGTGGTAATTTTCTAGATTGTAGTGCCTGGAGTACTGATCTTGCATCTGTCAAAAACACTACAGGCTGTGGGCTAAGATTACTGTTCAGCAGCTTTTCAATTGCCAACTTTATTGCTTGTATTTCTGCATCATAATTGTGACAATATTTCCCTGTTGCTATTTTATTCATATCCCTAGTGTTATTTGGGTACTCTATATATGCACCTGCTCCCCCATTCTTTACTGCATTCTGTGCTGATCCATCTGTGTACACACGGATCCATAGGTCTTGTGGGTATTCTTCATCCAGGAAACTGAGAGTTATTGTTTTTCGCTGTAGACTATTTTGTTCCTCTTTGTCAACTATTCCTTTCACTTCTGTCCGTATTTGAACTGATAATCCTGATTCATCTGTCCAGGGAGTCTGTTCTGGTATGGGCAGAAGGGGTTTAACAACTCTTGGCATGTCTGGTGTTTGTCTACTAATACGCTTGGCTTGGTGGATAAAGCTGCTTCTCTTAAGTCGTCCCAATGCAAGATTTTGGAATCTGTCCTTCATTGGATGTCTCGGCATGCATACAAATTTTTCTGCCTGTATCAGCACCTTTGTGTCTCTCCGTTCTCTCAGTGCTGGTATCCTCCACAATTTCTCCATCTCCAATATTGGTATTGATTTCATTGCTCCTGTGATGACCCTAAGTGCCTGGTTTTGTACTTTATCCAGTTCTTGCAATGTGGTGTTTGATGCTGAGCACCATGCGGATGATCCATATTCTAAATGTGGGCGTATACTCTGTTGGTAAACTTTACTGAGTATTTTCCCACTCGCACCCCATGTGGTTCCACACAACTTTCTTAGAATAGCCAATTTCCTCCTTGCTTTTTGGGTTGCCTTATTTATCTGCTGTTTCCAAGATAGTTTGTTATCAAATGTAACTCCGAGATATGTAGCTTGTATGTCTTCTTTCACAGGCTCATTGTTTATGTAGATGGCTCCTGCTTTTTGTTTTGGGGAGAGTGTGAAAAGTGTAGTACTGCATTTGTCTGTATTGATGCTGATACACCATCTATTTGTCCATGAATTCAGTGCATTCATAGCTCTTTGTAGCAATTTGGAGGCCACTGTTGCATACTCCTCTGTGCACCACATTACCAAGTCATCTGCATACATTGCCACTTTGATGCCATGTGGTAGTTCAGTAACTAGGTCATTGATGTAGATCAGAAAAAGTGTTGGAGATAGTACCCCTCCTTGTGGAACGCCCTGGCGCAATAAGACCGTCTTACTCTTAAGACCATCCAGTTGCACTCTGGCTCTCCTGTTATGCAGGTATGCTTTGACCCATTTGTACATCCTGCCATTTACTCCATAATTTCTCAGTTTCTTCAAAAGCCCTTCCTTCCATACCTTATCAAATGCTTTCTTTAGGTCTATCCATGCTGCTAGTACCAGTTTCTTTTCTTGAAACGCATCTTCAATTTCCTGGGAAAGATAGGTTGCTTGATCTTCGGTAGAGTAACACTGTCTAAAGCCTGCTTGTTGTGGGACAAGGAGATTTTCACTTTCCAGGTACCACTGCAGTCTGAGATTGATTATACATTCCATTGTTTTACACAAACAGCTTGTAAGGCTGATTGGTCTATAGCTGGATGTCATTGAACCATCTTTTCCTGGCTTTAGTAATGGTATCATAATTGCTTCTCTCCATGCCTGTGGCACTCTACCTGTGATCCAGCAAATGTTGTAGATCTGCAGTAGTTTTGCTTTAGCTGCAGTTCCCAAGTTCTTAATCATTTAATTGGACACTCCATCACTGCCTGGTGACTTTTTCATTTTTAATTTGGATATTGCCAGCTCTAGCTCTCTTTGTGTAATGGGTGTTTCCATTACTTCATGTGCGGTCTCTTCTTGTCTTGCATTTTGTTGTTTTAAACGGGTCTCTTGTCGTTTTTCTAGGCTAATTTCAATATTATTGTTATTTGCAAAGGAGTCTGCAAAGTAATTTGCTGCATGTTTACCTGTTAGGATGTTTCCATCCTTCTTCAGTGTAATTTTGGTGTTCTTTTCTGTACCCTCATCATTCAGCTGTTTTACAAGCTTCCACACTTTTCTTGTGTCTCGTTCAAGATTCAAGGACTCTGTTTTCTCTTTCCAGCTTCTCCGTCTGGCTTGTAGTTTAGCCCGTTGAAATTTGGCTTTAGCATGCTGGTAGTTGTTGTGGTGTTCTTGGCAAGGGTTATTTTCTGCTTGCTTTCGAGATGTTTCCATGTCATTGTGCAGTTGCTCTAGCTCACTACTCCAGTATGGTTTGTAGTGTTTCCGTGCCCCTCTAGGTATTGTTTCACTGGCAGCTTGTATTATTAGTCTACTGAATTCATCAACTATTTTGTTGATGTCTCTATCTGTATTTATATCTTTAGTCAGTACACTGGTGTAGTGTTGATACATTTTCCAGTCTGCCTTTTTGTAATTCCATCTGGAGAGAGTGCTGCTCTCCCTGATGGCCTTATTTTGTACCACTAAAAAGACTGGTCGGTGGTCGCTGCCTCCAAGTTGTTTCCCAACAATTCGTGTGATATTCCAATCCAGGTCTGGTGAATGGAAAGCAAGGTCTGGTGTAGATGTGGTATGCCATGATCTGGAGTAGAATGTTGGTGGATCTGTTGCCTGGTTTAATAGTATAAGCCCATTGTCATCCTGCCAATTTTCAAGCTCTTGACCTCTCTTGTCCATATGTTCATAGCCCCAGCTCTGTGAATGGCTGTTAAAGTCACCACATACAATTATTCTTTCTTGTAATGTAATTGTGTCTAGTGCTAGTGGGCGGTCACTCGGACAGTAGTAGTTAAGTAGATGGAAGTCTGTATTTCCTGTCCTGAGGTGCAGTATTTGATATTCCGCCCCATCCATATACACTTCAATCTGACATGCATTAATGTTGTTTCTTACAAGAGTCAGTATTCCGCCCTTTTGTCTATTTTTTCTGTCAGATCGGTAGCACTGGTATCCCCTAATCTTCAAGGCTATGTCGTTGTTTAGATGGGTTTCCTGCAAACAGCATATGCTTATTTGTTCTTCATGCAGGATATTTTCTAATTCTATCTTTTTACTGTACCCATCTCTTTTGCTGTTGATGCCTTCAGCATTCCAGTGCATTATTTTTAGTGGTCTTATTTTGGTTGGCCAGTAACTCTATTCTCTCGCCCCCTGACTCCACAGAGCGGTTGAGAAGGACATCCAGTAATAGAGGTTGGGCCCTTACGAGGCTGAGGGCCTAGGGCTGCACCTGCCTGAGTGTCCATCACAGGGCGAGTGCCATATTGATTTGCGGTTATAGACATTCTTCCATTTGCGTTGAGTGCGTGGCATCCTGATTTTTGTGCGCCTTTTGGCTGGTTGCCTCCGACTTCAGCACTTGAACTTGCTAGAGCAGACTGTGGTCTTGCTCGGTTGTAGGAAGGCCTGGCCAGTCTTGGTTTTCAGTCCCTGGTGACTGTTAAGCCCCATCCCCACGACAAGGAGCTGGCCTAGATGAGGACAGCGGGGATGATGACAGCTCTAGTCACGAATGTCTTAATATTCAACCATTGCTCGGTCTGATGTATTATCTACAGTCAATCATTTTGTTTTAAAATCAGTGTTATTACAGGTGTGTGTATGCGTGTGTGGGTGTGTGTAGCTTTTGTCACGCGCGAGCGCGTGTGTGAATGTTTTCTGATTTCCAGATTGTCTTCTCTGAATTGAAAACAAAACTACACACAGACTGACATCGTGTGTGTTCGCTTTCTCCTCTTTAAGTCGGGTGACACAGCCTATGACTAGCTCAATGGTTTTATAATCACCATTTCAAGTTGTGCGTGTGTGTCGGTTATGTGTATGTGTTTGCTAGAACGGTGCATTCAACGATCACACACAGAAGCTTGTAACTGAAAGTTTGGCAAGTATTCAAGTTCCTGAATGCTCCAGAATCATTTAGAAGATCAAGACTGATGCGAGAGATAACACCAGCTACGTCAACTGTTGCTGATGACGTTAATCCTATGTTTGGGTTCTGCCACACTCAGATGTAAACAAAAAATGTCAGGTATACTCTATCAATCGTTGATCAAACTGATCTGTAATCTGATCGACGACTGATACAAAGAGCGCAAGTGATGGGACCGGCTTGTCTGCCTGCGGAAGTGCGGTGGCCTGTCGACGCTAAACTAGGAAACGAAAGTGTTTCTGTTATACCTAGATCCTGCAGCTGGTACATGCGGCACGCAGCAGCTGGTAATAACGGCTATTGCAGCTGGTGATAGCGACTTCTTATAGCTGCTAATGACGACTTCTTGTAGCTGGTAATGACGTCTTCTGGTAGCTGGTATTAACGACATCTTGTAGCTGGTAGTAAGGCCCTGTTGGAAAACAAGGAATTGTCACATCTGGTGCAATGTGACAACCTTGTATACCTACCATTATCATTACAGACATGAAGACACACCTACACATTTACAGACATGAAGAAACACTTACACATTTACAGACATGAAGACACACCTACACATTTACAGACATGAAGACACACCTACACATTTACAGACATGAAGACACACCTACACATTTACAGACATGAAGAAACACTTACACATTTACAGACATGAAGACACACCTACACATTTACAGACATGAAGAAACACTTACACATTTACAGACATGAAGACACACCTACACATTTACAGACATGAAGAAACACTTACACATTTACAGACATGAAGACACACCTACACATTTACAGACATGAAGACACACCTACACATTTACAGACATGAAGAAACACTTACACATTTACAGACATGAAGACACACCTACACATTTACAGACATAAAGACACACCTACACATTTACAGACATGAAGACACACCTACACATTTACAGACATGAAGACACACCTACACATTTACAGACATGAAGACACACCTACACATTTACAGACATGAAGACACACCTACACATTTACAGACATGAAGACACACCTACACATTTACAGACATGAAGACAAACATACTTCATTACAAACAGACTCGGAGACAAACTCCAAAGAAGGAAGCCCAAATCTCCGCATTTCACAAACTCTGTAGATTCCAAACACTGCTACCAACTAATTTCTAAAGTGAGATGCTTGTCTTATAGCCGGTGCCAGCAACTAAACTCTAAATTACATTTCCAAGTCTCTGCGACCCAACCAAACTTTGTAGATGCTTGTCTTATAGTCGGTGCCAGCAACTAAACTCTAAATTACATTTCCAAGTCTCCGCGACCCAACCAAACTTTGTAGATGCTTGTCTTATAGCCGGTGCCAGCAACTAAACTCTAAATTACATTTCCAAGTCTCTGCGACCCAACCAAACTTTGTAGATGCTTGTCTTATAGTCGGTGCCAGCAACTAAACTCTAAATTGCATTTCCAAGTCTCCGCGACCCAACCAAACTTTGTAGATGCTTGTCTTATAGTCGGTGCCAGCAACTAAAATCTAAATTACATTTCCAAGTCTCCGCGACCCAACCAAACTTTGTAGATGCTTATCTTATAGTCGGTGCCAGCAACTAAACTCTAAATTACATTTCCAAGTCTCTGCGACCCAACCAAACTTTGTAGATGCTTATCTTATAGTCGGTGCCAGCAACTAAACTCTAAATTACATTTCCAAGTCTCTGCGACCCAACCAAACTTTGTAGATGCTTGTCTTATAGTCGGTGCCAGCAACTAAACTCTAAATTACATTTCCAAGTCTCTGCGACCCAACCAAACTTTGTAGATGCTTGTCTTATAGTCGGTGCCAGCAACTAAACTCTAAATTACATTTCCAAGTCTCTGCGACCCAACCAAACTTTGTAGATGCTTGTAACTGAAAGTTTGACCAGAATTCAAGTACCTGAATGCTCCAGAATCTGTTAATCGAACGTTGTACATTAATGTCCCTGCTATTAACTAAACGTTGTACATTAATGTCGTTGCTATTAACTAAACGTTGTACATTAATGTCCTTGCTATTAACTAAACGTTGTACATTAATGTCGTTGCTATTATCTAAACGTTGTACATTAATGTCGTTGCTATTAACTAAACTTTGTACATTAATGTCGTTGCTATTAACTAAACGTTGTACATTAATGTCCTTGCTATTAACTAAACGTTGTACATTAATGTCCCTGCTATTAACTAAACGTTGTACATTAATGTCCCTGCTATTAACTAAACGTTGTACATTAATGTCGTTGCTATTAACTAAACGTTGTACATTAATGTCCTTGCTATTAACTAAACGTTGTACATTAATGTTCCTGCTATTAACTAAACGTTGTACATTAATGTCCCTGTTATTAATTAAACATTGTACATTAATGTCCCTGCTATTATCTAAACGTTGTACATTAATGTCCTTGCTATTAACTAAACGTTGTACATTAATGTCCCTGCTATTAACTAATCGTTGTACATTAATGTCCCTGCTATTATCTAAACGTTGTACATTAATGTCCTTGCTATTAACTAAACGTTGTACATTAATGTCCCTGCTATTAACTAAACGTTGTACATTAATGTCCCTGTTATTAACTAAACGTTGTACATTAATGTCCCTGCTATTATCTAAACGTTGTACATTAATGTCCCTGTTATTAACTAAACGTTGTACATTAATGTCCTTGCTATTAACTACACGTTGTACATTAATGTCCGTGCTATTAACTAAACGTTGTACATTAATGTCCTTGCTATTAACTAAACGTTGTACAGTAATGTCCCTGCTATTAACTAAACGTTGTACGTTAATGTCCGTGCTATTAACTAAACTTTGTACATTAATGTCCTTGCTATTAACTAAACTTTGTACAGTAATGTCCCTGCTATTAACTAAACGTTGTACATTAATGTCCGTGCTATTAACTAAACTTTGTACATTAATGTCCTTGCTATTAACTAAACTTTGTACGTTAATGTCCCTGCTATTAACTAAACGTTGTACAGTAATGTCCTTGCTATTAACTAAACTTTGTACGTTAATGTCCCTGCTATTAACTAAATTTTGTACATTAATGTCCCTGCTATTAACTAAACTTTGTACATTAATGTCCTTGCTATTAACTAAACTTTGTACGTTAATGTCCCTGCTATTAACTAAACTTTGTACGTTAATGTCCCTGCTATTAAATAAACTTTGTACATTAATGTCCCTGCTATTAACTAAACTTTGTACATTAATGTCCCTGCTATTAATTAAACGTTGTACATTAATGTCCTTGCTATTAACTAAACTGTGTACATTAATGTCCCTGCTATTAACTAAACTTTGTACATTAATGTCCTTGCTATTAACTAAACTTTGTACATTAATATCCCTGCTATTAACTAAACTTTGTACATTAATGTCACTGCTATTAACTAAACTTTGTACATTAATGTCCCTGCTATTAACTAAACTTTGTACATTAATGTCCCTGCTATTAACTAAACTTTGTACATTAATGTCCTTGCTATTAACTAAACGGTGTACATTAATGTCCTTGCTATTAACTAAACTGTGTACATTAATGTCCTGTTATTAACTAAACTTTGTAGATTAATGTGCCTGCTATTAACTAAACTTTGCACACTAATGTCCCTGCTATTAACTAAACTGTGTACATTAATGTCCTTGCTATTAACTAAACTGTGTTCATTAATGTTCTTGCTATTATCTAAAATTTGTACATTAATGTCCCTGCTATTAACTAAACTTTGTACATTAATGTTATTGAGTTATTTGCGGGTCATCATCATTGCACTCCGAACATGTCCATAGGTGCTCAGATCCCCTCCTCAGCAATTCCCTCAGTGTCCAGCGACTGACGACTCCAGTTCTATGTTGGTTGATAAGTCTTCTTACACGGCCACCAAGTTTCTCATTTCTGGCCGTGCCCATCTTAACTCCCATTTCCATCATCCGAAGAAGTGACGTTGATCTGTGTTTGTCGAAGTCCTGTGCTCTTCCAACATCTCGAAGGGCATTGATGATGTCCGCCCGATCCATCGGTTGCCCGTCCTCAACGACAGCGCAGCTAGCCAACCTGTCCGCTCTTTCATTTCCCCGTACTCCCGCATGTCCAGGGACATAGACAAAGGTGACCTTACGTATTTTGGATTTCTGCAACGACTCTACCCATTGGATGCGTACAGAGCCCGCCTCCACTTTTTTTATCATGCTCATCGAATCACTCAGTATACATGCGTGGATGTAGTCTTGTGACTCTAACCATTTGAATGCCTTGGTCACTGCCATCACCTCCATTGTCATGCTACTCGTGGTCATGGCGTATGCACCACTGTCTTCCTTGGCTATTCTGCCTGCTGAGCGTGCTGTAAATGCCCATGCACCTCTTTCGTGTCGTCTTACAGATCCGTCTGTATAGATGACTGCATCTTTCTCATCGGTATTATCGCAGATGAGACCGTTGACCTCAGCATTAACCACGACCGGGTTCTGTTCCCTACTTTTCTTGTCGAGTGTGACAATACATGAGAAAGTTCCCTTGAATGACGTAGGCACCGGTATCCACTCCTCACCAACGCTGATATTGGTAAGCCCACAGACCTGTTTGATGACATCTTCTGCCCGGCCCACCCATGATTTGCCTCTTTTTAGCCTGGTACCTTTCTCTGTGTTGAGCACGTGGTGCAATGGATGCTCTGTATCTGTACTAATCTTCAGGTATGCTCGTGCTCTCCAGATCTTAATTCTGTCATCCATGGTTGGAAAGTCAAGAAGATACCTCATTGCTACACAGGGAGTGTCCCTCGTACATCCCAGGATAATGTGCATAGCTTCATTTTGTATTTTCTCCAGCCTATCAATTTGAGTCGTACTGACAGTAAGAATTGCCAGGGCATACTCGATTGGTGCGAGGACTAATCCCTGGAACAGAAGAATAAGTAGCCTCTGCTCGATGTTGGCAGCTGCCGTGACCTTCAAGGCGGCTAATCCTTTGCGGGATTTTGTTATCACATGGTCGACGTGGTCCCGAAAGCACAGGCTGCGATCAAACTTAACTTTGAGGTATGTCATCAACTTGTACATTAATGTTCTTGCTATTAACTAAACTTTGCACATTAATGTCCCCGCTATTAACTAAACTTTGTACATTAATGTCCCCGCTATTAACTAAACTTTGTACATTAATGTCCCTGCTATTAACTAAACTTTGTACATTAATGACCCTGCTATTAACTAAACTTTGTACATTAATGTCCCTGCTATTAACTAAACTTTGTACATTAATGTCCCTGCTATTAACTAAACTTTGTACATTAATGTCCCCGCTATTAACTAAACTTTGTACATTAATGTCCCCGCTATTAACTAAACTTTGTACATTAATGTCCCCGCTATTAACTAAACTTTGTACATTAATGTCCCTGCTATTAACTAAACTTTGTACATTAATGTCCCTGCTATTAACTAAACTTTGTACATTAATGTCCTTGCTATTAACTAAACTTTGTACATTAATGTCCTTGCTATTAACTAAACTTTGTACATTAATGTCCTTGCTATTAACTAAACTTTGTACATTAATGTCCCCGCTATTAACTAAACTTTGTACATTAATATTCCTGATATTAACCAAATCTTGTAGATGTATGCCCCTTCTATTAACTAAACTTTGTACATTTATGTCCCCGCTATTAACTAAACTGTGTACATTAATGTCCCCGCTATTAACTAAACTTTGTACATTAATGTCCCCGCTATTAACTAAACTTTGTAAATTAATGTCCCCGCTATTAACTAAACTTTGTACATTAATGTCCCGCTATTAACTAAACTTTGTACATTAATTAAGGTGGCCATGTTTTTGAAACCCTAATCCGTCCTAGGACGGATTAATTTGACTTAAATTTTCCATCAATAAAATGATATTTCTTCCGTCTTTTTGAAGTGAATAGCACATATATTTTAAAACTAATTAAAACAAATAACAATATAGGCTTACAAAACGTTATCAGGAGATAAAACAACATTAGTGATACTCACTTAAATGGAAGGTGAAGCAGAGTTTCTGTACTTTTCTGATGAGTGGATTGTTTTTAAAAAAGATCTTTCTTTTTTCTATCTATTGACCTTTCGAGCCGTAACCGGCCCATAGGGCGTAGACCAAGATACACCTTCTCCTGTATGAATTTTTTGTTCTAGCAGTTTTCTTTAAAGATATTTTATCAAATCTCGCCATCTGTCTCTGTTCTGTGCAAGCAGTTCTATCTCATTGAGGGAGCCGATTCCTGCTGCTCTTGCCTCTCTCATCAATGTTCTTTTCAGTGACTCCCTTGGTCTTCCTCTTTTTCTTTTACCTGTTGTTTCCCATATGAGGGCTTGTTTTGCTAGTCGGTTATTATCTCTTCCCATCACATGTCCAACGTATGACCATCGTCTTTTCTTTATTACTGAAGATATTAGTGGTTGATTGGCGATTTCTCTAATTTCCTCGTTTGTTTTGAATTCGTTCCATGCTATACCAAGTATTTTCCTTAGACATTTATTTTAGAATGCGTTCAACTTTGTTTCTATATCTCTTGTTGTTTTCCAGCTTTCACACGCATACATTTCTTTGTTTGGAGCATCTTAAAAACGTCAACACATGTTTGCTCATTGTTCACTTTGGTGATCAACATGGCCTGTGTCCACACTTAGATGTATTTTATCATTTGTCCACAAGCTGATCATCAGTAAAACCATCTTTCCGTTGCAGTATTTGTTCCCGGTGGACACAAAAAGAACTCTGCCAGCTTCAGAATATGTGAAATTGGCACATGCCTGTTTTTGAAGTGGGAAGCCATTTCAATCCAACGCTGCCCTGGTAATGTTTTATTAATACTCCACTCATTAATTTTCTGAGAAGTAACAAACTGCTACATGTAAACATATTCGTCACACATTTTATTTTCTGGAAAGTTGACTGAAGGTACTGTTTGACTCACTAATGATGAAGACTTCTGAATATCTTCCCAAGTTGGTGTTCTGTTCGACATTACCCAGCTGTAGACCTGAATATCTTCCCAAGTTGGTGTTCTGTTCGACATTACCCAGCTGTAGACCTGAATATCTTCCCAAGTTGGTGTTCTGTTCGACATTACCCAGCTGTAGACCTGAATATCTTCTCAAGTTGGTGTTCTGTTCGACATTACCAGCTGTAGACCTGAATATCTTCCCAAGTTGGTATTCTGTTCGACATCACCCAGCTGTAGTCCTCAATGTTTTGAAAATTATGTTGCAACCCATTTTTTCAAATAACTTAAAGCTGTTTAATAGAATGAAGAAACACTGGCTTTAAACTTGTTCACATCATCCTGTAGAATTCCTTCCATTTCCAGCTTGTTAAGAATTAGCTTAACTCTTGATGGCAAGAAACTATCTTCCAGTTTGGACTCCAAGATAGTTCTCAACCCATTGATGTTGTCAATTACTTCAAAAACAGTGACCACCTGTCCCTCTACTTTCTGCACTGCTTCGTGGAAAGAGGATGCTTGACTGTAAACAAAAACAAGCCATGCTTCAGACAGGGGGTTTTCAAAGAATTTATGTGTAAAGACTGGGAAACTGTCTTGAGACTGAAAATAGGATTTTAAAGGCAGGAACATGTGAAGAACCCTTTCAACAGCAGGCAGCAGTGCAAGCCACCTAGTCTGTGCATAACCTAAAATCATCTGGAAGTCTGTGTCCACAAACTGGCAAAACTCCTTGAGACATTCAACTCTAACTGTGTATGATTTGAAGTGCAGATACATTTTATCAATAATCATCTCAACATCAATAGGTAATACGTCTGCAGCTGCTCGAACAGTGTTGTGGCAAATATGTCAAGCACAACCAACACCTATCAAACCATGCCCAAGGTTTTCTTTCAGCTTTATCAAAACATTGTTCTTTCCTTTCAGCGCCCCCAAGTTAGAATCAGTGTTGTCTGCACATAATGCAACTACTTTCCTTTCTAAACCTTTTCCCGTTAGACAGTCATTAATAAAACTACTAACAATATCAGATGTTTCTGCTGGCAATGACTTCAATTCTAATATTTTAACTTTCAGCCCCTTATTGTGATGACAGTTTTCTTGTTAGACAGTCATTAATAAAACTACTAACAATATCAGATGTTTCTCCTAACAATGACCTCAATTCTAATATTTTAACTTTTAGTCAGCCCCTTATTGTGATCAAAGTTTCCCCGTTAGACAGCCATTAATAAAACTACTAACAATATCAGATGTTTCTCCTGGCAATGACCTCAATTCTAATATTTTAACTTTTAGTCAGCCCCTTATTGTGATCAAAGTTTTCTTGTTAGACAGTCATTAATAAAACTACTAACAATATCAGATGGTTCTCCTTGCAATGACTTCAATTCTAATATTTTAACTTTCAGCCCCTTATTGTGATCAAAGTATTCTGTTAGACAGTCATTAATAAAACTACTAACAATATCAGATGTTTCTCCTGGCAATGACTTCAATTCTAATATTTTAACTTTCAGCCCCTTATTGTGATCAAAGTATTCTTGTTAGACAGTCATTAATAAAACTACTAACAATATCAGATGTTTCTCCTGGCAATGACTTCAATTCTAATATTTTAACTTTCAGCCCCTTATTGTGATCAAAGTATTCTTGTTAGACAGTCATTAATAAAACTACTAACAATATCAGATGGTTCTCCTGGCAATGACTTCAATTCTAATATTTTAACTTTCAGCCCTTATTGTGATCAAAGTTTTCTTGTTAGACAGTCATTAATAAAACTACTAACAATATCAGATGGTTCTCCTGGCAATGACTTCAATTCTAATATTTTAACTTTCAGCCCCTTATTGTGATCAAAGTATTCTTGTTAGACAGTCATTAATAAAACTACTAACAATATCAGATGTTTCTCCTGGCAATGATTTCAATTCTAATATTTTAACTTTCAGCCCCTTATTGTGATCAAAGTATTCTTGTTAGACAGTCATTAATAAAACTACTAACAATATCAGATGTTTCTCCTGGCAATGACTTCAATTCTAATATTTTAACTTTCAGCCCTTATTGTGATCAAAGTATTCTTGTTAGACAGTCATTAATAAAACTACTAACAATATCAGATGTTTCTCCTGGCAATGACTTCAATTCTAATATTTTAACTTTCAGCCCCTTATTGTGATCAAAGTATTCTTGTTAGACAGTCATTAATAAAACTACTAACAATATCAGATGGTTCTCCTGGCAATGACTTCAATTCTAATATTTTAACTTTCAGCCCCTTATTGTGATCAAAGTATTCTTGTTAGACAGTCATTAATAAAACTACTAACAATATCAGATGGTTCTCCTGGCAATGACTTCAATTCTAATATTTTAACTTTCAGTCCCTTATTGTGATCAAAGTATTCTTGTTAGACAGTCATTAATAAAACTACTAACAATATCAGATGGTTCTCCTGGCAATGACTTCAATTCTAATATTTTAACTTTCAGGCCCTTATTGTGATCAAAGTATTCTTGTTAGACAGTCATTAATAAAACTACTAACAATATCAGATGGTTCTCCTGGCAATGACTTCAATTCTAATATTTTAACTTTCAGTCAGCCCTTATTGTGATCAAAGTTTCCCGTTAGACAGTCATTAATAAAACTACTAACAATATCAGATGTTTCTCCTGGCAATGACCTCAATTCTAATATTTTAACTTTTAGTCAGCCCCTTATTGTGATCAAAGTTTCCCCGTTAGACAGTCATTAATAAAACTACTAACAATATCAGATGTTTCTCCTGGCAATGACCTCAATTCTAATATTTTAACTTTCAGCCCCTTATTGTGATCAAAGTATTCTTGTTAGACAGTCATTAATAAAACTACTAACAATATCAGATGTTTCTCCTGGCAATGACTTCAATTCTAATATTTTAACTTTCAGTCCCTTATTGTGATCAAAGTATTCTTGTTAGACAGTCATTAATAAAACTACTAACAATATCAGATGGTTCTCCTGGCAATGACTTCAATTCTAATATTTTAACTTTCAGTCCCTTATTGTGATCAAAGTATTCTTGTTAGACAGTCATTAATAAAACTACTAACAATATCAGATGTTTCTGCTGGCAATGACTTCAATTCTAATATTTTAACTTTCAGTCCCTTATTGTGATCAAAGTATTCTTGTTAGACAGTCATTAATAAAACTACTAACAATATCAGATGTTTCTGCTGGCAATGACTTCAATTCTAATAGTTTAACTTTCAGTCCCTTATTGTGATCAAAGTATTCTTGTTAGACAGTCATTAATAAAACTACTAACAATATCAGATGTTTCTCCTGGCAATGACTTCAATTCTAATATTTTAACTTTCAGCCCCTTATTGTGATCAAAGTATTCTTGTTAGACAGTCATTAATAAAACTACTAACAATATCAGATGTTTCTCCTGGCAATGACTTCAATTCTAATATTTTAACTTTCAGTCCCTTATTGTGATCAAAGTATTCTTGTTAGACAGTCATTAATAAAACTACTAACAATATCAGATGGTTCTCCTGGCAATGACTTCAATTCTAATATTTTAACTTTCAGTCCCTTATTGTGATCAAAGTATTCTTGTTAGACAGTCATTAATAAAACTACTAACAATATCAGATGTTTCTCCTGGCAATGACTTCAATTCTAATATTTTAACTTTAGTCAGCCCCTTATTGTGATCAAAGTATTCTTGTTAGACAGTCATTAATAAAACTACTAACAATATCAGATGGTTCTCCTGGCAATGACTTCAATTCTAATATTTTAACTTTCAGCCCCTTATTGTGATCAAAGTATTCTTGTTAGACAGTCATTAATAAAACTACTAACAATATCAGATGTTTCTCCTGGCAATGACTTCAATTCTAATATTTTAACTTTCAGTCCCTTATTGTGATCAAAGTATTCTTGTTAGACAGTCATTAATAAAACTACTAACAATATCAGATGGTTCTCCTGGCAATGACTTCAATTCTAATATTTTAACTTTCAGCCCCTTATTGTGATCAAAGTATTCTTGTTAGACAGTCATTAATAAAACTACTAACAATATCAGATGTTTCTCCTGGCAATGACTTCAATTCTAATATTTTAACTTTCAGTCCCTTATTGTGATCAAAGTTTTCTTGTTAGACAGTCATTAATAAAACTACTAACAATATCAGATGTTTCTCCTGGCAATGACTTCAATTCTAATATTTTAACTTTCAGCCCCTTATTGTGATCAAAGTATTCTTGTTAGACAGTCATTAATAAAACTACTAAAAATATCAGATGGTTCTCCTGGCAATGACTTCAATTCTAATATTTTAACTTTCAGCCCCTTATTGTGATCAAAGTTTCCCGTTAGACAGTCATTAATAAAACTACTAACAATATCAGATGGTTCTCCTGGCAATGACTTCAATTCTAATATTTTAACTTTCAGCCCCTTATTGTGATCAAAGTTTCTTGTTAGACAGTCATTAATAAAACTACTAACAATATCAGATGGTTCTCCTGGCAATGACTTCAATTCTAATATTTTAACTTTCAGCCCCTTATTGTGATCAAAGTATTCTTGTTAGACAGTCATTAATAAAACTACTAACAATATCAGATGTTTCTCCTGGCAATGACTTCAATTCTAATATTTTAACTTTCAGCCCCTTATTGTGATCAAAGTATTCTTGTTAGACAGTCATTAATAAAACTACTAACAATATCAGATGTTTCTCCTGGCAATGACTTCAATTCTAATATTTTAACTTTCAGCCCCTTATTGTGATCAAAGTATTCTTGTTAGACAGTCATTAATAAAACTACTAACAATATCAGATGGTTCTCCTGGCAATGACTTCAATTCTAATATTTTAACTTTCAGCCCCTTATTGTGATCAAAGTTTTCCCGTTAGACAGTCATTAATAAAACTACTAACAATATCAGATGTTTCTCCTGGCAATGACCTCAATTCTAATATTTTAACTTTTAGTCAGCCCCTTATTGTGATCAAAGTATTCTTGTTAGACAGTCTTTAATAAAACTACTAACAATATCAGATGGTTCTCCTGCAATGACTTCAATTCTAATATTTTAACTTTCAGCCCCTTATTGTGATCAAAGTATTCTTGTTAGACAGTCATTAATAAAACTACTAACAATATCAGATGTTTCTCCTGGCAATGACTTCAATTCTAATATTTTAACTTTCAGTCCCTTATTGTGATCAAAGTATTCTTGTTAGACAGTCATTAATAAAACTACTAACAATATCAGATGGTTCTCCTGGCAATGACTTCAATTCTAATATTTTAACTTTCAGCCCCTTATTGTGATCAAAGTATTCTTGTTAGACAGTCATTAATAAAACTACTAACAATATCAGATGGTTCTCCTGGCAATGACTTCAATTCTAATATTTTAACTTTCAGCCCTTATTGTGATCAAAGTATTCTTGTTAGACAGTCATTAATAAAACTACTAACAATATCAGATGGTTCTCCTGGCAATGACTTCAATTCTAATATTTTAACTTTCAGTCCCTTATTGTGATCAAAGTATTCTTGTTAGACAGTCATTAATAAAACTACTAACAATATCAGATGGTTCTCCTGGCAATGACTTCAATTCTAATATTTTAACTTTCAGCCCTTATTGTGATCAAAGTATTCTTGTTAGACAGTCATTAATAAAACTACTAACAATATCAGATGGTTCTCCTGGCAATGACTTCAATTCTAATATTTTAACTTTCAGTCCCTTATTGTGATCAAAGTTTTCTTGTTAGACAGTCATTAATAAAACTACTAACAATATCAGATGGTTCTCCTGGCAATGACTTCAATTCTAATATTTTAACTTTCAGTCCCTTATTGTGATCAAAGTTTTCTTGTTAGACAGTCATTAATAAAACTACTAACAATATCAGATGGTTCTCCTGGCAATGACTTCAATTCTAATATTTTAACTTTCAGTCCCTTATTGTGATCAAAGTATTCTTGTTAGACAGTCATTAATAAAACTACTAACAATATCAGATGGTTCTCCTGGCAATGACTTCAATTCTAATATTTTAACTTTCAGCCCCTTATTGTGATCAAAGTTTCTTGTTAGACAGTCATTAATAAAACTACTAACAATATCAGATGTTTCTCCTGGCAATGACTTCAATTCTAATATTTTAACTTTCAGTCCCTTATTGTGATCAAAGTATTCTTGTTAGACAGTCATTAATAAAACTACTAACAATATCAGATGGTTCTCCTGGCAATGACTTCAATTCTAATATTTTAACTTTCAGCCCCTTATTGTGATCAAAGTATTCTTGTTAGACAGTCATTAATAAAACTACTAACAATATCAGATGGTTCTCCTGGCAATGACTTCAATTCTAATATTTTAACTTTCAGCCCCTTATTGTGATCAAAGTATTCTTGTTAGACAGTCATTAATAAAACTACTAACAATATCAGATGGTTCTCCTGGCAATGACTTCAATTCTAATATTTTAACTTTCAGTCCCTTATTGTGATCAAAGTATTCTTGTTAGACAGTCATTAATAAAACTACTAACAATATCAGATGGTTCTCCTGGCAATGACTTCAATTCTAATATTTTAACTTTCAGTCCCTTATTGTGATCAAAGTTTTCTTGTTAGACAGTCATTAATAAAACTACTAACAATATCAGATGGTTCTCCTGGCAATGACTTCAATTCTAATATTTTAACTTTCAGTCCCTTATTGTGATCAAAGTTTTCTTGTTAGACAGTCATTAATAAAACTACTAACAATATCAGATGTTTCTCCTGGCAATGACTTCAATTCTAATATTTTAACTTTCAGCCCTTATTGTGATCAAAGTATTCTTGTTAGACAGTCATTAATAAAACTACTAACAATATCAGATGGTTCTCCTGGCAATGACTTCAATTCTAATATTTTAACTTTCAGTCCCTTATTGTGATCAAAGTATTCTTGTTAGACAGTCATTAATAAAACTACTAACAATATCAGATGGTTCTCCTGGCAATGACTTCAATTCTAATATTTTAACTTTCAGCCCCTTATTGTGATCAAAGTATTCTTGTTAGACAGTCATTAATAAAACTACTAACAATATCAGATGTTTCTCCTGGCAATGACTTCAATTCTAATATTTTAACTTTCAGTCCCTTATTGTGATCAAAGTATTCTTGTTAGACAGTCATTAATAAAACTACTAACAATATCAGATGGTTCTCCTGGCAATGACTTCAATTCTAATATTTTAACTTTCAGCCCCTTATTGTGATCAAAGTTTCTTGTTAGACAGTCATTAATAAAACTACTAACAATATCAGATGTTTCTCCTGGCAATGACTTCAATTCTAATATTTTAACTTTCAGTCCCTTATTGTGATCAAAGTATTCTTGTTAGACAGTCATTAATAAAACTACTAACAATATCAGATGTTTCTCCTGGCAATGACTTCAATTCTAATATTTTAACTTTTAGTCAGCCCCTTATTGTGATCAAAGTTTTCTTGTTAGACAGTCATTAATAAAACTACTAACAATATCAGATGGTTCTCCTGGCAATGACTTCAATTCTAATATTTTAACTTTCAGCCCCTTATTGTGATCAAAGTATTCTTGTTAGACAGTCATTAATAAAACTACTAACAATATCAGATGTTTCTCCTGGCAATGACTTCAATTCTAATATTTTAACTTTTAGTCAGCCCTTATTGTGATCAAAGTTTCTTGTTAGACAGTCATTAATAAAACTACTAACAATATCAGATGTTTCTCCTGGCAATGACTTCAATTCTAATATTTTAACTTTTAGTCAGCCCTTATTGTGATCAAAGTTTTCTTGTTAGACAGTCATTAATAAAACTACTAACAATATCAGATGTTTCTCCTGGCAATGACTTCAATTCTAATATTTTAACTTTCAGTCCCTTATTGTGATCAAAGTATTCTTGTTAGACAGTCATTAATAAAACTACTAACAATATCAGATGTTCTCCTGGCAATGACTTCAATTCTAATATTTTAACTTTTAGTCAGCCCTTATTGTGATCAAAGTTTTCTTGTTAGACAGTCATTAATAAAACTACTAACAATATCAGATGTTTCTCCTGGCAATGACTTCAATTCTAATATTTTAACTTTCAGCCCCTTATTGTGATCAAAGTATTCTTGTTAGACAGTCATTAATAAAACTACTAACAATATCAGATGTTCTCCTGGCAATGACTTCAATTCTAATATTTTAACTTTCAGCCCCTTATTGTGATCAAAGTTTCTTGTTAGACAGTCATTAATAAAACTACTAACAATATCAGATGTTTCTCCTGGCAATGACTTCAATTCTAATATTTTAACTTTCAGCCCCTTATTGTGATCAAAGTATTCTTGTTAGACAGTCATTAATAAAACTACTAACAATATCAGATGTTCTCCTGGCAATGACTTCAATTCTAATATTTTAACTTTCAGCCCCTTATTGTGATCAAAGTATTCTTGTTAGACAGTCATTAATAAAACTACTAACAATATCAGATGTTTCTCCTGGCAATGACTTCAATTCTAATATTTTAACTTTCAGCCCCTTATTGTGATCAAAGTATTCTTGTTAGACAGTCATTAATAAAACTACTAACAATATCAGATGTTTCTCCTGGCAATGACTTCAATTCTAATATTTTAACTTTCAGCCCCTTATTGTGATCAAAGTATTCTTGTTAGACAGTCATTAATAAAACTACTAACAATATCAGATGGTTCTCCTGGCAATGACTTCAATTCTAATATTTTAACTTTCAGCCCTTATTGTGATCAAAGTATTCTTGTTAGACAGTCATTAATAAAACTACTAACAATATCAGATGTTTCTCCTGGCAATGACTTCAATTCTAATATTTTAACTTTCAGCCCTTATTGTGATCAAAGTATTCTTGTTAGACAGTCATTAATAAAACTACTAACAATATCAGATGTTTCTCCTGGCAATGACTTCAATTCTAATATTTTAACTTTCAGCCCTTATTGTGATCAAAGTATTCTTGTTAGACAGTCATTAATAAAACTACTAACAATATCAGATGTTTCTCCTGGCAATGACTTCAATTCTAATATTTTAACTTTCAGTCCCTTATTGTGATCAAAGTTTTCTTGTTAGACAGTCATTAATAAAACTACTAACAATATCAGATGTTTCTCCTGGCAATGACTTCAATTCTAATATTTTAACTTTCAGTCCCTTATTGTGATCAAAGTTTCTTGTTAGACAGTCATTAATAAAACTACTAACAATATCAGATGTTTCTCCTGGCAATGACTTCAATTCTAATATTTTAACTTTCAGCCCCTTATTGTGATCAAAGTATTCTTGTTAGACAGTCATTAATAAAACTACTAACAATATCAGATGGTTCTCCTGGCAATGACTTCAATTCTAATATTTTAACTTTCAGCCCCTTATTGTGATCAAAGTATTCTTGTTAGACAGTCATTAATAAAACTACTAACAATATCAGATGTTTCTCCTGGCAATGACTTCAATTCTAATATTTTAACTTTCAGCCCCTTATTGTGATCAAAGTATTCTTGTTAGACAGTCATTAATAAAACTACTAACAATATCAGATGGTTCTCCTGGCAATGACTTCAATTCTAATATTTTAACTTTCAGCCCCTTATTGTGATCAAAGTATTCTTGTTAGACAGTCATTAATAAAACTACTAACAATATCAGATGTTCTCCTGGCAATGACTTCAATTCTAATATTTTAACTTTCAGCCCTTATTGTGATCAAAGTATTCTTGTTAGACAGTCATTAATAAAACTACTAACAATATCAGATGGTTCTCCTGGCAATGACTTCAATTCTAATATTTTAACTTTCAGTCCCTTATTGTGATCAAAGTATTCTTGTTAGACAGTCATTAATAAAACTACTAACAATATCAGATGGTTCTCCTGGCAATGACTTCAATTCTAATATTTTAACTTTCAGTCCCTTATTGTGATCAAAGTATTCTTGTTAGACAGTCATTAATAAAACTACTAACAATATCAGATGGTTCTCCTGGCAATGACTTCAATTCTAATATTTTAACTTTTTCAGCCCTTATTGTGATCAAAGTTTTCTTGTTAGACAGTCATTAATAAAACTACTAACAATATCAGATGTTTCTCCTGGCAATGACTTCAATTCTAATATTTTAACTTTTTCAGCCCTTATTGTGATCAAAGTATTCTTGTTAGACAGTCATTAATAAAACTACTAACAATATCAGATGGTTCTCCTGGCAATGACTTCAATTCTAATATTTTAACTTTCAGCCCCTTATTGTGATCAAAGTATTCTTGTTAGACAGTCATTAATAAAACTACTAACAATATCAGATGTTTCTCCTGGCAATGACTTCAATTCTAATATTTTAACTTTCAGCCCCTTATTGTGATCAAAGTATTCTTGTTAGACAGTCATTAATAAAACTACTAACAATATCAGATGGTTCTCCTGGCAATGACTTCAATTCTAATATTTTAACTTTCAGCCCCTTATTGTGATCAAAGTATTCTTGTTAGACAGTCATTAATAAAACTACTAACAATATCAGATGGTTCTCCTGGCAATGACTTCAATTCTAATATTTTAACTTTCAGCCCCTTATTGTGATCAAAGTATTCTTGTTAGACAGTCATTAATAAAACTACTAACAATATCAGATGTTTCTCCTGGCAATGACTTCAATTCTAATATTTTAACTTTCAGTCCCTTATTGTGATCAAAGTATTCTTGTTAGACAGTCATTAATAAAACTACTAACAATATCAGATGTTTCTCCTGGCAATGACTTCAATTCTAATATTTTAACTTTCAGCCCTTATTGTGATCAAAGTTTTCTTGTTAGACAGTCATTAATAAAACTACTAACAATATCAGATGGTTCTCCTGGCAATGACTTCAATTCTAATATTTTAACTTTCAGCCCCTTATTGTGATCAAAGTTTTCTTGTTAGACAGTCATTAATAAAACTACTAACAATATCAGATGGTTCTCCTGGCAATGACTTCAATTCTAATATTTTAACTTTCAGCCCCTTATTGTGATCAAAGTTTCTTGTTAGACAGTCATTAATAAAACTACTAACAATATCAGATGTTTCTCCTGGCAATGACTTCAATTCTAATATTTTAACTTTCAGCCCCTTATTGTGATCAAAGTTTTCTTGTTAGACAGTCATTAATAAAACTACTAACAATATCAGATGTTTCTCCTGGCAATGACTTCAATTCTAATATTTTAACTTTCAGCCCCTTATTGTGATCAAAGTTTCTTGTTAGACAGTCATTAATAAAACTACTAACAATATCAGATGTTTCTCCTGGCAATGACTTCAATTCTAATATTTTAACTTTCAGCCCCTTATTGTGATCAAAGTATTCTTGTTAGACAGTCATTAATAAAACTACTAACAATATCAGATGGTTCTCCTGGCAATGACTTCAATTCTAATATTTTAACTTTCAGCCCTTATTGTGATCAAAGTATTCTTGTTAGACAGTCATTAATAAAACTACTAACAATATCAGATGGTTCTCCTGGCAATGACTTCAATTCTAATATTTTAACTTTCAGCCCTTATTGTGATCAAAGTATTCTTGTTAGACAGTCATTAATAAAACTACTAACAATATCAGATGGTTCTCCTGGCAATGACTTCAATTCTAATATTTTAACTTTCAGCCCCTTATTGTGATCAAAGTATTCTTGTTAGACAGTCATTAATAAAACTACTAACAATATCAGATGTTTCTCCTGGCAATGACTTCAATTCTAATATTTTAACTTTCAGCCCCTTATTGTGATCAAAGTATTCTTGTTAGACAGTCATTAATAAAACTACTAACAATATCAGATGTTTCTCCTGGCAATGACTTCAATTCTAATATTTTAACTTTCAGCCCCTTATTGTGATCAAAGTTTCTTGTTAGACAGTCATTAATAAAACTACTAACAATATCAGATGTTCTCCTGGCAATGACTTCAATTCTAATATTTTAACTTTCAGCCCCTTATTGTGATCAAAGTATTCTTGTTAGACAGTCATTAATAAAACTACTAACAATATCAGATGTTCTCCTGGCAATGACTTCAATTCTAATATTTTAACTTTCAGCCCCTTATTGTGATCAAAGTATTCTTGTTAGACAGTCATTAATAAAACTACTAACAATATCAGATGGTTCTCCTGGCAATGACTTCAATTCTAATATTTTAACTTTCAGCCCCTTATTGTGATCAAAGTATTCTTGTTAGACAGTCATTAATAAAACTACTAACAATATCAGATGGTTCTCCTGGCAATGACTTCAATTCTAATATTTTAACTTTCAGTCCCTTATTGTGATCAAAGTATTCTTGTTAGACAGTCATTAATAAAAC
Organism: Megaustenia siamemsis; assembly: GCA_032433765.1. Lineage (NCBI taxonomy): Eukaryota > Metazoa > Mollusca > Gastropoda > Stylommatophora > Ariophantidae > Megaustenia > Megaustenia siamemsis. The sequence goes on along the minus strand of JAVIAB010000073.1, from coordinate 126,646,338 downwards.
TACTAACAATATCAGATGTTTCTCCTGGCAATGACTTCAATTCTAATATTTTAACTTTCAGCCCCTTATTGTGATCAAAGTATTCTTGTTAGACAGTCATTAATAAAACTACTAACAATATCAGATGTTTCTCCTGGCAATGACTTCAATTCTAATAGTTTAACTTTCAGCCCCTTATTGTGATCAAAGTATTCTTGTTAGACAGTCATTAATAAAACTACTAACAATATCAGATGTTTCTCCTGGCAATGACTTCAATTCTAATATTTTAACTTTCAGCCCCTTATTGTGATCAAAGTATTCTTGTTAGACAGTCATTAATAAAACTACTAACAATATCAGATGTTTCTCCTGGCAATGACTTCAATTCTAATATTTTAACTTTCAGCCCCTTATTGTGATCAAAGTATTCTTGTTAGACAGTCATTAATAAAACTACTAACAATATCAGATGTTTCTCCTGGCAATGACTTCAATTCTAATATTTTAACTTAGTCAGCCCCTTATTGTGATCAAAGTATTCTTGTTAGACAGTCATTAATAAAACTACTAACAATATCAGATGTTTCTCCTGGCAATGACTTCAATTCTAATATTTTAACTTTCAGCCCCTTATTGTGATCAAAGTATTCTTGTTAGACAGTCATTAATAAAACTACTAACAATATCAGATGGTTCTCCTGGCAATGACTTCAATTCTAATATTTTAACTTTCAGCCCCTTATTGTGATCAAAGTATTCTTGTTAGACAGTCATTAATAAAACTACTAACAATATCAGATGTTTCTCCTGGCAATGACTTCAATTCTAATATTTTAACTTTCAGTCCCTTATTGTGATCAAAGTATTCTTGTTAGACAGTCATTAATAAAACTACTAACAATATCAGATGGTTCTCCTGGCAATGACTTCAATTCTAATATTTTAACTTTCAGTCCCTTATTGTGATCAAAGTATTCTTGTTAGACAGTCATTAATAAAACTACTAACAATATCAGATGGTTCTCCTGGCAATGACTTCAATTCTAATATTTTAACTTTCAGCCCCTTATTGTGATCAAAGTATTCTTGTTAGACAGTCATTAATAAAACTACTAACAATATCAGATGGTTTCTCCTGGCAATGACTTCAATTCTAATATTTTAACTTTCAGCCCCTTATTGTGATCAAAGTATTCTTGTTAGACAGTCATTAATAAAACTACTAACAATATCAGATGGTTCTCCTGGCAATGACTTCAATTCTAATATTTTAACTTTCAGCCCCTTATTGTGATCAAAGTATTCTTGTTAGACAGTCATTAATAAAACTACTAACAATATCAGATGTTTCTCCTGGCAATGACTTCAATTCTAATATTTTAACTTTCAGTCCCTTATTGTGATCAAAGTATTCTTGTTAGACAGTCATTAATAAAACTACTAACAATATCAGATGTTTCTCCTGGCAATGACTTCAATTCTAATATTTTAACTTTCAGTCCCTTATTGTGATCAAAGTATTCTTGTTAGACAGTCATTAATAAAACTACTAACAATATCAGATGTTTCTCCTGGCAATGACTTCAATTCTAATATTTTAACTTTCAGTCCCTTATTGTGATCAAAGTTTTCTTGTTAGACAGTCATTAATAAAACTACTAACAATATCAGATGTTCTCCTGGCAATGACTTCAATTCTAATATTTTAACTTTCAGTCCCTTATTGTGATCAAAGTATTCTTGTTAGACAGTCATTAATAAAACTACTAACAATATCAGATGTTTCTCCTGGCAATGACTTCAATTCTAATATTTTAACTTTCAGTCCCTTATTGTGATCAAAGTTTCTTGTTAGACAGTCATTAATAAAACTACTAACAATATCAGATGTTTCTCCTGGCAATGACTTCAATTCTAATATTTTAACTTTCAGCCCCTTATTGTGATCAAAGTATTCTTGTTAGACAGTCATTAATAAAACTACTAACAATATCAGATGTTTCTCCTGGCAATGACTTCAATTCTAATATTTTAACTTTCAGCCCCTTATTGTGATCAAAGTATTCTTGTTAGACAGTCATTAATAAAACTACTAACAATATCAGATGTTTCTCCTGGCAATGACTTCAATTCTAATAGTTTAACTTTCAGTCCCTTATTGTGATCAAAGTATTCTTGTTAGACAGTCATTAATAAAACTACTAACAATATCAGATGGTTCTCCTGGCAATGACTTCAATTCTAATATTTTAACTTTCAGTCCCTTATTGTGATCAAAGTATTCTTGTTAGACAGTCATTAATAAAACTACTAACAATATCAGATGTTTCTCCTGGCAATGATTTCAATTCTAATAGTTTAACTTTCAGTCCCTTATTGTGATCAAAGTATTCTTGTTAGACAGTCATTAATAAAACTACTAACAATATCAGATGTTTCTCCTGGCAATGATTTCAATTCTAATAGTTTAACTTTCAGCCCCTTATTGTGATCAAAGTTTTCTTGTTAGACAGTCATTAATAAAACTACTAACAATATCAGATGGTTCTCCTGGCAATGACTTCAATTCTAATATTTTAACTTTCAGCCCCTTATTGTGATCAAAGTATTCTTGTTAGACAGTCATTAATAAAACTACTAACAATATCAGATGTTTCTCCTGGCAATGACTTCAATTCTAATATTTTAACTTTCAGCCCCTTATTGTGATCAAAGTATTCTTGTTAGACAGTCATTAATAAAACTACTAACAATATCAGATGTTTCTCCTGGCAATGACTTCAATTCTAATATTTTAACTTTCAGCCCCTTATTGTGATCAAAGTATTCTTGTTAGACAGTCATTAATAAAACTACTAACAATATCAGATGGTTTCTCCTGGCAATGACTTCAATTCTAATATTTTAACTTTCAGCCCCTTATTGTGATCAAAGTATTCTTGTTAGACAGTCATTAATAAAACTACTAACAATATCAGATGGTTCTCCTGGCAATGACTTCAATTCTAATATTTTAACTTTCAGTCCCTTATTGTGATCAAAGTTTTCTTGTTAGACAGTCATTAATAAAACTACTAACAATATCAGATGGTTCTCCTGGCAATGACTTCAATTCTAATATTTTAACTTTCAGCCCCTTATTGTGATCAAAGTATTCTTGTTAGACAGTCATTAATAAAACTACTAACAATATCAGATGGTTCTCCTGGCAATGACTTCAATTCTAATATTTTAACTTTCAGTCCCTTATTGTGATCAAAGTATTCTTGTTAGACAGTCATTAATAAAACTACTAACAATATCAGATGGTTCTCCTGGCAATGACTTCAATTCTAATATTTTAACTTTCAGCCCCTTATTGTGATCAAAGTATTCTTGTTAGACAGTCATTAATAAAACTACTAACAATATCAGATGGTTCTCCTGGCAATGACTTCAATTCTAATATTTTAACTTTCAGTCCCTTATTGTGATCAAAGTATTCTTGTTAGACAGTCATTAATAAAACTACTAACAATATCAGATGGTTCTCCTGGCAATGACTTCAATTCTAATATTTTAACTTTCAGCCCCTTATTGTGATCAAAGTATTCTTGTTAGACAGTCATTAATAAAACTACTAACAATATCAGATGTTTCTGCTGGCAATGACTTCAATTCTAATAGTTTAACTTTCAGTCCCTTATTGTGATCAAAGTATTCTTGTTAGACAGTCATTAATAAAACTACTAACAATATCAGATGGTTTCTCCTGGCAATGACCTCAATTCTAATATTTTAACTTTTAGTCAGCCCCTTATTGTGATCAAAGTTTCCCCGTTAGACAGCCATTAATAAAACTACTAACAATATCAGATGGTTCTCCTGGCAATGACTTCAATTCTAATATTTTAACTTTTAGTCAGCCCCTTATTGTGATCAAAGTTTTCTTGTTAGACAGTCATTAATAAAACTACTAACAATATCAGATGGTTCTCCTTGCAATGACTTCAATTCTAATATTTTAACTTTCAGCCCCTTATTGTGATCAAAGTATTCTTGTTAGACAGTCATTAATAAAACTACTAACAATATCAGATGTTTCTCCTGGCAATGACTTCAATTCTAATATTTTAACTTTCAGCCCCTTATTGTGATCAAAGTATTCTTGTTAGACAGTCATTAATAAAACTACTAACAATATCAGATGGTTCTCCTGGCAATGACTTCAATTCTAATATTTTAACTTTCAGCCCCTTATTGTGATAAAGTATTCTTGTTAGACAGTCATTAATAAAACTACTAACAATATCAGATGGTTCTCCTGGCAATGACTTCAATTCTAATATTTTAACTTTCAGCCCCTTATTGTGATCAAAGTATTCTTGTTAGACAGTCATTAATAAAACTACTAACAATATCAGATGTTTCTCCTGGCAATTTTCAATTCTAATATTTTAACTTTCAGCCCCTTATTGTGATCAAAGTATTCTTGTTAGACAGTCATTAATAAAACTACTAACAATATCAGATGGTTCTCCTGGCAATGACTTCAATTCTAATATTTTAACTTTCAGCCCCTTATTGTGATCAAAGTATTCTTGTTAGACAGTCATTAATAAAACTACTAACAATATCAGATGGTTCTCCTGGCAATGACTTCAATTCTAATATTTTAACTTTCAGCCCCTTATTGTGATCAAAGTTTTCTTGTTAGACAGTCATTAATAAAACTACTAACAATATCAGATGGTTCTCCTGGCAATGACTTCAATTCTAATATTTTAACTTTCAGCCCCTTATTGTGATCAAAGTATTCTTGTTAGACAGTCATTAATAAAACTACTAACAATATCAGATGTTTCTCCTGGCAATGACTTCAATTCTAATATTTTAACTTTTAGCCCCTTATTGTGATCAAAGTATTCTTGTTAGACAGTCATTAATAAAACTACTAACAATATCAGATGGTTCTCCTGGCAATGACTTCAATTCTAATATTTTAACTTTCAACCCCTTATTGTGATCAAAGTATTCTTGTTAGACAGTCATTAATAAAACTACTAACAATATCAGATGGTTCTCCTGGCAATGACTTCAACTCTAATAGTTTAACTTTCAGTCCCTTATTGTGATCAAAGTATTCTTGTTAGACAGTCATTAATAAAACTACTAACAATATCATTTGTTCTCCTGGCAATGACTTCAATTCTAATAGTTTTAACTTTCAGTCCCTTATTGTGATCAAAGTATTCTTGTTAGACAGTCATTAATAAAACTACTAACAATATCAGATGTTTCCCTTGGCAATGACTTCAATTCTAATAGTTTAACTTTCAGTCCTTATTGTGATCAAAGTATTCTTGTTAGACAGTCATTAATAAAACTACTAACAATATCAGATGTTTCTGCTGGCAATGACTTCAATTCTAATATTTTAACTTTCAGTCCCTTATTGTGATCAAAGTTTTCTTGTTAGACAGTCATTAATAAAACTACTAACAATATCAGATGTTTCTCTGGCAATGACTTCAATTCTAATAGTTTAACTTTCAGTCCCTTATTGTGATCAAAGTTTTCTTGTTAGACAGTCATTAATAAAACTACTAACAATATCAGATGTTTCTCTTGGCAATGACTTCAATTCTAATATTTTAACTGTCAGCCCCTTATTGTGATCAAAGTATTCTTGTTAGACAGTCATTAATAAAACTACTAACAATATCAGATGTTTCTCTGGCAATGACTTCAATACTAATAGTTTAACTTTCAGCCCTTATTGTGATCAAAGTATTCTTGTTAGACAGTCATTAATAAAACTACTAACAATATCAGATGTTTCTCCTGGCAATGATTTCAATTCTAATAGTTTTAACTTTCAGTCCCTTATTGTGATCAAAGTATTCTTGTTAGACAGTCATTAATAAAACTACTAACAATATCAGATGGTTCTCCTGGCAATGACTTCAACTCTAATAGTTTAACTTTCAGCCCCTTATTGTGATCAAAGTATTCTTGTTTGACAGTCATTAATAAAACTACTAACAATATCAGATGTTTCTCCTGGCAATGATTTCAATTCTAATAGTTTAACTTTCAGTCCCTTATTGTGATCAAAGTATTCTTGTTAGACAGTCATTAATAAAACTACTAACAATATCAGATGTTTCTCCTGGCAATGATTTCAATTCTAATATTTTAACTTTCAGCCCCTTATTGTGATCAAAGTTTTCTTGTTAGACAGTCATTAATAAAACTACTAACAATATCAGATGGTTCTCCTGGCAATGACTTCAATTCTAATATTTTAACTTTCAGCCCCTTATTGTGATCAAAGTATTCTTGTTAGACAGTCATTAATAAAACTACTAACAATATCAGATGTTTCTCCTGGCAATGATTTCAATTCTAATATTTTAACTTTCAGCCCCTTATTGTGATCAAAGTATTCTTGTTAGACAGTCATTAATAAAACTACTAACAATATCAGATGTTTCTCCTGGCAATGATTTCAATTCTAATATTTTAACTTTCAGCCCCTTATTGTGATCAAAGTATTCTTGTTAGACAGTCATTAATAAAACTACTAACAATATCAGATGGTTCTCCTGGCAATGACTTCAATTCTAATATTTTAACTTTCAACCCCTTATTGTGATCAAAGTATTCTTGTTAGACAGTCATTAATAAAACTACTAACAATATCAGATGGTTCTCCTGGCAATGACTTCAACTCTAATAGTTTAACTTTCAGTCCCTTATTGTGATCAAAGTATTCTTGTTAGACAGTCATTAATAAAACTACTAACAATATCATTTGTTCTCCTGGCAATGACTTCAATTCTAATAGTTTAACTTTCAGTCCCTTATTGTGATCAAAGTATTCTTGTTAGACAGTCATTAATAAAACTACTAACAATATCAGATGTTTCCCTGGCAATGACTTCAATTCTAATAGTTTAACTTTCAGTCCCTTATTGTGATCAAAGTATTCTTGTTAGACAGTCATTAATAAAACTACTAACAATATCAGATGTTTCTGCTGGCAATGACTTCAATTCTAATAGTTTAACTTTCAGTCCCTTATTGTGATCAAAGTTTTCTTGTTAGACAGTCATTAATAAAACTACTAACAATATCAGATGTTTCTCTTGGCAATGACTTCACTTCTAATAGTTTTAACTTTCAGTCCCTTATTGTGATCAAAGTTTTCTTGTTAGACAGTCATTAATAAAACTACTAACAATATCAGATGTTTCTCTTGGCAATGACTTCAATTCTAATAGTTTAACTGTCAGCCCCTTATTGTGATCAAAGTATTCTTGTTAGACAGTCATTAATAAAACTACTAACAATATCAGATGTTTCTCTTGGCAATGACTTCAATACTAATAGTTTTAACTTTCAGCCCCTTATTGTGATCAAAGTATTCTTGTTAGACAGTCATTAATAAAACTACTAACAATATCAGATGTTTCTCCTGGCAATGATTTCAATTCTAATAGTTTAACTTTCAGTCCCTTATTGTGATCAAAGTATTCTTGTTAGACAGTCATTAATAAAACTACTAACAATATCAGATGGTTCTCCTGGCAATGACTTCAACTCTAATATTTTAACTTTCAGCCCCTTATTGTGATCAAAGTATTCTTGTTTGACAGTCATTAATAAAACTACTAACAATATCAGATGTTTCACCTGGCAATGATTTCAATTCTAATAGTTTAACTTTCAGTCCCTTATTGTGATCAAAGTATTCTTGTTAGACAGTCATTAATAAAACTACTAACAATATCAGATGTTTCTCCTGGCAATGATTTCAATTCTAATAGTTTAACTTTCAGCCCCTTATTGTGATCAAAGTTTTCTTGTTAGACAGTCATTAATAAAACTACTAACAATATCAGATGGTTCTCCTGGCAATGACTTCAATTCTAATATTTTAACTTTCAGCCCCTTATTGTGATCAAAGTATTCTTGTTAGACAGTCATTAATAAAACTACTAACAATATCAGATGTTTCTCCTAGCAATGATTTCAATTCTAATATTTTAACTTTCAGCCCCTTATTGTGATCAAAGTATTCTTGTTAGACAGTCATTAATAAAACTACTAACAATATCAGATGTTTCTCCTGGCAATGATTTCAATTCTAATATTTTAACTTTCAGCCCCTTATTGTGATCAAAGTATTCTTGTTAGACAGTCATTAATAAAACTACTAACAATATCAGATGGTTCTCCTGGCTATGACTTCAATTCTAATATTTTAACTTTCAGCCCCTTATTGTGATCAAAGTATTCTTGTTAGACAGTCATTAATAAAACTACTAACAATATCAGATGGTTCTCCTGGCAATGACTTCAATTCTAATATTTTAACTTTCAGTCCCTTATTGTGATCAAAGTATTCTTGTTAGACAGTCATTAATAAAACTACTAACAATATCAGATGTTTCTGCTGGCAATGACTTCAATTCTAATAGTTTAACCTTCAGTCCCTTATTGTGATCAAAGTATTCTTGTTAGACAGTCATTATTAAAACTACTAACAATATCAGATGGTTCTCCTGGCAATGACTTCAATTCTAATATTTTAACTTTCAGCCCCTTATTGTGATCAAAGTATTCTTGTTAGACAGTCATTAATAAAACTACTAACAATATCAGATGGTTCTCCTGGCAATGACTTCAACTCTAATAGTTTAACTTTCAGTCCCTTATTGTGATCAAAGTATTCTTGTTAGACAGTCATTAATAAAACTACTAACAATATCAGATGGTTCTCCTGGCAATGATTTCAATTCTAATATTTTAACTTTCAGCCCCTTATTGTGATCAAAGTATTCTTGTTAGACAGTCATTAATAAAACTACTAAAAATATCAGATGTTTCTGCTGGCAATGACTTCAATTCTAATAGTTTAACTTTCAGTCCCTTATTGTGATCAAAGTATTCTTGTTAGACAGTCATTAATAAAACTACTAACAATATCAGATGTTTCTCCTGGCAATGATTTCAATTCTAATAGTTTAACTTTCAGCCCCTTATTGTGATCAAAGTTTTCTTGTTAGACAGTCATTAATAAAACTACTAACAATATCAGATGGTTCTCCTGGCAATGACTTCAATTCTAATATTTTAACTTTCAGCCCCTTATTGTGATCAAAGTATTCTTGTTAGACAGTCATTAATAAAACTACTAACAATATCAGATGTTTCTCCTGGCAATGATTTCAATTCTAATATTTTAACTTTCGGCCCCTTATTGTGATCAAAGTATTCTTTTTAGACAGTCATTAATAAAACTACTAACAATATCAGATGTTTCTCCTGGCAATGACTTCAATTCTAATATTTTAACTTTCAGCCCCTTATTGTGATCAAAGTATTCTTGTTAGACAGTCATTAATAAAACTACTAACAATATCAGATGGTTCTCCTGGCAATGACTTCAATTCTAATATTTTAACTTTCAGCCCCTTATTGTGATCAAAGTTTTCTTGTTAGACAGTCATTAATAAAACTACTAACAATATCAGATGGTTCTCCTGGCAATGACTTCAATTCTAATATTTTAACTTTCAGTCCCTTATTGTGATCAAAGTATTCTTGTTAGACAGTCATTAATAAAACTACTAACAATATCAGATGGTTCTCCTGGCAATGACTTCAATTCTAATATTTTAACTTTCAGCCCCTTATTGTGATCAAAGTATTCTTGTTAGACAGTCATTAATAAAACTACTAACAATATCAGATGGTTCTCCTGGCAATGACTTCAACTCTAATAGTTTAACTTTCAGTCCCTTATTGTGATCAAAGTATTCTTGTTAGACAGTCATTAATAAAACTACTAACAATATCAGATGGTTCTCCTGGCAATGACTTCAATTCTAATATTTTAACTTTCAGCCCCTTATTGTGATCAAAGTATTCTTGTTAGACAGTCATTATAAAACTACTAACAATATCAGATGGTTCTCCTGGCAATGACTTCAACTCTAATAGTTTAACTTTCAGTCCCTTATTGTGATCAAAGTATTCTTGTTAGACAGTCATTAATAAAACTACTAACAATATCAGATGGTTCTCCTGGCAATGATTTCAATTCTAATATTTTAACTTTCAGCCCCTTATTGTGATCAAAGTATCTTGTTAGACAGTCATTAATAAAACTACTAACAATATCAGTTGTTTCTGCTGGCAAGGACTTAATTCTAATGTTTAACTTTCAGTCCCTTATTGTGATCAAAGTATTCTTGTTAGACAGTCATTAATAAAACTACTAACAATATCAGATGGTTCTCCTGGCAATGACCTCAATTCTAATATTTTAACTTTTAGTCAGCCCCTTATTGTGATCAAAGTTTTCTTGTTAGACAGTCATTAATAAAACTACTAACAATATCAGATGGTTCTCCTTGCAATGACTTCAATTCTAATATTTTAACTTTCAGCCCCTTATTGTGATCAAAGTATTCTTGTTAGACAGTCATTAATAAAACTACTAACAATATCAGATGTTTCTCCTGGCAATGACTTCAATTCTAATAGTTTAACTTTCAGCCCCTTATTGTGATAAAAGTATTCTTGTTAGACAGTCATTAATAAAACTACTAACAATATCAGATGGTTCTCCTGGCAATGACTTCAATTCTAATATTTTAACTTTCAGCCCCTTATTGTGAATAAAGTATTCTTGTTAGACAGTCATTAATAAAACTACTAACAATATCAGATGGTTCTCCTGGCAATGACTTCAATTCTAATATTTTAACTTTCAGCCCCTTATTGTGATCAAAGTTTTCTTGTTAGACAGTCATTAATAAAACTACTAACAATATCAGATGGTTCTCCTGGCAATGACTTCAATTCTAATATTTTAACTTTCAGCCCCTTATTGTGATCAAAGTATTCTTGTTAGACAGTCATTAATAAAACTACTAACAATATCAGATGTTTCTCCTGGCAATGATTTCAATTCTAATATTTTAACTTTCAGCCCCTTATTGTGATCAAAGTATTCTTGTTAGACAGTCATTAATAAAACTACTAACAATGTCAGATGGTTCTCCTGGCAATGACTTCAATTCTAATATTTTAACTTTCAGCCCCTTATTGTGATCAAAGTATTCTTGTTAGACAGTCATTAATAAAACTACTAACAATATCAGATGTTTCTCCTGGCAATGACTTCAATTCTAATATTTTAACTTTCAGTCCCTTATTGTGATCAAAGTATTCTTGTTAGACAGTCATTAATAAAACTACTAACAATATCAGATGGTTCTCCTGGCAATGACTTCAATTCTAATATTTTAACTTTCAGCCCCTTATTGTGATCAAAGTATTCTTGTTAGACAGTCATTAATAAAACTACTAACAATATCAGATGGTTCTCCTGGCAATGACTTCAATTCTAATATTTTAACTTTCAGCCCCTTATTGTGATCAAAGTTTTCTTGTTAGACAGTCATTAATAAAACTACTAACAATATCAGATGGTTCTCCTGGCAATGACTTCAATTCTAATATTTTAACTTTCAGCCCCTTATTGTGATCAAAGTATTCTTGTTAGACAGTCATTAATAAAACTACTAACAATATCAGATGTTTCTCCTGGCAATGATTTCAATTCTAATATTTTAACTTTCAGCCCCTTATTGTGATCAAAGTATTCTTGTTAGACAGTCATTAATAAAACTACTAACAATATCAGATGTTTCTCCTGGCAATGACTTCAATTCTAATATTTTAACTTTCAGCCCCTTATTGTGATCAAAGTATTCTTGTTAGACAGTCATTAATAAAACTACTAACAATATCAGATGTTTCTCCTGGCAATGACTTCAATTCTAATATTTTAACTTTCAGCCCCTTATTGTGATCAAAGTATTCTTGTTAGACAGTCATTAATAAAACTACTAACAATATCAGATGTTTCTGCTGGCAATGACTTCAATTCTAATAGTTTAACTTTCAGTCCCTTATTGTGATCAAAGTATTCTTGTTAGACAGTCATTAATAAAACTACTAACAATATCAGATGTTTCTGCTGGCAATGACTTCAATTCTAATAGTTTAACCTTCAGTCCCTTATTGTGATCAAAGTATTCTTGTTAGACAGTCATTAATAAAACTACTAACAATATCAGATGGTTCTGCTGGCAATGACTTCAATTCTAATATTTTAACTTTCAGCCCCTTATTGTGATCAAAGTATTCTTGTTAGACAGTCATTAATAAAACTACTAACAATATCAGATGGTTCTCCTGGCAATGACTTCAACTCTAATAGTTTAACTTTCAGTCCCTTATTGTGATCAAAGTATTCTTGTTAGACAGTCATTAATAAAACTACTAACAATATCAGATGGTTCTCCTGGCAATGATTTCAATTCTAATATTTTAACTTTCAGCCCCTTATTGTGATCAAAGTATTCTTGTTAGACAGTCATTAATAAAACTACTAACAATATCAGATGTTTCTGCTGGCAATGACTTCAATTCTAATAGTTTAACTTTCAGTCCCTTATTGTGATCAAAGTATTCTTGTTAGACAGTCATTAATAAAACTACTAACAATATCAGATGTTTCTCTTGGCAATGACTTCAATTCTAATAGTTTAACTTTCAGTCCCTTATTGTGATCAAAGTATTCTTGTTAGACAGTCATTAATAAAACTACTAACAATATCAGATGTTTCTGCTGGCAATGACTTCAATTCTAATAGTTTAACTTTCAGTCCCTTATTGTGATCAAAGTTTTCTTGTTAGACAGTCATTAATAAAACTACTAACAATATCAGATGTTTCTCTTGGCAATGACTTCAATTCTAATAGTTTAACTGTCAGCCCCTTATTGTGATCAAAGTATTCTTGTTAGACAGTCATTAATAAAACTACTAACAATATCAGATGTTTCTCTTGGCAATGACTTCAATACTAATAGTTTAACTTTCAGCCCCTTATTGTGATCAAAGTATTCTTGTTAGACAGTCATTAATAAAACTACTAACAATATCAGATGTTTCTCCTGGCAATGATTTCAATTCTAATAGTTTAACTTTCAGTCCCTTATTGTGATCAAAGTATTCTTGTTAGACAGTCATTAATAAAACTACTAACAATATCAGATGGTTCTCCTGGCAATGACTTCAACTCTAATAGTTTAACTTTCAGTCCCTTATTGTGATCAAAGTATTCTTGTTAGACAGTCATTAATAAACCTACTAACAATATCAGATGTTTCTCCTGGCAATGATTTCAATTCTAATAGTTTAACTTTCAGCCCCTTATTGTGATCAAAGTATTCTTGTTAGACAGTCATTAATAAAACTACTAACAATATCAGATGTTTCTCTTGGCAATGACTTCAATTCTAATATTTTACATTTTCAGCCCCTTATTGTGATCAAAGTATCTGACAAGCAAAGGAAACATCTTGATTTCCTTGTGGTTGGAGGCATCTGTCAATACGGAAATAAATGTTACGTTTTCTAGGTCACATGTCAACTCGTTTTGAACATGGGGTGTGGACACATTCCGAATAATGGCTTCTGTTTTTGTACGTGCACAAGCAAATGTTGGTGCTAAAGTAACCTGAAGCAATTTTGATGTGCAGTCCATAGATCTAAATGTATGATTGTGTATCACTGTATGATTGTGTATCACTGTATGATTGTGCATCACTGTATGATTGTGCATCACTGTATGATTGTGCATCACTGTATGATTGTGTATCACTGTATGATTGTGTTTCACTGTATGATTGTGTATCACTGTATGATAGGCAAATACACTCTCTGTAGCAGCTAATTGTTCTTCTTTGTCCCCAATCTGTTCAGCTCGAAAAAGTGTTGTTAACGACGAGCTTGATGCAGCTGTAGCGACGGCTCTCTTATGTTTCGCACTATTTATGTGACTCTTAATATCACCACCATAGGAGCCGCGATAGCTCAGTGGTTAGTGAACTGGATTACAAAGGACAAGGGGTAGGATTCGATCCCAACCGACGGCTTTCAGGTTCACCCAGTCTTAAATAGGTACCGGATTTTTTTCTGGGAAAGTAAAGCAGCACGGGCGTAATACCGACTACATTACCCCAAAAATCATGTGCTGAATGTCTATAAAATATATGGTCACTAACACCATATTTCCCTATACGCCACTTAGCGTGACGGGGGTACTTTACTTAATATCACCACGTCCACTACGGTTAATCGAAAACCCAGAGGCACATATACTGCATTTGACAGTGATGTCTGATGTAGACTTTTTTAGAAAGGGGTATTCCTTTTGCAAATCTTGGTTGATTCTTCTGCTTCTTCTTCTTTCCTTCCTCATCTGCCTTTCAGCGTCGAGGGGAGATATAATTTGCGGTCTTTTGCTCTTCTGTTCGCCTCTGCTGCTGTTATGTTTCCTAGTGCTTCTAATATTCCATCGACCCATCTTTTTCGTGGTCGACCCTTGGGTCTGGTGTTCTCACAACGTTTGTTGAAGGCTCGTTGTGTTGTGTTTTGTTCTTTCTGCCTTGTCACGTGGCCAAACCATTTTATCTGTTGTTTCCTTATATATGCTATGGCGGGGGCTATTCCTAGCTTTTTTCTCAGTTCTTCATTTCTGATCTTGTCTCTCAGACTGTTTCCTGTCATTCGTCTAACACATTTAATCTCTGTATAGGTTAATTTTCTTATTGTTCTTGCATCTAGGGTCCAGGTCTGGCATTGGTGGCACAACGTTGGAATGAAGATTGTATTGTATAGTGCTCGTTTTGCCTCCAGAGTTATTTCCTTGTTGGACAATAGTGGTGATAACTGTCCGATGATTTGACAAGCTTTGTTGCATCTTGATTCTATCTCTGTTGTTTGAGAATTATCGTTTGTCATTAGACTCCCTAGGTACTTGAATTCCTCTACTTGTTTTAGTTGTCTGCCTTCTATAGTTATGTTGATGTTCAGATTATTTTTGGCGACATTCATGACTTCTGTTTTGTTGATGTTGATTATCATGTTGTATTTTGTGTCTGTGCTGTTGAGTTTGTTTAAGTGTTCTTGTAGGTCTTCTATTGTTTCATGTATTAGTGCCTGATCTTCTGCAAATAGAAGCTCGTTGATCTCCTCTGTCTCTGATGGGTTGCCTAACTTGCATATATAGTCCATGTATGTAATAAACAGTAGGGGGGATAGTACGCCGCTTGTCTTACACCTGATCTAACTTCGAAGTGGTCTGTGTAGCCTGTTGCTGTTCTGACCCTGCAGCTGCTGTTGGCGTAGAGACTTTTAATAATGTTGGTTAGATGTTGGCTTACTCCGTATGTTGTTAGTATCTCCCACAGTTGTTCTCTGTTTACTCTGTCGAATGATTTTTCCTGGTCAATGAAGGCTATGTAAGTAGTAGCGGTGGCTGTGAACTCAACAGAAAAGTGGAATAACATGCACCGAAATACAATAGATTTGGCACCGACTTTGCACCGACTTTGCACCAAAACGGTGCCAAAAAAAAAATTATTTTTTTTTTCGAATTCGCGATTTTTTCGAACTTCATTATTTTTTGGGGGAATTTTTTTTTTTTTTGGTGTTCGTCAGTTTGTCGAATCACTGAGAGCTTAACTCAGGTAAATTCAATAGAGACTCGGTGCTAATCCGTGTCCGGTGATCGTCTCTCGCTGTGTGTTAGAAATTTGTGAAAGAGTATTTTAAAAGAGTATGTGAAAGTAAAAATTCAGAATTATTTAAAAAATATGTATTTGTGAAAGTAAACTCAGAATTATTAAAAATAAAAAAAAAAAATAAATAAAAAAAACAGTCTCCCTTCAGGATTCGAACACGGGTCTACTACGTGACAGGCCAGGCAACATGTAAAAAAAATGCTGACAAGCAATAACATTGAAAGGTTAGTTTTGTCGAACGGTCTCCTGTGTTTCTGAGAGCTTAACCGCAGGTAAATTCAATGGAGACTCGGTGCTAATCCGGTGATCGTCGCTCCGTGTCCGGTGATCGCCTCGCTCGTGTTAGAAATTTGTGAAAGAGTATTTTAAAAGAGTATGTGATAAATATGTTTCAAAACGTTAAGAAATATAGTTAAATGTGATAAAACTGATTTTTAAAAAAGGCGAAATAATAAAAACTATGAAAAAAAATAAGCTGTAAATACTGACGGAAAACTAGTCAAGAAACTGGAATGACATTTTTGTTGACTGGGCTAGTGGTACTTGAGGAATGCTATTGTTAGAATCGCTTACAAGGAATCGTGGTCATTGTTAGGAGCTGCATTGTTAGGCTCCGTGTTTAGAGTTAAAGTTAGGTAGAGGCATGTCGGGGACAGCGGTTCTAAAAGGGGGTATCTCGCGGGTCGGATGGCGGGTCGTCGTGCGGGTGGGGAAAGGTGCCTTTATTGGTTATCATCATGTGTGTGTATTAGGCAACAGGAGGCGACATGTAAAAAAAAAATGCTGACAAGCAATTATTAGTATCGTTAGCATCATGTATTCTGACCTTCCCTCCTTGTTTTCTAACACAACTTCCTAGATTTCTGACCATGCCCCTCAACATCCCCCTTCCTACTATCATCATGTGCCTCAACACTATCATCATGTGCCTCAACACTATCAGCATGTGCCTCAACACTATCCACCCTCAACATCATCATCATGTGCCTCAACACCACCCTTCATATCATCAAGCCACACAAAGTATCAATCATCTCTCTCACACATTCATGGTAAACCAAAACAAAACTCGTTCTATATTTCTCACAGCTTTATTATTAATACAACAAATATACGACACATATATATATATTACTGTCCGGTTGTTGATAATTTTAAGCGTCTGGGTTTCCTCCCTCCTGTTTTGGTGGTACTGTTTGTTAAATGTCTATCAAACACGGGTACATAGGAAGTGTCATTAGCCTTCAAAACACAACCGTCCTCCATTTTGACAAAACCTTGATCAAAGCTGGAATAGGTAATCGGTGACTCTGCTGAAACACCCGCGGCATTCATATTGGGTGCCGGATCTGTCGTCTGATTAACAAGAGTGAGGTTCCCTTGATTAACAAAGGGGGGCGTGTAGTCGATTAGATTCGTGTTAACAAGAGATGGTATGTAGTTTTGGTGGTTAACGACAGGCGGCGTGTAGTTGATCTGATTAACGAGAGGTGGCGTGTAGCTGATCTGGTTAACAACAGGCGGCGTGTAGTTGAGGTTAGCATAAGCGGTTAAAATTTCCTCTCGCATCTCGACTAACGTGATAAATTCCTCTCTCGATAGTGTTATCCCAGTTCTGGTAGGAAACTTAAAAAAACTATCACCGCTATATGTCCTTATATTTATCAATGGTCTGTTACGAAAAACACAAACCGAGACTGCCTTAACGCCATCTTTAGACAATGGAATTACAGTCTCATTTCCACGTGACATAAATATGCGCTGATCACTGAGATCAAACGAAATTGGCGTATTCAAGCTACACGACTCCATATTCAAAGAAAAACAAACCACCTGGCAACAGACGTTGGTTATGTGTGTGCGTGTACACTGCTCGACTGGGGGGTTTTATACCCGTTTATCGGGTCGAGGACCGTCTATTTATAGCAGCTAACGCAATACGTTATCAGGCGTGGTAATCAGTCGTGTTGCGACATGTTCAGTGACCTCTGGAACTGACCCAATAGGGGGGTGATGTGTGGGGAAATATGATGCGTGTAACAATTCGGTCTCAGGTAACGCGGCTTGAGACTAGGAAACTCCTCCTCCTCCCCCTGTCGTGTTTATATAGGTTGTGGATTTTAAAAATAGGTGTTAGTTGAAGAGGGGGAAACCTCGCGCGCTGACCTAAAATCACTCGTTGTTATTTTCGTCGGGGGCGTAATCACTAAAGTTAGTAGCACTTGCGAGGATGGATCCCCGATGGAATCATCCCTTCACAGCTCTGATAGCCGGTCCTACCGGGTGTGGGAAAACGGTATTTGTGCAAAAGTTTATACAGAACCTTCACGAGCTAGCTGTCCCCGTACCGGAGGAAGTTATATGGTGTTATGGGGAATGGCAGCCGATATACGAGACTATGGGGTCAGTGAGATTTATCGAGGGTCTACCAGACGTCGATAAATTGGAAGGTGGTAAGAAGAGAAGACTGATCGTCATCGATGACTTGATGTCTGAGACGGACGAGCGGGTAACAAAATTATTCACCAAAGGTAGTCATCACAGAGATATTAGTGTGATGTACATTGTTCAAAATCTATTCGGAAAAAATAAAGAACATCGAACCATAAGTCTCAATACGCACTATTTAGTCCTTTTCAAGAACCCGAGAGACGGGAGTCAAATTATGAATCTGGGTAAACAAATGTACCCGGGTCGGGTGGGGTACCTCCAAGATAGTTTTAAGGACGCGACAGCGACTCCTCACGGTTATTTGCTGGTCGATCTTCGTCAGGACACACCTGATAATCTTAGGTTGAGAACAAAAATATTCCCGGGGGAGAGACAAATCGTCTACGTGCCAAAGTAGAGAATCATGTGTGATCAAGCACTTAGACGGCACGGTGAAATGTTGAAATGTATGCGCGCCGCCTCGCCGACCGGTTTAAGAGCCATATTAAAAACAGCCTCTCCCAAACTCATTAACTTTTTGTGCGAGTGTTGTCATAACATATTAAAAGGTAATGTTAGACTCACTCAGCGACAGAAGTGCGAGCTACGTCGACACAAGAACAAGTTGAGACTTCTCACTAAAAAGAAACCGAGTCTTAAGCGGCGGAAAGAGATTCTACAAACCGGTGGGTTCATAGGTGCTTTGCTCCGTCCTATATTAAGTATTCTCGGTGGAGTACTAGGTGCGTAACAATGGCCAAAAAAATGATTTTGGTGGATCCTCGATTCCTCGAGGGTCTTAAACAGACTACTACCACGTCCTATAGCCCACCCGAGGTGATCGGTGACAACTTGAGAGATTTAGATGATGAAATGCAACGCATCCTATTCCGCGATGATTTAGCACCCGCCGATAAGGCCAGAGTGTACCAACGCGCCCTGCATCAATATTTAACTAGATTGGAGCAGTATAAACGACGCTCATTGGGCTCGGTCGATCTCATTCAACACAACACGGCAACAGAAAAAACACATTCCCCACCAACACCATCATTCGAGCTATCACCAGAGCAGACCAAGACACCACCACCACCACCAGCGGAAACCCCAAAGGTAGGTAATGAAACCACTCCGCCCGTAGCCACGTATAAACTGAGACCTAAAAAAAGAAAGAGCGGAATCCCAACACCAAAATGGGAACGGTGGAGAAAATATTGAGACGTCGTTACTTTGACCCTAGTCGACCAGGGGCGTATAGTGGTGCAACGGCCCTGCAACGTAACACCAAACTGGGACTCGCAAAGATCAAACAATGGCTGAGTCATCAAGATACCTATACCCTTCATAAACCAATTCGTCGCAGATTTGAAAGGCGTCCCATTATAACGAGTGGCCCCCAACAGCAATATCAGGCAGACCTAATCGATTTGAGACATTTGAAAAAACACAACGATGGATATTCCTATTTGGTATCTGCGTGGACGTTTTCAGTAAATTCGCGTGGTCTGTACCGATACGAACCAAAACGGGAAATCCTTAGTGGAAGCCGTCGGTAAGATATTTCTCGATGGGAAACCCGCGAGTTTTCAAACCGATAAGGGGTCAGAGTTTCTGAACAGAACATTTCAGAAATTCCTCGCTGACAACAACGTTCACTTTTTCACTACGCAGAACGAAGATATCAAGGCCGCCGTGGTGGAACGCTTTAATAGGACTCTGAAACAACGGATGTGGCGATATTTCACGAAATCCAATAAGTTGTCCTATGTCCGAGTCCTCCCCGCCCTACTTCGAAGTTATAACCATTCGTATCACAGAAGTATAAAAATGGCACCGGTCGACGTCAACGCAGACAATCAAGAGCAGGTATGGAACACGTTGTATAATAGCAAACGCAACTTTAAATTTGAAAGACCCCTGTACAAGCCCGGTGATCGAGTTAGACTGGTCCTGGGCAGAGCCAATTTTAAAAAGGGTTATGCCCCGGCTTGGACGGAGGAACTGTTTTCCATCAGTCGAGTAAACGAAACAAACCCCGTTACATATGTGTTGAAAGACGATAAGGGCGATGAGATAGAGGGGTCATTCTACACAGCGGAAATTCAAAAAGTTGGAGACAAACACGAGTACAGAATCGAGAGTGTCATAACCGAGCGTCGCACATCCTTTGGGCGAAAGGAGTGTTTAGTCAAATGGTTTGGGTACGATTCCTCATTTAACAGTTGGATACCGTCCAAGGACATTGTCAGATACAAAAACTAGAGATGCGAGAAGAAGAAGAGGAGGAAGTGGTAACTTTTGGTGGAGAGCCCGATTTGCGAGCCGTAAACTCGGGAGTCGGGAGAGACGGCGAACCGCGCTGGTTGGGGTCGATGTTTGGGAAACTATCCCCCTACTTAGAACTTGTCTTTATTTGTCAAGTGGTAGTTATATATACAGTTGTAGCGGTCTCGCTGTTCAATCTGACCACCGAAAAGCCAGACGCGAAGGAGGGAAAACTGTGGATAGCCCTACTGAGCAGCTGTTTGGGTTACATGCTACCGAATCCAAACTTGGAGAGGCGACGGCGAAAAGAGTAAAAAAAAAAATGAGTTTTTATGTCACCCTGCCCAGCAACGCATCTATGGAACTTTTTAAGGATAATAACCCAGGCCACTTTTTCGTTAAACTTCCTCAGACCATTGACATTTCGACGCAGTATGAGATCGCGCTGGTGGAGATACAATTTCCGCTAAATTATTTCAATGTAATAGAGGGTGATGTCTGGATTCGCTACGAATCTCTCGATAACGACGATATTTGCGACGCCAGATTTTATTTCAACGTGACATTGGAGCCCGGGTTATATACGAAACCCGATGCGTTCATCGGCGCGTTGAACGCGTCGATCGTAAAAGCGGAGGATGAGTCGTATAGGGGAGTGAAAGGGAAAAAAATGAGATTCATTTACGCAAAAGAGGTGAATAAAGCCATCTTGAAACTTTACGAAAAAGGAGTCAGTGTTACCATAAGCGACACTTTGAAAAACATGTTAGCCTTCCCCACGACCACAATATCAGACACGGCTCCCGATATCTTCAGCGTGGGTGTAATGGACTTGGAAAGTGTTGCGAAGAATGTCTACGTCTACTGCGATCTCGTTTCCCCCAGACCGGTCGGGATGTGATGGTGCCTCTCCTCAGGAGCGTGCCTGTTCTCAATAGAAATCACACCTCGGTGTTTCAGATCTACGATAAGCCTCACTACCTACCCCTGAGTAGATTTTCCTTCGATACCGTCGAGATCCTTTTAGCCAACGAACACGGAAAAACCATTCCATTCACCAGCGGGACGTCGGTGCTAACGGTACACTTTCGAGTCAAGAAGCATCTCGAGCTGGTATAATGGTGAAACACACTCCCCTTCATAGAGATGTTGAGTTATACGAAGACTTTTACTGTTGTCAGGCGGGCGATGGGATGCCCGTGTTTATAGGAGGTCGAAGTCAGAGCGGTCGAGGAATCGGTAGTTTCTTTGGTGGAATCGGGAGGGCTATTTTACCCTGGTTAAAAACCGGCGGTAAGGCCTTGCTCAGAGAAGGCTTGGGGACCGGTCTGCAGGTCGCACAGGACGCATTGGCCGGAAAAAATGTCGGTGAAGCTTTCAAAGAACGAGCTAAGGAGGCCGGTCAGCGGTTGCTACACGGGGCCGTAGACCACCTGCGTGATAACGACCAATCAGGAAGTGGTTTACGTCAAAGCAGAAAGCGAGTTATGAAGCTACCTCCACCAGGAGAACCCGTTACGAAGAGGATAAAACCGACAGCTGGACGGTTCCACCTTCATTCGGTGCACAACAGAGGGAAGAAGACGAGGGTGGCAAAGGATATTTTCGACTAATAATGTCCCTCATTCACCCCAAATCGTGCGAATGTCTTCACTCTGGTTTGGATTTATTTAGCGTCCCACCCACACAGACATCTCTAGACTCTGGCCAGTTTATTGAAATTCGTCCGATCGCAGCTTTGTCGCATAGCGCACCGATAGAGTTTTTCATTTCTGGAAACAGCGAGGAGTATCTAGATCTTTTCAACACGTTTTTACATCTGCGGGTCAAAATCACCCTCCCGAATGGTGATAGTGTACCAGTCGATGGTGAGGTAGGACCGGTCAACAATTATCTTCACAGTCTATTTTCACAAGTCGACGTATCGCTAAACGACACGTTGGTTACACCGTCGGAGAATACCTATCCTTTTAGAGCGGTGTTTGAGGCCACGCTAAATTACGGAGAGGATGCGAAAACGGGATACTTGACGGCCGCTCTGTTCTACAAAGACACAGCTGGCCACCATGACGATTTGAAAGAAAATGAGGGTTTTAAAACACGGCGCGATTTGACTTCGGGTAGTAAAGAGGTTGAAATGATGGGTCGTTTGCACTCTGATGTCTTTGTGCAGGAACGTTACATGTTAAACAGAGTCGATGTAAAGATAAAACTCACGCCCTCGAAGGATGTGTTCAGCCTCGCGGCTCACGATAGCTCTGTGGGTTATAAGAGTGTTATCACCTACGCCGCGCTCGTGGTCAGGAAAGCTAAGCTAAACCCCGCGATTTCTCTGGCCCACGAAAAGGCTCTCTTGAGCGGGAATGCGCGGTACCCGATCAAGAGGGTTACCATCAAGACATTTTCCATCGCTAGCGGGATGCTCTCCCACAGTCAAGACAATTTATTTTTGTCTCAGACACCGACCCGTATAGTGATAGGTTTGATTACGGCCAGTGCTTTTAATGGTGTTTACACAGCTAACCCGTTCAATTTTCAACACTTTGGTCTGATTTATATGAACCTGACGGTCGACGGGAAATGTATCTCGGGAAAGCCTCTAACTATGGACTTTGAACGAAATCAATACGCGAGAGCTTTCTTCGGCACAAATCTGGCCATGGGTCTGATTGGTAAAGACGCTGGGAATAACGTTGATTATAGAGAATTCAAGGACGGATACTGCCTATTTGGTTTTGACCTCTCGTCCAGCCTACTGGACGGCTCCCATTTTGAGCTAGCCACAAGCGGACCCTTGTCGATAGAACTCAAGTTTGCCGCTCCCACCACTACTCCCCTACAAGTTATCGTCTACGCAGAGTTGGACTCGGTGCTCGAGGTGTCCAAGACAAGGCAGATTCTAACAGACTTCGCCGTTTGAGAGAGAGTCGAATATGAACACGAGGGAGATTTACAACCTTTTGATGTCGGATATTTTCGTTCGACGTTGTTCCCTTGTTAGTGTCATTCCACGAAACCACTTACCGCCGAGCATCGACCCAACGGCGACCGCGGCCTTTGTCATAAACACCGACCCTGCCCACGAACCCGGTGAGCATTGGGTGGCCCTATTTTACAACGGTCTCGGCGAATGTGAGTATTTCGATTCCTACGGTTTGCCTCCCAGACACGTGGATATTTTAAACTTTATAGAGCAAAACTCACACGTTCCATTCGTCTACAACCCGCGGGTGTTGCAAGATTTGTTTAGCAACACGTGCGGTCTATATTGTGTTTATTATATACTTCTTAAGTGTCGTGGCGCGAAACTTAACAGAATTCTCATGCCTTTTTCATCGAGACAGCACGTAAACGACCGTATCATTTATCGTTTGCTCGCCCCGTGGATACTTCGGCTTCGAGGGGCCCGCCCAGACGCTTAAAATTATCAACGACCGGACAGTAATATATATATATGTGTCGTATATTTGTTGTATTAATAATAAAGCTGTGAGAAATATAGAACGAGTTTTGTTTTGGTTTACCATGAATGTGTGAGAGAGATGATTGATACTTTGTGTGGCTTGATGATATGAAGGGTGGTGTTGAGGCACATTATGATGATGTTGAGGGTGGATAGTGTTGAGGCACATGCTGATAGTGTTGAGGCACATGATGATAGTGTTGAGGCACATGATGATAGTAGGAAGGGGGATGTTGAGGGGCATGGTCAGAAATCTAGGAAGTTGTGTTAGAAAACAAGGAGGGAAGGTCAGAATACATGATGCTAACGATACTAATAATTGCTTGTCAGCATTTTTTTTTTTACATGTCGCCTCCTGTTGCCTAATACACACACATGATGATAACCAATAAAGGCACCTTTCCCCACCCGCACGACGACCCGCCATCCGACCCGCGAGATACCCCCTTTTAGAACCGCTGTCCCCGACATGCCTCTACCTAACTTTAACTCTAAACACGGAGCCTAACAATGCAGCTCCTAACAATGACCACGATTCCTTGTAAGCGATTCTAACAATAGCATTCCTCAAGTACCACTAGCCCAGTCAACAAAATGTCATTCCAGTTTCTTGACTAGTTTTCCGTCAGTATTTACAGCTTATTTTTTTTCATAGTTTTTATTATTTCGCCTTTTTTAAAAATCAGTTTTATCACATTTAACTATATTTCTTAACGTTTTGAAACATATTTATCACATACTCTTTTAAAATACTCTTTCACAAATTTCTAACACGAGCGAGGCGATCACCGGACACGGAGCGACGATCACCGGATTAGCACCGAGTCTCCATTGAATTTACCTGCGGTTAAGCTCTCAGAAACACAGGAGACCGTTCGACAAAACTAACCTTTCAATGTTATTGCTTGTCAGCATTTTTTTTACATGTTGCCTGGCCTGTCACGTAGTAGACCCGTGTTCGAATCCTGAAGGGAGACTGTTTTTTTTATTTTTTTTTTTTTTTTTATTTTTAATAATTCTGAGTTTACTTTCACAAATACATATTTTTTAAATAATTCTGAATTTTTACTTTCACATACTCTTTTAAAATACTCTTTCACAAATTTCTAACACACAGCGAGAGACGATCACCGGACACGGATTAGCACCGAGTCTCTATTGAATTTACCTGAGTTAAGCTCTCAGTGATTCGACAAACTGACGAACACCAAAAAAAAAAAAATTCCCCCAAAAAATAATGAAGTTCGAAAAAATCGCGAATTCGAAAAAAAAAATAATTTTTTTTTGGCACCGTTTTGGTGCAAAGTCGGTGCAAAGTCGGTGCCAAATCTATTGTATTTCGGTGCATGTTATTCCACTTTTCTGTTGAGTTCACAGCCACCGCTACTACTTATGTATAAGTTTTGATTGTTTTCTGTCGTTTTTTTGCAAGCTGTTTTAATGTGAATAGTGCGTCGGTACATCCTCTGTTTTTTTCGGAACCCCATTTGAGAATCGCTTAACTGTAGTTCTATTATTGGTCTCAGCCTTTTTTCCAAAATTTTGGCGTATAGCTTTCCTACATGGCTGAGAAGAGATATACCTCTATATTGATTGCGGTCTCTTTTGCTACCTTTCTTTTTCCATATTGGTATGATGATTGCCTGTTGCCAGTCTTCTGGGGCTTGTTGTTGGTGCCATGCTGCATTAAATATTCTGTACAGCCATTGCACTCCTGTTCCTCCTGTTGCTGCTATTATTTCTATTGGTATGTTATCTATCCCCGGTGCTTTATTTCTTGGTGCATATTTGATTACTTCCTCGATTTCCTCTTTCGTGATGCTGGTTCAGTATTTGTGAGTTCTAGCGTGGTTTTTGTTGTCTTATTGGTAGTTGGTATGTTTAACAAGTCTTCAAAACATTCTTTCCATCTCTGTTGCATACATTGGTTGTTTGATATTGGTTGTCCGTCTTTGTCATTTATCAGCTCAGTAGGATCATGGTTTTCTTTTCTCGCTCTTGTGGCTTTTACTGCTTTGTAGAAATCTCTTGTGGCTGTCTTGAAGTCCCTGCTCATGTTTTGTCCGAATTCTGTCCAATTCTTTTGCTTAGCTTCTTTGATCAACATTTTAACTCTTTTTCGAACTAAGGCATATTTTTCTTATTTTTCTTGGTTCTTGTTCTCCCTCCAATTTTTAAACAGTTTCTTCTTTTCTTTGATTGCTTCTCTGATTGTTTCGTTCCACCACGGGGTTCTCTTTTTCCCTTCTCTTGTTCTTAGCTTCGTTCCACAAACTGTTTTAGAGATGTTGGTTACTGTTTCTTTAAATTGTTTCCACTCTTCTTCTACTGTGCATACTTCGTTAGGGAGTTTCTTGAATTCCCCTGTTAGTCTTTCTTCTAGGTTTTTCCTTGTTTCTTGATCTTTTAATTGTTTTATTTTTATTGTCTGTTCTTTTCGCTTCTTTTGTTTGTTTTCGTATATTCTCTTTATTTTTGGCTGTCTTAGTGTGATCATAACCATCTTGTGGTCCGTGTCGTCTGTAATATTTGGGATTGCTCTACTGTCGGTTACTCTTTTCTTGTTCTGTTTTCTTGTTAGTATAAAATCTATCTGGCTTCTGCATGTTGTGGCATTCTATTTGTACCAGGTGTATACTTGCGACTCCCTGTGTTTGAAGAATGTGTTGGTGATAAATAAATCATTTTGATTGCATAGATCCAGCAGTCTGCTTCCATTTTCATTTATTTCAGCTGTTTTATCACCAAAGGGTCCTAAGATATCACTGTTCTCACTGTTGCGTTTCCCAAGCCTTCCATTAAAATCTCCCATCACTAACATGTCGTCGCTTTCGTCAATCTTGTTAATGATTTCATTCAATGTGTCGTAGAATTCTTCTCTGTCTCTTTCATTGTTGTTGCATGGGGCACATAGATTTGAATGTAATTTGTTTTTCGATCGTCTTCTAGTAGTTTAATTGTGATAAATCTTTCTGAATGGTATTTTATTTCTATAGGTCGTTTCAAAATATTTTGAAGGTGTTTAAAATTCCATATCTCTGCAACCAATTGATTGATAATGCTGAAATTTTGCATATGGTCTTGTGATTTTTTGGTCCCAAGAAGTACATTCATTTCCTCACCAACAAAGGTATAGTTTTAAATATTCTTTATTTGAAGTATACAAATTTAAGGCATTTTGGTCAAACCATATATTTGGAGGAATTACCGCTTCATATGAGTGAGCACCCACGGACTTGTCATCTTGAACGTAATGCGCGCCAATTTCCCTGTTTTAAGCACTAAAAAACACATAAAACGCGTCATAGTTATAATTTTATATCCGGTGCATCCCATTTCCTGTCGTTTTGTTGTGATTTATGTGCAACGGCGTATCCTAATTATTGGGTAATTTCGTTAAATTTGTGATCTGTTAGTCAATGGGTATAAAAGTAAAGTTCCGTACATTGCAATCAGTGGCAATAAAGGTGTATAAATATTTTTGCATAGAAGCTAAGCGTGGAAAACTGTATCGAAGCATCTCAAAGCCAGAAAAGAGAACTATTCACGCATTGGGTATAAGCAAACGCTTTTTCAAACAAGTGCTTAAAGCTAACGGAGTGTCCAGTTCAATCAAGACTAGGACGCTAGGAAGAAAGAAAGTAGTAGATAGTTTTGACAAGGAAGTGATTAGAAGAGCAATTTGTAAAATGTTCGATTTCAAAGAAACTGTGACTTTAAGAAAACTGAAAATTCGACTGAGAGCAGAAAATGACATTGTTGTGTCGAAAACAACATTATGGAGAACTGTTAGAAGCATCGGTTTTACGTTTAGAAAGTACGATAGTGGTAGAAATGTCATCTGCGAGAAGCCGCACTTAGTTTCTATGAGGAGTAAATATTTACGTGAAGTACGGGAAATGCGTAACCAAGGTTATGATATTGTATTTCTAGATGAATCTTGGATAAATTCTCACCACACAAGTGCAAAGGAATGGCAGTTATCAGATGGAAGTATTAAAAGATGTGTACCCACTGGAAAAGGACAGCGTATTATAATGGCACATGCAGGCAGCCGAAAAGAAGGGTTGGTGAAAAATGCAGAACTTATATTCACCTCTAATTATACTGACAACAGGGACTATCACACCGAGATGAATGGCCATATATTTAGAGAGTGGATTGAAAATACTCTTCTTCCAATTCTAGACAGACCATCCTGTCTGGTAATGGACAACGCGTCGTACCACAACGCTGTGGCAGAAGAAGACAAAATTCCTACATCTACCAGTACAAAAGATGTTATAAAGATTTGGCTAAGAAAGGAAGGAATTCCATTTAACGAGGGATTTTTGAAACCTGAATTACTGTCACTTGTTAAGAAATCGCAAAAGACCAAAGTATTCCAAATAGACAAAATCATTCAACAGCATGGCCATACGTGCTTGAGACTGCCCCCTTATCATCCACAATTAAACCCCATTGAACTCGTTTGGGCAAAAATTAAAGGGCAGGTGGCAGCTGAGAATACAAGTTTTAAACTATGCGATATAAAAGGACTGACATATGCTGCTCTATCACAGATTGACAAAGATTTTTGGTGCAAATGTGAAGATCATGTCTTAAAAGAAGAAAATGACTATTGGAAAAAAGATGGACTATTGTTCGTTCAGCCCAGATTAGTAATCAATATGTTAGACTCCTCTGATTCAGAATAAATGAAATAATAATGGACGTTTTTATATGTCCGCATGATCAATCTTTAGCTAAAGTTGAAAACGTTTTGAAAATGTAAAGATTCTTGATATGTGTACTGCAGGCATGCAAAGAAACTAAATCACTTTCATATGTCTTGTTTACGTAAAATAATGAAAGTCACATGGAAAGACATAAAACGAACAATGTAGCTCTTTACAGTGAAGAGGATCCCGTGCTTACATCGGACTCTTTAGTCACATGCGTACCCATAAACAATAACTTTGCTTGATATGTCATGCTCGTTATCGCTCGCAACGGATAATTAATTTTTTAAATGTATTCTTTGTTGTATATTGTTTAAATAGTTTTCATTAATGGAACTGTTTATACGCTGATTTGTTTTAGACCGTCTGTAAAGGCTATAACATTGACATTCTCATAGTGTTTAAAGAAAGTAAACAATAGAAAGTAAACAGTTGATAAACGCCTCCAACTTTCAAGTTGTGTAGAGACGCCTATGTCGAGAAGCTGATTTCCATTAATGTACGGTAAATTATTTTCTCCAGGAGCAAAAAGATCCGTAAATTCACTGAGATCAAAGGAAAGTGCTGCTTCATGATGAAGCATACTTCCTACATCATTAAATTTTGTGAAATCGGTGGGACCTTGGTAAAACAAGGCCAGATGCAAAAAATCAAGTTTGTAAGTGCAGGGAAAGAGGAGATATTTCATGTTAATCGTGAACATTTAGATTTGAAACGACCAATAGAATGTTCTTTGCATGTTCTGGGTCAATGATAAAACCTACTCCATGTGTTGCTCTTTCTGTGTTGTCGACTCATGAGAATATTTTCGTGTAGTTCATGTGTGTTTTCTTTATCTGTTGTCCTTTTACTCTGGTGTCCACTAATCCTAGTATTTTAATTTTCCTTTTTGTCATTTCTTCTATAAGTTCGATTTCTTTATTTTTTATCCCGCATATATTTATCGTTGCTACTTTAATCTCCATCTTCTGAGTATTTCTCTGAGCATAAAACATTTAGGGAGCCGCGATAGCTCAGTGGTTAGTGAACTGGACTACAAAGGACAAGGGGTAGGGTTCGATCCCAACCGACGGCTTCCGGGTTCATCCAACCTTAAATGGGTACCGTTTTTTTGGAGGGGAAAGTAAAGCAGCACGAGCGTAATACCGACCACATTACCCCAAAAATCATGTGCTGAAGGTCTGTAAAATATAGGGTCACTAACACCAGTTAGTTTAGATCTTAAATGTTGCGTAGAGCCAGTCTTAACATATGGATGCGAGTCATGGACAATAGGACAACAGACAAGAAAATCACTGGAGTCTGTAGAAATGTGGTTTTACAGAAGAATGTTGAGAATACCATGGACAGCTAAGAAGAGTAATGAAGAGGTTCTGAGAGAGGTCAAAGCAAAAAGAGAGCTAATTTCCAATGTTAGGAAGAGACAATCATCATTTTTTGGCCATGTAATGAGAAGAGAACAACTGGAATATATTGTAACAACTGGAAAAATTGAGGGACGAAGAGATAGAGGGAAGCAAAGAGAAAAAATAACAGACAGCTTAAGAGAATGGCTTGGCAGAAGGTCAACAACAGAAATGATAAATAGCTGCCGAGATGAAAGTTGTGGAGAGACATGATCACCTACGCCACTAGACCCGGTACTTGATGATGATGAACACCATATTTCCCTATACGCCGTTTGGCGTGACAGGGGTACTTTACTTTACTATAAAACATGTATCCCTTACCGACCTGCTGAGTCAGTCGTAAGTTAAGGGTCAGTCGTAAGTTAAGGGCTTAACTTAAGAAAGAAACACGATGGGGGTTTAGCCCAACTGATGTTCCCCCCCCCCCTCCCACGTGTTTGATCGCTAAGGTCTCACAAGCGATCTTTTACGATATAAATATAAAACTTTAGCTGGTTACATTTAAAAAAGTACTTATCAGTTCTTATCCTCCTCTTGGTTGATTGAAACTACATTTACGTTTTGATGCCTTTTGTTGACAATTACAAATTAACTATAGTTTAAAAAATAATTTTCTATGACTATACCATATGCATAACATAAGTTCTTAAAATTTTAAATGTCAAGTAACTGAATAATAGCACAATGAAAATACAATCCAATGAATGCAATAACCTCTATCATTAAACAATACAATAAAAAGAATTAGTTCGTCGGTAAACGAAAGTAACATAATGAATATAAAAGAAAATGAAATGTCGTGGCCGCAATGATGCTTCTTGTTGAGTTTCAGTTTCAGTATACACGATTTAAAACTTGGAGCGCATTTTATTGTTACTATTTCGCCAAATGAACAGCCAGTTCAACTTTTTAAACATCTTCTACATAACAACGGAATAATGTCTATTTTGAATTCGAACAGGCGTTTACCATATTGGCAAAATTGGTAAACGTTTGTGTTCCTAATGTATTTTAACAAATCCGGGACAAAAGTTAAAAAATCGGGGCAGTAACAAATCCGGGACAAAAGTTAAAAAAATCGGGACAGTAACAAATCCGAGACAAAGGTTGAAAAAATCGGGACAGTAACAAATCCGAGACAAAGGTTGAAAAAAAAAACAATAAAAAATCGGTACGTCTGGTCACCTTCTTACACAGTGTCGTCTGACACAGTCTTAATAGCAGAGACAGAGAATGAACTACAAGAAATGATGGACATAATAGTAAAAGAAAGTAACAAGAAAGGTCTCAGTCTGAATAGTAAGAAAACAGAAGTAATGGTTATATCGAAGAAACAATCACCACCATCATGCAGCATAAAAATAAACGAGACAAATCTGAAAGAAGTGCAACGTTTCAAATACTTGGGCACAATAATATCAGATGGGAGATGCACCACAGAAATAACAAGCAGAATAGCTCAGGCCAAAATAGCATTTCAGAAAAAAAAAATATCTTATGCAACAAATCTATGTCAATAAAATGAGAAAGAGAGTTCATCGGTGCTATATAGAACCAATTCTGACCTATGGGAGCGAATCATGGACAATAGACAAACAAGTGAAAAGACGATTGGAGGCCGCAGAGATGGGATTTCTCAGAAGAATGTTGAAAGTTCCCTGGACAGCTAAAAAGACCAATGAGGAAGTTCTCAAAGAGGCCAACACAAAAAGGGGGCTCTTAAAAAAACATCAGGAAGAAGCAATCAACATTTTTCGGGCACATCATGAGAAGAGGAAAGTTGGAATACTTGGTTACAACTGGCAAAATAAAAGGAAAGAGAGATCGCGGACGACAAAGAGAGAAAATACTGGATAGCTTGGTGTCATGGCATGGAAAACAGTCAACAACAGAACTGATACGATGCACTGTAGATAGAAGATTGTGGAGGGACATGATCGCCTACGCCAACCGGTATGGCACATGATGATGATTACAACTTTGTAGATTAATATCCCTGCTATTACAACTTTGTAGATTAATATTCCTGATATTACAACTTTGTAGATTAATATCCCTGATATAGACATTCCTGCTATTACAACTTTGTAGATTAATATCCCTGATATAGACAACTTTGTAGATTAATATCCCTGCTATTACAACTTTGTAGATTATTATCCCTGATATAGACAACTTTGTAGATTAATATCCCTGCTATTACAACTTTATAGATTAATATCCCTGCTATTACAACTTTGTAGATTAATATCCCTGATATAGACAACTTTGTAGATTAATATTCCTGCTATTACAACTTTGTAGATTAATATCCCTGATATAGACAAATTTGTAGATTAATGTACCTGCTATTACAACTTTGTAGATTAATATTCGTGCTATTACAGCTTTGTAGATTAATATTCCTGCTATTACAACTTTGTAGATTAATATCCCTGATATAGACAACTTTGTAGATTAATAATCCCTGACATAGACAACTTTGTAGATTAATAATCCCTGATATAGACAACTTTGTAGATTAATAATCCCTGATATAGACAACTTTGTAAATTAATAATCCCTGCTATTACAACTTTGTAGCTTAATGTACCTGCTATTAACCAAACTTCATAGATCTGTGTCCCAGTTTCTGCTGAACCAACTAAATTCTCAAGATGTTTATCCCATCCCCTGTTCGAGCGGCCAAACATTTAGAACATTTGTCACAAAGGCCGGTAAAAAAGCACAGCAGTAAG
This sequence comes from Megaustenia siamemsis, assembly GCA_032433765.1. Classification (NCBI taxonomy): domain Eukaryota; kingdom Metazoa; phylum Mollusca; class Gastropoda; order Stylommatophora; family Ariophantidae; genus Megaustenia; species Megaustenia siamemsis. The sequence goes on along the minus strand of JAVIAB010000073.1, from coordinate 126,613,678 downwards.
TGCACAGGTGGGCGTGTCGAGTTAGATGACGCGAGGAAAGGTTGAGAGGCCGCCGTAGCGCCCAGCCTAGCCCACATACCTGTCCTAGTCGTGCCCTAGGCTAGTCCAAGGCCTACTTTTAGGCTCGTATCTGAATATGACTTTGTTATTGCGCGTGACGACAGCTAAACACGACCAAGACCTGCTCGATATTTGTATTCAACTTTTCCACGGACTACAAGCAGTGTCCTATTAGTAGAGTGTGTGAGCCCAACCAACGTGAGGCCCAAAGTTAGGTAAGGGAAAAGCTGATATTAGTGATATGTGTTGTGGTCTTAGCGTCACGTCAAGAACGGCCAAGGAAGGGGACACGACGGCTTGTTGGTGAACGCTGCCTTACCGCCTCGCTACTTGGATATATCGCCACATCACTATTACGGTAAATATTTCAGTGAATGTCTTGTACATTTATTTTCCACGAAGCACATGCAATGAAATGAAAGTAGAGTGCAACTTTGGGCGGTCAGACTGAGACGTGACCGGTGTCTGTCAAATATGAAGAATGGATGTCTGGTAGTGTCAGTGACAGGTCAAGCCAGTGAATTGAGTGAATGGTTCAATGCCCGTGTGTTTACAGCAGTCACTCATGCAGTCTCAATGAGTTTTGTTGTCGTTTAACTCGTAACAGTCATGATACATCACTTGGTTACCTTCAGATACATCATTTAATTGTGTGTGTGTGGTGTGTTATATTAGTGTAATTGTGTGTGTGGTGTGTGTTGTATTAGTGTAGTGTAAATCACTAAATTAAATGTGTGTGTTTTAATAACAGTCATATTAATTTGTGTGTCATAACTGTCATATTATTGTGTGTGTCATAACAGTCATATTAATGTGCGTGTCATAACTGTCATATTAATATGTGTGTCATAACAGTCATATTATTGTGTGTGTCATAAAACAGTCATATTAATGTGTGTGTCATAAGTCATATTAATGTGTGTGTGTCATAACAGTCATATTATTGTGTGTGTCATAACAGTCATATTATTGTGTGTGTCATAACAGTCATATTAATGTGTGTGTCATAAGTCATATTAATGTGTGTGTCATAAGTAATATTAATGTGTGTGTCATAACAGTCATATTATTGTGTGTGTCATATTATTGTGTGTGTCATAACAGTCATATTAATGTGTGTGTCATAACAGTCATATTATTGTGTGTGTCATAACAGTCATATTATTGTGTGTGTCATAATAGTCATATTAATGTGTGTGTCATAACAGTCATATTATTGTGTGTGTCATAACAGTCATATTATTGTGTGTGTCATAACAGTCATATTATTGTGTGTGTCATAACAGTAATATTATTGTGTGTGTCATAACAGTCATATTATTGTGTGTGTCATAACAGTCATATTAATGTGTGTGTCATAACAGTCATATTATTGTGTGTGTCATAAGTCATATTATTGTGTGTGTCTTAACAGTCATATTAATGTGTGTGTCATAACTGTCATATTAATGTGTGTGTCATAAGTCATATTAATGTGTGTGTCATAACTGTCATATTAATGTGTGTGTCATAAATGTCATATTAATGTGTATGTCATAAGTCATATTAATGTGTGTGTCATAACTGTCATATTAATGTGTGTGTCATAACAGTCATATTAATGTGTGTGTCATAACAGTCATATTATTGTGTGTGTCTTAACAGTCATATTAATGTGTGTGTCATAACAGTCATATCAATGTGTGTGTCATAACAGTCATATTATTGTGTGTGTCATAACAGTCATATTAATGTGTGTGTCATAACAGTCATATTAATGTGTGTGTCATAACTGTCATATTAATGTGTGTGTCATAACTGTCATATTAATGTGTGTGTGTCATAAATGTCATATTAATGTGTGTGTCATAACAGTCATATTAATGTGTGTGTCATAACTGTCATATTATTGTGTGTGTCATAACTGTCATATTAATGTGTGTGTCATAACAGTCATATTATTGTGTGTGTCATAACTGTTATATTAATGTGTGTGTCATAAATGTCATATTAATGTGTGTGTCATAACTGTCATATTAATGTGTGTGTCATAACTGCCATATTAATGTGTGTGTCATAACAGTCATATTAATGTGTGTATCATAACTGTCATATTATTGTGTGTGTCATAACAGTCATATTAATGTGTGTGTCATAACAGTCATATTAATGTGTGTGTCATAACAGTCATATTAATGTGTGTGTCATAACTGTCATATTAATGTGTGTGTCATAACTGTCATATTAATGTGTGTGTCATAAATGTCATATTAATGTGTGTGTCATAACTGTCAAATTAATGTGTGTGTCATAACAGTCATATTAATGTGTGTGTCATAACTGTCATATTAATGTGTGTCATAACAGTCATATTAATGTGTGTGTCATAACTGTCGTATTAATGTGTGTGTACAAGAGGAAACTGTGTGCCATTGTTTGTGCCTGGTGAGTTGAAATAAGAGGATCTCAGTTTTGTTGGAGCTTGCTCTCTCATGTAAATGGTTCATAGTAGAACTGAGTTTAACATATACTAGACGTCCTTTTATGTCTAGTCTAACAATATACTAGTCAGTTCTTGTGTCTAGTCTAATATACTAGTCAGTTCTTGTGTCTAGTCTAATATACTATAGCTCGTTTCAAATCATGTGCCCAACTTTTAAAATCGATATCTTTTTAATCTCTTTTTGTAATTTTTTCAAAATTTGCATGTAAAGTTATAATGATTAGAACCCAACAGGGAATTAATTTCAATTAAAAAAACATTTGGTTATTATTGTTGCTTATTTGATTTATATAAATTTATAACGACCCATTGATGTAGTCAAAACTTAATGTTTACAGTATTTTAAGTTAAAAATAGCGATTAAAAATCCATACAAGGTACAATTGACGTTTTTGCACGCATTCCACGTGGGCTTTCTGACACAATTAGACACTTGTAGAAAACACGAGGCATTGTGTGTTCCATTTTCGTTCATTCAGCGGCGAAGCCACCCTCGAACTGAGCAGACAATAATTCTCCTGGTGTTTTGTCTTATTAGGTTATTTCCCCATTACGGCCACGCCTTTACCTAGTGAAAATTAATCATAGACCAGCAACTACGGTATTTTCTATTCTTTAGGGCTTCACAATTTACAATTTTGACAAACATCAAAGAAATATCGCCGCTTTAAGAAAACTGCAGCTGCAAGATATTTGTTAAATATACATTTAAAGGGTATTTTGCATTCTAATAACATTTGGAAAATTTCAAAAGTTTTTAACAAACGGTTAGAGAGTAATAGCGTTTTGAAGTTGGGCACATGATTTGAAACGAGCTATAGTAAGTTTTTGTGTCTAGTCTAATATACTAGTCAGTTCTTGTGTCTAGCCTAATGTACTAGTGAGTTCTTTGTCTAGTCTAATATATTAGTCAGTTCTTGTGTCTAGTCTAATGCACTAGTGAGTTCTTGTGTCTAGTTTAATATACTTGTCAGTTCTTGTGTCTAGTCTAATATACTTGTCAGTTCTTGTGTCTAGTCTAATGTACTAGTCAGTTCTTGTGTCTAGACTAATGTACTAGTCAGTTCTTGTGTCTAGACTAATGTACTAGTCAGTTCTTGTGTCTAGTCTATAGCTCGTTTCAAATCATGTGCCCAACTTCAAAACGCTATTACTCAGTAACCGTTTGTTAAAAACTGTTGAAATTTTCCAAATGTTATTAGAATGCAAAAGACCCTTTAAATGTGTATTTAACAAATATCTTGCAGCTGCAGTTTTCTTAAAGCGGCGAATTTCTTTGATGTTTGTCAAAATTGTAAATTGTGAACCCCTAAATAATAGAAATTACCGTAGTTGCTGGTCTATGATTAATTTTCACTAGGTAAAGGCGTGGCCGTAATGGGGAAATAACTGAATAAGGCAAAACATCGGGAGAATTATTGTCTTCTCAGTTCGAGGACGGACGATAATATCAAGGTATACCTGTATGTCCAATTTTCATAGTTGTGTGGTCCTGAAAAGGACCGTTTGTTGAACTAATTTAAGGTAATATAGGGGCCAACATTGTGGGGGCTATATACTTTCATTCTGAATCAGACGAGTCTAAAACATTAATAACTGTTTGGGGTTGAACATTCCACAAACCATCATTTTTCCAATATTCCTCTTCCTGTTTTAAGACGCGGTCTTCACATTTAGCCCAATAATCTTTGTCTGTATTTAATAAAGCGAGATTAGCAAGAGTCTTTACATCGCATATTTTGAATGTTGTATTTTCATCTGCCACTTGTCCTTTTAATTTTGCCCAGATTAGTTCTATTGGATTTAAATGAGCATGGTAAGGTGGCAGTCTCAAACTTATATGAACGTGCTCTTGGATAATCTTATCTATTTGAAAAATCTTTGTCCTTTGCTTTTGCTTTACTAGAGATAGTAATTCAGGTTTTAAGTACATGTTATTAAATTGTATGTGCTCCTTTGAGAGCCATATCTTAATAGCATCTTTTGTACTGGATGACGTCGGGACTTTATCTTCAAGTGCAACAATGTTGTGGTACGCTGCATTGTCCATTATTAGGCAAGATGTTCGATCAAGTGATGGGAGAACAGAATTTTCAGTCCAATGTCTAAATATGTGACCATTCATCTCAGAGTGATAATCCCGATTGTCTATGGATTTTGAAAGAAAAATGAGCTCTGCATTCTGTATTAGTCCATGTTGTCGACTACCTACATGAGCAATTATCAAGCGCTGTCCTTTGCTGCTAGGTATTAATCTCTTAATCTTTCCATCTGATGACTGCCATTCCCTTTGGTTAGTGTGGTGAGCATTGATCCATGTTTTATCCAAGTACACAATATCATAACCTTGCTTGCGCACCTCTTTTACTTCATGTAAGTACTTGCTTCTCATGACTACTATATGTGGCTTCTCACAGATGATGTTTCGTCCATTGGAATACTTTCTGAATGTAAAGCCTGCAGCTCTCACATTCCTCCATAATGTAGACTTTGATATTTCAATACTGTTGTTCTTTTTCAGCGATACTTTTAATTTTCTTATTGTAACAGTTTCATTCATACCCAACATTTTGCGAATTTCACTTCTAATAAGTTCACTGTCGAAATTATCCAACATTTTTGCTCTTCCTTGTGATTTTGTATATTTTGAACATTGACGGTCACGTGCTTGAATACAGCGATTAAATGACCGTTTAGATAAATACAAAATGTGTCTTGTCCTATTCTCAGGGTTTTCTAAAGAATGAAATAATCTTCCTCGTTTAGCCTCTTTGCAAAAATAGTCATACATTTTTATTGCGATGTTTTGTAAACTGCAGAATTTAATTTTTAAGACTCATGATAAATGTTATCGTTCCACGTCTCACCTCTGAAAGAACGGAAATGGAACACACAATTTCTCGTGTTTTTTACAAGTGTCTAATTGTGTCAAAAAACCACGGCGAAAGCGTGCAAACACGTCAATTTTACCGTGTATGGATTTTTACTCGCTATTTTTAACTTAAAATGCTGTAAACATTAAGTTTTTACTACATCAATGTGTCGTTATAAATTTATATAAATCAAATAAGCAACAATAATAACCAAATGTTTGTTTTTAATGAAATTAATTCCCTGTTGGGTTCTAATCATTATAACTTTACATGCAAATTTTGAACAACTTACAACAAGCGGTTAAAAAGCTATCGATTTTAAAAGTTGGGCACGAGTTATGAAACAAGCTATAATATCACCTAGTCATAGTGACCTCCCATGTCAAAGTCTCATATACATCCCCCCATGTTAAAGTCTCATAGACATCTCCCCATGTTAAAGACTCATAGACATCTCCCCATGTTAGAGTCTCATAGACATCTTCCCATGTTAAAGTCTCATAGACATCTCCCCATGTTAAAGTCTCATAGACATCTCCCCATGTTAAAGTCTCATAGACATCTCCCCATGTTAAAATCTCATAGACATCTCCCCATGTTAAAGTCTCATAGACATCTCTCCATGTTAAAGACTCATAGACATCTCCCCATGTTAAAGTCTCATAGACATCTCCCCATGTTAAAGTCTCATAGACATCTCCCCATGTTAAAATCTCATAGACATCTCCCCATGTTAAAGTCTCATAGACATCTCTCCATGTTAAAGACTCATAGACATCTTCCCATGTTAAAGACTCATAGACATCTCCCCATGTTAAAGTCTCATAGACATCTCCCCATGTTAGTCTCATAGACATCTCCCCATGTTAGTCTCATAGACATCAACCTATATAGTAAATGTCCGACATAGATGCACTACTTGTTGTTGTTGCTGGGAGTAGAGAGTAGGAAACATTGTTTGGATAGAGCAGTAATCATCAATGAATATTATAATAGAGAGGGCAACTTCCAAGGCAATCAGCGAATCATGCTATGTTTACTGCACTCGGACAAAATCACAAATAAACAACAGAAAAACAAAGAACAATATATGGTCTGAAGCAGGATCAAACCCGTACTCCTTGGCACAGCGCCTTGCCACGAGAAACCAAACGCTAGAGCACACGAGCCAACTGAGATATCTTAGCTGAGATTGAGTTTCTGCTCCCCTTGAATTAGGAAAGGTTAATCGCTTCTATTGAAGGTCAAGAATTGTGGCTTTGTTCAGCCATCTCGACGTAATTTATCCATCTCTTGTCATACATCCATCTCCTATAAGGGGATGTAACCGGAGAACAACGACACATGAGTTACGTATAGAGATACCCCCTTATGTTTCGAGTTTGGAACAAATCTAGTTCCTCATTGAGAGGATGACACAGAAGAAACATACTCTCAAAATCTCAGATTTCTGTCAGAAGTGGTTTGAACTCGACGGTGTTTACATTTGGATGGAACACTTTTCAGTGACTGAAGGAGGTCATTCATTGGAAGTTTTACGAAGGCCAGGGCCCACTGATTTCAACATTAAAGATGTTCATAAATGAATGTGCACACAGCATATATTTAACGTAGCAAAATACAAGGATCCCGCCATCGAGCTGACACAGCGCGGATTCCAAATCAGAATTGCAGCTATGGAAATCGGTAGAGGGCTTGCAACCTCATCTCTCTACAACCTCATCTCTCTGCAACCTCATCTCTCTACAACCTATTAAAGAGAGTAGGAATTAAATGCGAGCAAGAACAATGAAGACTATTGTTGTGTCGGTCAAAAGCGCAACATTCTGGCGATGCCGAATGAACAATTCCAGAATAATCTGATCTTCTGACGATGAAACCAAATTTACGCGACAGCTCCTGATTTCCACGTAAGTCAACAGTGCATGGGCAGCTTAATCCTTGAATATCCGAGGCGCGGGAGATAATAAGTTACAACATGGACCGTGCATGAGCCACACCCCACGCTTGCTGTGCCGACGGTTCAGAGAAGTAGAGTCACCACCTATTATCAGTGACCGAGCCGCCCCACAGTGGAGAGTTACCCCATGACAAAGCAGCCTGCTTGTGACTGTTTATAAAGTACGTTGTGGAAATACAAGCTATTTTAGACCGCGCCCACCACGAAGGGGGTATCAATGTGGCAACTTAAAGCTAAGACAGTCGTCGTGTGCGACCAGGCGTAAACAGTAGATTCAACCAGAAGTCATGCGCAGAATAAGTGTAGTTATTTCATGTGGAATATATTGTCAGCTTTAGAGTTCAATGTTGCAGGAGGTCGATGCCTGGGAGTCATGGGGCCCACCTCGCCGAGAGTGTCAAAAAGCTAAAGAGCCGAAACACTTGCGCGTCGGGGCTTCCTCTGATGATCAGATTAACTCCTGCTGTGAAGCTCTGAACATAGAATCGTCTATTACTTTTACATTTCAGTGGTACAGTAACTATAGTAACTGAGAAAAAAACCAGGAATAGCCCCCGCCATAGAATATATAAAGAAACAACAGATACAATGGTTTGGCCACGTGCCAAGGCAGAATGAACAAAACACAACACAACGAACCTTCAACAAACGTTGTGAGAACACCTGACCCAAGGGTCGACCACGAAAAAGATGGGTCGATGGAATATTAGAAGCACTAGGAAATATAGCAGCAGCAGAAGCGAACAGAAGAGCAAAAGACCGCAAATTATATCTCCCCTCGACGCTGAAAGGCAGATGAGGAAGGAAAGAGGAAGAAGAAGAAGAAGAGTAACTATTTTGGAAGAGACCTACAATAATATTTACCTAGATATCTATTCTGATCATAAATATGTCCGGACAAATCTTCACTGTCATGATAGTAGTTGTCACACATGAAGTTGTCACACATGAAGTTGTCACCTATGAAGTTGTCACCTATGAAGTTGTCACACATGAAGTTGTCACACATGAAGTTGTCACCTATGAAGTTGTCACACATGAAGTTGTCACACATGAAGTTCTCTTCGTCGAACCGGCCCATCTCAGATGACGCAATTTTATTGTTCAGTCCCGATACTTTGTTGTCACAGCACTATTTGTTTGTGTTTCTTTCTGTCACAGCACTATTTGTTTGTGCTTCTTTCTGTCACAGCACTATTTGTTTGTGTTTCTTTCTGTCACAGCACTATTTGTTTGTGCTTCTTTCTGTCACAGCACTATTTGTTTGTGTTTCTTTCTGTCACAACACTATTTGTTTGTGTTTCTTTCTGTCACAGCACTATTTGTTTGTGTTTCTTTCTGTCACAACACTATTTGTTTGTGTTTCTTTCTGTCCAGCACTATTTGTTTGTGTTTCTTTCTGTCACAACACTATTTGTTTGTGTTTCTTTCTGTCCAGCACTATTTGTTTGTGTTTCTTTCTGTCACAACACAATTTGGTTGTGTTTCTTTCTGTCACAGCACCATTTGGTTGTTTCTTTCTGTCCTCGCTATTTTCTTGTGTTTCTATCTGTTCCAATGCCATTTGGTTGTTTCTATCTATTCCAATGCCATTTGGTTGTTTCTATCTGTTCCAATGCCATTTGGTTGTTTCTATCTATTCCAATGCCATTTGGTTGTTTCTATCTGTTCCAATGCCATTTGATCATGACACATTGAGGTGAAGTAATCACCCCTGCCGCCTCATGTCACAGCGAGATCGTAAACATTTTAGTTGAGACACTCCCAGTGACCACACAAGCTGCAGGGAAGGTAACATCCATGGACGCGCTACCTACACCAGGACTCCATACACCAGTACTCACTACACCAGCATATACCAGACCAATCCCAGCAAGCGCGTGATGTAACGGAATATGGGTGGACGCCTGTAATTGAAGACGTTGTAGCAGGCAGTTGTTCAGGAGCACGTGATGTGGTATCTTTATCTTTTGTTGAGGACTTGTAATCACACTACAACCTATATCGGATATCAGCCGTCTTTGTCTTCCTGTTTGCATTTTTCTTCCTGTTTGTATATTGTTGATTATTTGTTTACTGGTGTCTGTGTGTAAAAACTTGTAAGTCCAGATAACGAACGTGCTATATGGGCGTATCATTGATTAGTCTCTTCTTGTGTCCTCTGATACGGACATATTATTCGATGACTTGTGTGTCTGGTTGCTTGGGCCTCTAGCACGGCTCTCTAGAAGTCTTCTCACGTTTTGTGTCCTTGGTTACTTCGGCTTGTGTTTCCGTTACTGCTCTCCCGGGCTTGCCTCCCTAGATACCTTCTTTAATCTCCGCTTCTGAACTTTATGAGCAACAAGTCTGAGGTGCACTACAACACCAACGTCTGTTTGTTTACACATTCTACTTACGGGTCTCGAACACTTCGAGTCGGGGCGACGTGGATGTCTGCTTCATTTCTCACAATATTAACAAAAGATCAGCTGTCACAATCCTCTCAAGTATCACATCTCACAACTCTCCTGCTGGTATATAGTCTCATAATTCATATAAACATATAATGTTACAATTCACAACGGTACACAAGGTCACAATTCTAAGAAGTATATAATGTCTTCCACTATCCAGCAAGTATATAATATCTTCCAATATCCAGCAAGTATATAATATCTTCCACTATCCAGCAAGTATATAATATCTTCCACTATCCAGCAAGTATATAATATCTCCCACTATCCAGCAAGTATATAATATCTTCCACTATCCAGCAAGTATATAATATCTCCCACTATCCAGCAAGTATATAATATCTTCCACTATCCAGCAAGTATATAATTTCTTCCACTATCCAGCAAGTATATAATATCTTCCACTATCCAGCAAGTATATAATATCTTCCACTATCCAGCAAGTGTATAATGTCTTCAACTATCCAGCAAGTATATAATATCTTCCACTATCCAGCAAGTGTATAATGTCTTCAACTATCCAGCAAGTATATAATATCTTCCACTATCCAGCAAGTGTATAATGTCTTCAACTATCCAGCAAGTATATAATATCTTCCACTATCCAGCAAGTGTATAATGTCTTCAACTATCCAGCAAGTATATAATATCTTCCACTATCCAGCAAGTATATAATCCAAAGGACAATACCAGTGACACGGATGTCGTCTTTGCCCCTGTGATCAGGGGAGTTGAAGTGGGAAGACACTGAAGTACCAGTATTTTGTTGGACACCCCGTAGATGTTCACAAAATCTTTCCGCTAATCTTCTCCCAGACTCACCGATATAGGTCATGTGGCATCGTTGGCATATGCCAACGTGCTAGTTCTCAGCAGGCCACAACGTATGAAAACTTGAGAGATGACGAGAAACACATGTCAATGTTATGATAGCAGCCATTGTTCAATTCAAGCTGAAGCCCTGGTATGTGGAGACTGGGAATTATCATCCAGTTTTCCCGGTCAATCCAGTGTTGTCAGCACTTGAGTTCTTTCAAGCAGTCCAGTGCAAGCAGCTTCAAGTCAATTAAGAATAAATCCAGAGAGCGCTGGAAATAGTCAATTGGTTTCTTCCAGTAGAAACAAGAAGTTGTTTCATCTTGACGTTGTCAGGGAGCGTGTCTCCGAGTGAAGTCAGACTACATCTCTTTCTCTCTGTGATGTTAATGTCCACTCACAGCTGGCTAGACCAGCTTGTCTTCTAAGGATGCACAATAAAACGAATCCCATAATAGGCCAAACTGTCCCAGGATAGGCCAAACTGTCCCAGATTTGAGCCAATTACACCCGGGATGTGAGGCTCGCCTAGGGTCCCGATGATGTGGCCTTGAGCTTGTGCAAGATGGGGGCACTGGGTGGTCTTAGACGTCGGTCTCAGGACAGGAAGGTCACAGGTTCAAGGCCACCAGAAGCGGTAGTGATTTTTCAAAAATAGAAAAAATAAAAATTGTTGTTTTCTTAATGACGTCACCCTCCCCTGATCTCTTGGGTAGTTATATCCGATGTCTAGCCTGATCTCTTGGGTAGTTATATCCGATGTCTAGCCTGATCTCTTGGGTAGTTATACCCGATGTCTAGCCTGATCTCTTGGGTAGTTATATCCGATGTCTAGCCTGATCTCTTGGGTAGTTATATCCAATGTCTAGCCTTATCTCTTGGGTAGTTATACCCGATGTCTAGCCTGATCTCTTGGGTAGTTATATCCAATGTCTAGCCTTATCTCTTGGGTAGTTATACCCGATGTCTAGCCTGATCTCTTGGGTAGTTATATCCAATGTCTAGCCTTATCTCTTGGGTAGTTATACCCAATGTCTAGCCTGATCTCTTGGGTAGTTATATCCAATGTCTAGCCTTATCTCTTGGGTAGTTATACCCGATGTCTAGCCTGATCTCTTGGGTAGTTATATCCAATGTCTAGCCTTATCTCTTGGGTAGTTATACCCAATGTCTAGCCTGATCTCTTGGGTAGTTATATCCAATGTCTAGCCTTATCTCTTGGGTAGTTATACCCGATGTCTAGCCTGATCTCTTGGGTAGTTATATCCGATGTCTAGCCCTCTCGGATAACGGCAATAAACAGAAGATCACTTGTCAGTTACAATCAAAAAGAGCAGGCCATACAAACGGCCTCTGTCCGGACAAACGTATCAGCAGAAACGGAGTTCGTTCACACGGGCCAGGATTTTCCTCCGACTTTCTCGAAGGGGATATCGGAGCACCTATGTGTTCGTCTGGTGTGTAGCGATGATGCAGGTTTGCTTGTGAAATATTGTTATTAATCACAAGGTCACGTGGGCCCAGAAATGTGAACGCCATGTTCTGGCGGTCTCGAGACGGCTGCCCGACAGCCATTGTTGTTGGTATGTAGTCTGTGTCGCCGGCTGTGTCACCTTTCAGCTGAGGTAACCACAACTTGAAGAACTAATTGTGAAGTGGGTGTGGCCAGAATATTGTGTGACACAGCCCTCGCTCCACCTGGCAAAGTTCCTCTACAAAGTCACACGGAACGAGGTGTTTGTGGGTCACGTGCTTCCGAGGGACACGACATTTGAATATCGCATTTGGTGGCTACATTCATTCATTTGGTGCCTACATTCATTCATTTCGTGGCTACATTCATTCCACCTGCCTTATTGAAACTGTGAAAATCCTGGCCGTCGTATTTTCCACCATTTTTTTGTCTGTGTAGTTGTGCTTTTTTTCTTTAAAGGAAAATACTTGCTATAGCGTGGAACGAATTCAAAACAAACGAGGAAATTAGAGAAATCGCCAATCAACCACTAATATCTTCAGTAATAAAGAAAAGACGATGGTCATATGTTGGACATGTGATGAGAAGAGATAATAACCGAATAGCAAAGCAATCCCTCATGTTGGAAACAACAGGTAAGAGGAAAAGAGGAAGACACAGAGAGACACTGAGAAGAACATTGATGAGAGAGGCAAGAGCAGCCGGAATCGGCTTCCTCAATTAGATAGAGTTGCTTGCACAGAACAGAGACAAATCGCGAGATTTGATAACAATATCTTTGCAAGGATTGAAAACTGCTAGAACAAAATTTATAGAAGAGAAAGAGTATCTGGGTCTACGTCCTATGGGCCGGCTACGGCTCGAAAGGTCAATAGATGGATAGACAGTTGTGCTTTCTGACTCGGTCTTTTGTGTTTAATGTCTGTAGTTTGTTCAACAAATCTTGCTGCTCAATATCTTTTTATGTTTATTTTCTTTCTCTTCTTCTTAATTTATTTGATGCCTATTTTAATTCATTTGATGCCTACTTTAATTCATTTGATGCCTACCTTAATTCATTTGATGCCTACCTTAATTCATTTGATGCCTACTTTAATTCATTTGATGCCTACCTTAATTCATTTGATGCCTACCTTAATTTATTTGATGCCTACTTTAATTCATTTGATGCCTACTTTAATTCATTTGATGCCTACCTTAATTCATTTGATGCCTACTTTAATTCATTTGATGCCTACCTTAAATTCATTTGATGCCTACTTTAATTCATTTGATGCCTACCTTAATTCATTTGATGCCTACTTTAATTCATTTGATGCCTACCTTAATTCATTTGATGCCTACTTTAATTCATTTGATGCCTACCTTCGTTCATTTGATGCCTACTTTAACTCATTTGATGCCTGCCTTAATTCATTTGGTTGGTGGTTGGTTGCGTTCGCCCGATGACTAAAGTATTCTAGAGTATCGTGGTAGACTAGAATATTCCTCTCCATCATCCGCCCTTACAAGGACGTTAAGTGGGCGTGTCTGCGTTGTGTTGTGGTTTGCAGTATAACTGTGATATTTGACACAACATATCCGACTTCAGCACGACATCTTTGAGTACCGGGTTGCCTTCTCTCTTCGATCTCTGCACGCATGGCCAGACTAGATAGGTTAGTCTGTTACTGGAGGCACCACGGAGAGGTGGAGCAGAGATGGATAGTTTTTGGTTCACCGATCCTGGCGCAAGCCATCAGCTGTAGGTCGCTGACAACTTTCAGCTCTGGTGCTGGGAGACGCGCCTTCGCCTCCGAACTACTTTAATACACTAATTTGATGCCTACTTTAATTCATTTGATGCCTACTTTAATTCATTTGATGCCTACTTTAATTCATTTGATGCCTACTTTAATTAATTTGATGTCTACCTTAATTCATTTGGTGCCTCCCTTAATTCATTTGGTGCCTCCCTTAATTCATTTGGTGCCTACCTTAATTCACTTGGTGCCTACCTTAATTCACTTGGTACTTACCTTAATTCACTTGGTGCCTATCTTAATTCACTTGGTGCCTACCTTATTTCATTGGTGCCTACCTTAATTCACTTGGTACCTACCTTAATTCACTTGGTGCCTACCTTAATTCACTTGGTGCCTACCTTAATTCACTTGGTACCTACCTTAATTCACTTGGTGCCTACCTTAATTCACTTGGTACCTACCTTAATTCACTTGGTGCCTACCTTAATTCACTTGGTGCCTACCTTAATTCACTTGGTGCCTACCTTAATTCATCTGGTAAGTATGTATCTAGATGTATGGAGAATATTGTGTTAGTGACTTTATATTTATATGCCTACCAGACATTTTTTGGTGATGTGGTCGGTATCAATCTAGGTCGCCTTTACTTTCAAGAAAAAAAACCTCCCACTGTTTCTATTCCCACATTCCTCCCACTGTTTCTCCATTTAACTTCTACATTCCTCCCACTGTTTCTGTTCCCACATTCCTCCCACTGTTTCTCCATTTAACTTCTACATTCCTCCCACTGTTTCTTCATTTAACTTCTACATTCCTCCCACTGTTTCTCCATTTAACTTCTACATTACTCCCACTGTTTCTCCATCTAACTTCTACATTCCTCCCACTGTTTCTCCATTTAACTTCTACATTTCTCCCACTGTTTCTCCATCTAACTTCTACATTCCTCCCACTGTTTCTGTTTCCACATTCATCCCACTGATCTGTTCCACATTCCTCCCACCATTTCTCCATTTAACTTCTACATTTCTCCCACTGTTTCTCCATTTAACTTCTACATTCCTCTCACTGTTTCTCCATCTAACTTCTACATTCCTCCCACTGTTTCTCCATTTAACTTATACATTCCTCCCACTGTTTCTCCATCTAACTTCTACATTCCTTCCACTGTTTCTCCAACTTCTACATTTCTCCACTGTTTCTCCATCTAACTTCTACATTCCTCCCACTGTTTCTCCATTTAACTTCTACATTTCTCCCACTGTTTCTCCATCTAACTTCTACATTCCTCCCACTGTTTCTGTTTCCACATTCATCCCACTGATCTGTTCCCACATTCCTCCCACCATTTCTCCATTTAACTTCTACATTCCTCCCACTGTTTCTCCATTTAACTTCTACATTCCTCTCACTGTTTCTCCATCTAACTTCTACATTCCTCCCACTGTTTCTCCATTTAACTTATACATTCCTCCCACTGTTTCTCCATCTAACTTCTACATTCCTTCCACTGTTTCTCCAACTTCTACATTTCTCCCACTGTTTCTCCATCTAACTTCTACATTCCTCCCACTGTTTCTCCATCTAACTTCTACATTCCTTCCACTGTTTCTCCAACTTCTACATTTCTCCCACTGTTTCTCCATCTAACTTCTACATTCCTCTCACTGTTTCTCCAACTTCTAAATTCCTCCCACTGTTCTCCATTTAACTTCTACATTCCTCCCACTGTTTCTTCATCTAACTTCTACATTCCTCCTACTGTTTCTCCATTTAACTTCTACATTCCTCCAACTGCTATCGCATTCAGTGCTCCAAGTCCATCTCCTGCAGTGCTCCAAGTCCATCTCCTGCAGTGCTCCAAGTCCATCTCCTGCAGTGCTCCAAGTCTATCTCCTTCGGTGTTCCAAGTCTATCTCATGCAGTGCTCCAAGTCTATCTCCTGCAGTGCTCCAAGTCTATCTCCTGCAGTGCTCCAAGTCTATCTCCTTCAGTGCTCCAAGTCTATCTCCTTCAGTGCTCCAAGTCTATCTCTTTCGGTGTTCCAAGTCTATCTCCTGCAGTGCTCCAAGTCTATCTCCTGCAGTGCTCCAAGTCTATCTCCTTCAGTGCTCCAAGTCTATCTCCTTCAGTGCTCCAAGTCTATCTCCTTCAGTGCTCCTAGTCCATCTCCTTCAGTGCTCCAAGTCCTTCAGTGCTCCAAGTCTATCTCCTTCAGTGCTCCAAGTCTATCTCCTGCAGTGCTCCAAGTCCATCTCCTTCAGTGCTCCAAGTCCATCTCCTTCAGTGCTCCAAGTCTATCTCCTTCAGTGTTCCGAGTCCATCTCCTTCAGTGCTCCAAGTCCATCTCCTTCAGTGCTCCAAGTCCATCTCCTTCAGTGCTCCAAGTCTATCTCCTTCAGTGCTCCAAGTCCATCTCCTTAAGTGCTCCAAGTCCATCTCCTTCAGTGCTCCAAGTCTATCTCCTTCAGTGTTCCAAGTCCATCTCCTTCAGTGCTCCAAGTCCATCTCCTTCAGTGCTCCAAGTCTATCTCCTTCAGTGTTCCAAGTCCATCTCCTTCAGTGCTCCAAGTCTATCTCCTTCAGTGCTCCAAGTCCATCTCCTTCAGTGCTCCAAGTCTATCTCTTTCAGTGCTCCAAGTCTATCTCCTTCAGTGTTCCAAGTCCATCTCCTTCAGTGCTCCAAGTCTATCTCTTTCAGTGCTCCAAGTCTATCTCCTTCAGTGCTCCAAGTCCATCTCCTTCAGTGCTCCAAGTCTATCTCCTTCAGTGTTCTAAGTCCATCTCCTTCAGTGCTCCAAGTCCATCTCTTTCAGTGCTCCAAGTCCATCTCCTTCAGTGCTCCAAGTCCATCTCCTTCAGTGCTCCAAGTCCATCTCCTTCAGTGCTCCAAGTCTATCTCTTTCAGTGCTCCAAGTCTATCTCTTTCAGTGCTCCAAGTATGTCTTAGACGTGCTTTCTTTAGGTCATTTTGAGAAACACTTGAGTTCTTTCTCCTGTTTTGTTCTATCTCGTACTTTAACAATAGAGAAGCAAAACTCTTTCCTGGTGTTATAGAGACGAAGAATTCTTTCTTAATGTTGTAGAGAGGAAGAATTCTTTCTTAGTGTTGTAGAGAGGAAGAATTCTTTCTTAGTGTTGTAGAGAGGTAGAATTCTTTCATAGTGTTGTAGAGAGGAAGTATTCTTTCATAGTATTGTAGAGAGGAAGAATTCTTTCATAGTGTTATAAAGACGAAGAATTCTTTCATAGTATTGTAGAGAGGAAGAATTCTTTCATAGTGTTGTGTAGAGAGGAAGAATTCTTTCATAGTGTTGTAGAGAGGAAGAATTCTTTCATAGTGTTGTAGAGAGGAACAATTCTTTAATAGTGTTGTAGAGATGAAGAATTCTTTAATAGTGTTGTAGAGATGAAGAATTCTTTCATAGTTTTGTAGAGAGGAAGAATTCTTTCATAGTGTTGTAGAGAGGAAGAATTCTTTCATAGTGTTGTAGAGAGGAAGAATTCTTTCATAGTGTTGTAGAGAGGAAGAATTCTTTCATAGTGTTGTAGAGAGGAAGAATTCTTTCATAGTGTTGTAGAGAGGAAGAATTCTTTCATAGTTTTGTAGAAAGGAAGAATTCTTTCATAGTGTTGTAGAGAGGAAGAATTGTTTCATGGTATTGTTGAGAGAAAGAATTGTTTCATAGTGTTGTAGAGAGGAAGAATTCTTTCATAGTGTTGTAGAGAGGAAGAATTGTTTCATAGTGTTGTAGAGAGGAAGAATTGTTTCATAGTGTTGTAGAGAGGAAGAATTCTTTCATAGTGTTGTAGAGAGGAAGAATTGTTTTATGGTATTGTTGAGAGGAAGAATTGTTTCATAGTGTTGTAGAGAGGAAGAATTCTTTCATAGTGTTGTAGAGAGGAAGAATTGTTTCATAGTGTTGTAGAGAGGAAGAATTCTGTCATAGTGTTGTAGAGAGGAAGAATTGTTTCATAGTGTTGTAGAGAGGAAGAATTGTTTCATAGTGTTGTAGAGAGGAAGAATTGTTTCATAGTGTTGTAGAGAGGAAGAATTCTTTCATAGTGTTGTAGAGAGGAAGAATTCTTTCATAGTGTTGTAGAGAGGAAGAATTGTTTCATAGTGTTGTAGAGAGGAAGAATTCTTTCATAGTGTTGTAGAGAGGAAGAATTCTTTCATAGTGTTGTAGAGAGGAAGAATTCTTTCATAGTGTTGTAGAGAGGAAGAATTCTTTCATAGTGTTGTAGAGAGGAAGAATTCTGTCATAGTGTTGTAGAGAGGAAGAATTGTTTCATAGTGTTGTAGAGAGGAAGAATTCTTTCATAGTGTTGTAGAGAGGAAGAATTGTTTCATAGTGTTGTAGAGAGGAAGAATTCTTTCATAGTGTTGTAGAGAGGAAGAATTCTTTCATAGTGTTGTAGAGAGGAAGAATTGTTTCATAGTGTTGTAGAGAGGAAGAATTCTTTCATAGTGTTGTAGAGAGGAAGAATTCTTTCATAGTGTTGTAGAGAGGAAGAATTCTTTCATAGTGTTGTAGAGAGGAAGAATTCTTTCATAGTGTTGTAGAGAGGAAGAATTCTTTCATAGTATTGTAGAGAGGAAGAATTCTTTCATAGTGTTGTAGAGAGGAAGAATTCTTTCATAGTGTTGTAGAGAGGAAGAATTCTTTCATAGTGTTGTAGAGAGGAAGAATTCTTTCATAGTGTTGTAGAGAGGAAGAATTCTTTCATAGTGTTGTAGAGAGGAAGAATTCTTTCATAGTGTTGTAGAGAGGAAGAATTGTTTCATAGTGTTGTAGAGAGGAAGAATTCTTTCATAGTGTTGTAGAGAGGAAGAATTCTTTCATAGTGTTGTAGAGAGGAAGAATTCTTTCATAGTGTTGTAGAGAGGAAGAATTCTTTCATAGTGTTGTAGAGAGGAAGAATTCTTTCATAGTGTTGTAGAGAGGAAGAATTCTTTCATAGTGTTGTAGAGAGGAAGAATTCTTTCATAGTGTTGTAGAGAGGAAGAATTCTTTCATAGTGTTGTAGAGAGGAAGAATTCTTTCATAGTGTTGTAGAGAGGAAGAATTCTTTCCTGGTGGTGTAAAAGTAAAGAGCCCCCATCATGTCAAGTGGCGTATAAGGAATGTTGTGTTAGTGACCATACATTTTACAGACCTTCAGCACATGATTTTTGGGGTAATGTGGTCGGTATTACTCCCGTGCCGCTGTACTTTCCCAGAAAAAAATCCATCACCCTAATTTAAGGCTGAGTGAACCCGGAAGCCGTCGGTTGGGATCGAACCCTACCCCTTGGCCTTTGTAGTCCAGTTCACTAACAACCTGAGCTATCGCGGCTCCCTTCCTGGTGGTGTAGAGAGGAAGGAATCTCTTTCCTAGTGTAGTAGAAAAGCAAAACACTTTCCTAGTGTTGCAGTAAGAGTCGTGGTAGTGTTCTAGTCCAGTGTGTGAAAACACTTTCCTAGTGTTGCAGTAAGAGTCGTGGTAGTGTTCTAGTCCAGTGTGTGAAAACACTTTCCTAGTGTTGCAGTAAGAGTCGTGGTAGTGTTCTAGTCCAGTGTGGTCCAATGATCTGCTAACAGTTGTTCACCATTGTACATATTTTCATCTTTTAGACATGAGCAAATGTCACAATGACATGAATGATCCAGCATGATTGACCCAATAATAAATAACCTTGATAAGCACCCTTGACATATTTTATCATTAACCCTGGCACAAGTGACCTAATTTTGGTTTTTGCTTCCACAGAAATTTCCAGAAACGACTGCCTGACCTGGCAGGAGACCCAACACATACACAAGAGTTCCATCAAGAGAATGGCCAAGTGGCAGCACAGATCTGTGGTTTACAAACTGGCTCTCTTGTTTCTATATTTCATATTTCTGGTTTTTGCTCTTGCTTTCTCCATCCCTACTTGGTTTGGTTCTGAAGGCAATGTTGCCGGACTCTGGGCTATATGTTCTGGCTCTGGTCAGGGTGGAGATTTGCATTCATGTGCAAAGAAAGCCTTTGGTGATAGCACAGGTAAGATGGAGTTATTTAGGAAGACTTGAGGGCTGGAGGGAGGGGAATGGACATTGATTTCATACAAGCAGACACACACACAGACACACACACAGACACACACACAGACACACACACATAAACACACACACAGAGGCACGTCTTATGTCACAGCTGGAAGACAGGTCCACAGTTGTTGGAAGTTCTAGACTGGTCCACACTTGTTGGAAGTTCTAGACTGGTCCACAGTTGTTGGAAGATCTAGACTGGTCCACAGTTGTTGGAAGTTCTAGACAGGTCCACAGTTGTTGGAAGTTCTAGACTGGTCCACAGTTGTTGGAAGTTCTAGACAGGTCCACAGTTGTTGGAAGTTCTAGACTGGTCCACAGTTGTTGGAAGTTCTAGACAGGTCCACAGTTGTTGGAAGTTCTAGACAGGTCCACAGTTGTTGGAAGATCTAGACAGGTCCACAGTTGTTGGAAGTTCTAGACAGGTCCACAGTTGTTGGAAGTTCTAGACAGGTCCACAGTTGTTGGAAGTTCTAGACTGGTCCACAGTTGTTGGAAGTTCTAGACAGGTCCACAGTTGTTGGAAGTTCTAGACTGGTCCACAGTTGTTGGAAGATCTAGACAGGTCCACAGTTGTTGGAAGTTCTAGACAGGTCCATAGTTGTTGGAAGTTCTAGACAGGTCCACAGTTGTTGGAAGTTCTAGACAGATCCTCAGTTGGCAGCTGCATATGTGATGGATGCCAATTTTTGAGGACACTCATGGCAGCAAACAATACTTTGATGGCAATCTTCCATCTCTGAAACATAATACAGCCCACATACATTCATGATGTCAGCATCAATACTTGATTACCTGGATGGAAAAGATTGCTCGCATGTCCAATGAATTTTGATTAATTGGTCACATGTTCAATGAAAGTTGATTGGTTGGTCACATGTTCATTGAAAGTTAATTGGTTGGTCACATGTTTAATCAAAGTTGATTGGTTGGTCATGTGTTCATGGCATTTCTCACAACTTCAAAGATACAAACATATATTGTGTACAAGAGGATGGAGGAAGCAGATTGTGAGTCACAGAGGGATATTGGTGTACAAGAGGATGAAGGACAATCATAGCAAAACATTGCTGAGCTATATGTTGGATGACAATCATAAAGAAACATTGCTGAGTTATATGTTGGATGATAATCATAGAGAAACATTGCTGAGCTATATGTTGGATGATAATCATATAGAAACATTGCTGAGCTATATCTTGAAAGACAATCATAAAGAAACATTGCTGAGCTATATGTTGGATGATAATCATAGAGAAACATTGCTGTGCTTGAAATATGTTGAAGAACAGTCACAGAGAAACATTGCTGTGCTATATGTTGGATGATAATCATAGAGAAACATTGCTGAGCTATATGTTGGATGATAATCATAGAGAAACATTGCTGAGCTATATGTTGGATGATAATCATAGAGAAACATTGCTGAGCTATATCTTGAAAGACAATCATAAAGAAACATTGCTGAGCTATATCTTGAAGGACTATCATAAAGAAACATTGCTGTGCTATATCTTGAAGGACTATCATAAAGAAACATTGCTGAGCTATATCTTGAAGGACTATCATAAAGAAACATTGCTGAGCTATATCTTGAAGGACAATCATAAAGAAACATTGCTGTGCTATATCTTGAAAGACAATCATAAAGAAACATTGCTGTGCTATATCTTGAAGGACAATCATAAAGAAACATTGCTGTGCTATATCTTGAAAGACAATCATAAAGAAACATTGCTGTGCTATATCTTGAAGGACAATCATAAAGAAACATTGCTGTGCTATATCTTGAAGGACAATCATAAAGAAACATTGCTGTGCTATATCTTGAAGGACAATCATAAAGAAACATTGCTGTGCTATATCTATCTATCTATCTATCTATTGACCTTTCGAGCCGTAACCGGCCCATAGGGCGTAGACCAAGATACACCTTCTCCTATATGAATTTTTGTTCTAGCAGTTTTCTTTTAAAGATATTTTATCAAATCTCGCCATCTGTCTCTGTTCTGTGCAAGCAGTTCTATCTCATTGAGGGAGCCGATTCCTGCTGCTCTTGCCTCTCTCATCAATGTTCTTCTCAGTGTCTCCCTGGGTCTTCCTCTTTTTCTTTTACCTGTTGTTTCCCATATGAGGGCTTGCTTTGCTATTCGATTATTATCTCTTCTCATCACATGTCCAACGTATGACCATCGTCTTTTCTTTATTACTGAAGATATTAGTGGTTGATTGGCGATTTCTCTAATTTCCTCGTTTGTTTGAATTCGTTCCATTCTATACCAAGTATTTTCCTTAGACATTTATTTTCGAATGCGTTCAACTTTGTTTCTATATCTCTTGTTGTTTTCCAGCTTTCACACGCATACGTAAGGGTTGATAGTACATTTGATTTGAATAGCCTAAGTTTTGTGTTTGTGCTAATGAGTTTTGATTTCCACAACTTTTCAAGGCTTCTGAAAGACATTGCTGCTTTAGCCAGTCTGATTCTAATTTCTTTGCTCGTATCCCCTTCTCGATCAATGTGACTTCCAAGATAGATGAAGTGATCGATCTCTTCTACTGGTTTGTTTTCCATGTATATTTTGTCACTTGTTGGAATTAAACTTTTCATGACTTTAGTCTTTTCATGATTGACCTCAAGCCCAATTTTGCTGGCTATTGATGATAGTTCATTTGTGTTTTCCTGCATCGTTTTTATCTGATTGCTGATGAGAACTATGTCATCAGCAAAGTCCAGGTCCTCCAAATGGTCTCCTTGTATCCATTCGATGCCTTTATTACCAGTGCAGCATTTCTTCATTATGAAGTCCATAACAATTCCAAATAACAAGGGCGATAAAATACATCCTTGTTTAACCCCAGTTTCTATTGGGAAACATTCACTCAGTCCTTCCTCTGTTCGAACTGCACATGTGTAACCATCATACATGTCTTTGATAATATTTATGATTTTTGATGGTAAGCCATATTGCTTCAGAATTTTCCACAAAGAATCTCTATGAATACTATCAAATGCTTTTTTGAAGTCGATGAAGTTAAGTACAAAAGGTTTTTGCTTTTCAATGTGTTCCTCCAATATAAGTCGTAGAGTGAAAATGTGGTCAAGACAGCTTCTCCCTTTTCTAAACCCAGCCTGTTCTTCACGCATTACTGTATCTATTGAATCCTTTATTCTATTTAGGATGATTTTACAGAATAATTTTGAGGCAACTGACAAAAGTGTCACGCCTCTCCAATTGTTACAATCTCTAAGATTGCCCTTTTTGGGATCTTAACAATGATTCCTTTTTTCCATTTATGAGGCGTCTTCTCTGTTTTCCAAATGATGTTGAACATTTTTTGGAGATGTATTAAATTATGGCTATCAATTGCCTTGAGGATCTCAGCTGTTAACTTATCCTCTCCAGCAGCCTTGTTATTGGTCATTAGCTTTAAGGTGGTTTCTATTTCACTCAAGGTGAAGTCATCTAAATTTACATCTAATTCTGCTGCTGGTGTTTCAGCTTCAAAATCTATTAAACTGTGAGGTAGTGGACGGTTAAGAATTTCTTTGAAGTGTTCCGCCCAACGGGCTTTTATGTCTGTGCTATATGTTGGATGATAATCATAGAGAAACATTGCTGAGCTATATGTTGGAGGACAATCATAAAGAAACATTGCTGTGCTATATCTTGAAGGACAATCATAAAGAAACATTGCTGTGCTATATCTTGAAGGACAATCATAAAGAAACATTGCTGTGCTATATGTTGGATGATAATCATAGAGAAACATTGCTGAGCTATATGTTGGAGGACAATCATAAAGAAACATTGCTGTGCTATATCTTGAAGGACAATCATAAAGAAACATTGCTGTGCTATATCTTGAAGGACAATCATAAAGAAACATTGCTGTGCTATATGTTGGATGATAATCATAGAGAAACATTGCTGAGCTATATGTTGGAGGACAATCATAAAGAAATATTGCTGTGCTATATCTTGAAAGACAATCATAAAGAAACATTTCTGTGCTATATCTTGAAAGACAATCATAAAGAAACATTGCTGTGCTATATCTTGAAGGACAATCATAAAGAAACATTGCTGTGCTATATCTTGAAGGACAATCATAAAGAAACATTGCTGTGCTATATCTTGAAGGACAATCATAAAGAAACATTGCTGAGCTATATGTTGGATGATAATCATAGAGAAACATTGCTGAGCTATATGTTGGAGGACAATCATAAAGAAACATTGCTGTGCTATATCTTGAAGGACAATCATAAAGAAACATTGCTGTGCTATATCTTGAAGGACAATCGTAAAGAAACATTGCTGTGCATTTATGTTGGATGATAATCATAGAGAAACATTGCTGAGCTATATGTTGGAGGACAATCATAAAGAAACATTGCTGTGCTATATCTTGAAAGACAATCATAAAGAAACATTGCTGTGCTATATCTTGAAGGACAATCATAAAGAAACATTGCTGTGCTATATCTTGAAGGACAATCATAAAGAAACACTGCTGTGCTATATGTTGGATGATAATCATAGAGAAACATTGCTGAGCTATATGTTGGATGATAATCATAGAGAAACATTGCTGAGCTATATGTTGGATGATAATCATAGAGATACATTGCTGTGCTATATCTTGAAGGACAATCATAAAGAAACATTTCTGTGCTATATCTTGAAGGACAATCATAAAGAAACATTGCTGTGCTATATCTTGAAGGACAATCATAAAGAAACATTGCTGTGCTATATCTTGAAAGACAATCATAAAGAAACATTGCTGTGCTATATCTTGAAGGACAATCATAAAGAAACATTGCTGTGCTATATCTTGAAGGATAATCATAAAGAAACATTGCTGTGCTATATCTTGAAGGACAATCATAAAGAAACATTGCTGTGCTATATGTTGGAGGACTTCAGATCATCATCTTCTGATAGCCGAACTTAAACTTAAACTAAAAAGATATACTACAACGAATAAGGGTAGAAAGTATTTCTATGTAGGGTTTCATAAAGAACAAGGAATTAAAGATAAATTCGCAGTCACAATATCAAACAAATACCAAGTCCTCCAACAACTAGAAAATACAATAAATATAGAAGGTCATTGGAAACAGGTAAAGGATATGTGGAAAGAGACATGCAAAGAAACATTAGGGAAATGAGAATGCCAGAATAAGGCATGGATGACAGCAGAGTCCCTGGATAAAATTAAAGAAATAAAGAACAAGAAAACAGATATAAATAAAAGCAAAACAAGAAGTAATAAAGTTCTAACACAGGAAGCTTACACAGAGGTGAACAAAGAAGTGAGAAGATGCATTAAAAGGGATAAGAGGAAATATATAGATGAACTAGCTAAAGAGGCAGAAGAAGCAGCAAATAAAGGGAATATGAAATACTGTACAACAGCACAAAGAAATTAAGTGGAAAATACAAACAGATCAACGCCTTTATCAAAGATAAGAAAGGAAATCTGCTCAGTAATATAAGGGAACAAATGGAGAGATGGAAAGAGCACTTTGAAGAACTTTTGAACAGACCCGGCTCAAATAATCCTCCAGATATACTACCAGCAGAAGAGTTACACGTTAACTGCGGAAAACCAAGCAAAGAAGAAATAATGAAAGCCATCAAACTATAAAAGATGGTAAAGCCACAGGACCAGATGAAATTCCTTCGGAAGCCATCAAAGCAGATATTAACACCTCTACCAAGATGTTACATAATCTATTAGACAAAATTTGGGAGAGGGAAGAAATACCTAAAGACTGGAGAGAAGGTTATATGATCAAACTACCAAAGAAAGGAAGTTTACAGGAATGCACAAATTATAGGGGAATTATGCTACTATCAGTGCCAGGAAAAATATTAAGCAGAATCATTCTGGAGAGACTAAAAGAGGCCATAGGGAAACATTTGAGAGATGAACAAGCAGGTTTTAGGAAGAACAGATCATGTGCTGATGAAATAACTACTCTACGTATAATAGTTGAACAAAGTTTAGAACTAAAATCCCCACTTTATATTGGATTCATAGATTACGAAAAGGCATTTGATAGTTTAGACAGAGGAATGCTTTGGAAGTTGCTGAGTCATTACGGAATCCCCATAAAGTTTATTAACCTGATAAAAACAATGTATGAAGGACAGATTACAGAAACATTTGAAATAAGAACAGGAGAAAGGCAGAGATGCCTTCTGTCTCCATTTCTCTTTCTACTGGCCATAGATTGGATTCAACACATGATTTTTGGGGTTATGTGGTCGGTATTATGCCCATGCTGCTTTACTGTCCCAGTAAAAAATCAGGTACCCATTTAAGGTTGGGTGTACCTGGAAGCCGTCGATCAGGATCAAACCCAACCTCTTGTCCTTAATAGTCCAGTTCAATAACCACTGAGCTATCATGGCTCCAATAATGTGCCTTGGTCCTGGACAATTCTGGCCACTAACACCATATTCCCCATACAATGGCCACTAACACCATATTCCCCATACAATGGCCATTAACACCATATTCCCTAAACAATAGCCACTAGCACCATATTCCCCATACAATAGCCACTAACACCATATTCCCCATACAATAGCCACTAACACCATATTCTCCATACAATAGCCACTAACACCATATTCTCCATACAATAGCCACTAACACCAAATTCCCAATACAATAGCCACTAACACCATATTCTCCATGCAATAGCCACTAACACCATATTCCCCATACAATAGCCACTAACACCATATTCCCCATGTGCCTATCAAGGCAGGGCAGGTAACCTTGACGAACTCTCTGTTAGTGTGTGTTAGCCTGTGTTAGCGTGTGTTAGCCTGTGTAAACGTGTGTAACGAGCTGAAACAAGGGGCAGTCAGACTTGTAGCCTTGTACAGAAAGGAAATGCCAAGGATTTGTTTGCTTTCACAAGGTAGCACAGCCAAGACAGTCTCATGTCTGCTTCTTTAATATTTCCAACAGTGGGAGCAAGATGTATGCACTGAACATGCATGTACACACTCTGACCTGCCATCAGATTGAACAGCAGCGACTCCATGCGCTGGCTGAAGCCTTGAGGTGGGATAAAGTTGACCAGCCAGCTGTCTTTTTTTACTTTTAGCTGCCCAGGGTTTATTATCATGTGCAGAGTGCACATAGGTCCTCCTGTATTTGAGAGAACTGGACAATAGGTCCTCCTGTATTTGAAAGAACTGGACAATAGGTCCTCCTGTATTTGAGAGGGCTGAACAATAGGTCCTTCTGTATTTGAGAGGGCTAAACATTAGGTCCTTCTGTATTTGAGAGGGCTGGACAATAGGTCCTCCTGTATTTGAGAGGGCTGAACAATAGGTCCTTCTGTATTTGAGAGGGCTGAACAATAGGTCCTTCTGTATTTGAGAGGGCTGGACAACAGGATCTCCTGTATTTGAAAGGGCTGGACAAAAGGACCTCCTGTATTTGAGAGGGCTGAACAATAGGTCCTCCTGTATTTGAGAGGGCTGAACAATAGGTCCTTCTGTATTTGAGAGGGCTGGACAAAATGACCTCCTGTATTTGAGAGGGCTGAACAATAGGTCCTCCTGTATTTGAGAGGGCTGAACAATAGGTCCTTCTGTATTTAAGAGGGCTGGACAAAAGGACCTCCTGTATTTGAGAGAACTGGACAATAGGTCCTCCTGTATTTGAGAGGGCTGAACAATAGGTTCTCCTGTATTTGAGAGGACTGGACAATAGGATCTCCTGTATTTGAGAGGACTGGACAATAGGTCCTCCTGTATTTGAGAGGACTGGAGAATAGGACTTCCTCTAGTTGAGAGGGCTGGACAATAGGATCTCCTGTATTTGAGAGGGCTGGACAATAGGTCCTCCTGTATTTGAGAGGACTGGACAATAGGATCTCCTGTATTTGAGAGGACTTGACAATAGGATCTCCTGTATTTGAGAGAGCTGGACAATAGGATCTCCTGTATTTGAGAGGGCTGGACAATAGGTCCTCCTGTATTTGAGAGGACTGGACAATAGGTCCTCCTGTATTTGAGAGGACTTGACAATAGGATCTCCTGTATTTGAGAGAGCTGGACAATAGGATCTCCTGTATTTGAGAGGGCTGGACAATAGGACCTCCTGTATTTGAGAGAACTGGACAATAGGATCTCCTGTATTTGAGAGGACTGGACAATAGGTCCTCCTGTATTTGAGAGGACTGGAGAATAGGACTTCCTCTAGTTGAGAGGGCTGAACAATAGGACCTGCTGTATTTGAGAAGGCTGGACAATAGGACCTCCTGTATTTGAGAGAACTGGACAATAGGACCTCCTCTAGTTGAGAGAACTGGACAATAGGACCTCCTGTATGTGAGAGAACTGGACAATATGACCTCCTCTAGTTGAGAGAACTGGACAATAGGTACTCCTCTAGTTGAGAGAACTGGACAATAGGTCCTCCTGTATTTGAGAGAAATGCACAATATAACCTCCTCTAGTTGAGAGAACTGGACAATAGGACCTCCTATATTTGAGAGAACTGGACAATATGACCTCTAGTTGAGAGAACTGGACAATATGACCTCCTGTATTTGAGAGGACTGGACAATAGAAACTCCTCTAGTTGAGAGAACTGGACAATATGACCTCCTGTATTTGAGAGGACATCTCCCCCACAAAGACTTTCTTGCCCAGAGACCATCGTCTTACCCCAAGACCACCCATCACCTGCTTATCTGCAGCTTGTAGAAACATTGACCTCACCATCTCCCCAACAAAGACTTTCCAGCATGTAGCTCCAGATAGGAATGATTCAAATCAATGTCCAGTGTGAAAGTGAAGGGTCATAACAAATGTGAGTGCATGTACACCAGTAGTGCTCCCTATTGAGCAGCTCACACCAGGTGGCAGGCCAGGGTTGCGTTCTTGAATGAGGTCTGTCTGGGATAACAAGACAACAAGACTGAAAGTAAAATTGAAGAAAGCAGGAAATGCTGTTAGATGAAAGTGTCAGACTGCTCTAGTACGATGAGGATACACAAGACAACAAGACAAGAAGACAACAAGACAAGAAAACAACAAGACAAGAAGACATGAAGACAACAAGACATGAAGACAACAAGACATGAAGACAACAAGACATGAAGACAACAAGACAAGAAGACAACAAGACTGAAAGTAAAATAGAAGAAAGCAGGAAATGCTGTCAGATTAAAATGTCAGCCTGCTCTAGTACGATGAGGATATACAAACTATGAAAATCATCATCATCAAGTACCTGGCCTGCAGGCGTAGGTGATCATGTCTCTCCACAACTTTCGATCTCGACAATTATTTATCATTTCTGTTGTTGACTTTCTGTCAAGCCATTCTCTTAAGCTGTCTGGTATTTTGTTTCTTTGCTTCCCTCTATCTCTTCGTTCCTCAATTTTCCCTGTTATAATATATTTCAGCTGTTCCCTTCTTATTATATGGCCAATAAGTGATGATTGTTTCTTCCTAATATTGAAAATTAGCTCTCTTTTTGCTTTGACGTCTTTCAGAACGTTTTTATCACTCTTCTTAGTTGTCCATGATATTTTCAACATTCTTCTGTAAAACCACATTTCTACAGCCTCCAGCGATTTTCTTGTTCGTTGTCCTATTGTCCATGATTCACATCTATATGTTAAGACTTACATAATATTTAAGAATTCCTTTTCTTGTTTCTATTGTCAAAAATGGATTGCACAGTAACTTCCTCATTTTTTTGGAAAGCTGCTTTTGCCTGAGCCATTCTGCATCTCACATCTTTTGTACATCTTCCGTCTGAGGTTAAAATGTTCTCAGATATTTAAATTCATTTACCTGTTTTAACATTGTTCCACTTGTCTTTATTGTGCACTGAGGTGATGTCTTTTTCTTTGTTGCTACCATTACTTCTATCTTTTTACTATTAAGGCTGAGTCCTTTATTTTTGCTTTCTTTCACTATAATGTCCAACATTTCTTGTAACTCATTTTCACTCTTAGCGATTAAGACTGTATCATCAGCATACCTTAGATTATTTATATTATGACCTCCAATTGTTATTCCAGGCAAGCCCCTTATGGATCTTAAAATAATCTCACTGTAATATTAAACATATCTGGCGACAGCACACAATGACATCACACTATAAACATAGACGTACTATAAAAATAGACATATTATAAACATACACATACTATAAACATACACATACTATAAACATACACAGACCATAAACATACACAGACCATAAACATTGACATAGTATAAACATAGACATACTATAAACATAGACATACTATGAACATAGACATACTATGAACATAGACATACTATAAACATAGACATACTATAAACATAGACATACTATGAACATAGACATACTATGAACATACACATATTATGAACATAGACATACTATAAACATAGACATACTATAAACATAGACATACTATAAACATAGACATACTATGAACATAGACATACTATGAACATGCACATATTATAAACATACACATACTATAAACATAGACATACTGTCTATATGTTTTGCATACACATACTATGCAGATCAAACTGAAGTGGACTAGACATGATGTGTTCTACAACTTGATTTGTCTAGCAAATAAACTGTTTTTGTGGGCAAATCTTTAGTTCCCTGAAAGTAACAGATTTTAGGAAACATTAAAGATTTAAATAGAGAAGACAAGATTTTAGAAAATACTAAAGACGTCACTAAAGTAGTGCTCCATAAATACTGATGCTTAGGGAGCATTAATTATGATTGCTAGGTCTGATGCAGCAAAATTGGTGAGTAGCTGGCAGTTTATGAGAAAAGATCAAGAATGGTGTCTTTAGTTGCTGGCATGTTATGAGAAAAGATCAAGAATGGTGTCTCTAGTTGCTGGCAGGTTATGAGAAAAGTTCAAGAATGGTGTCTCTAGTTGCTGGCAGGTTATGAGAAAAGATCAAGAATGGTGTCTTTAGTTGCTGGCAGGTTATGAGAAAAGATCAAGAATGGTGTCTCTAGTAGCTGGCAGGTTATGAGAAAAGATCAAGAATGGTGTCTCTAGTTGCTGGCAGGTTATGAGAAAAGATCAAGAATGGTGTCTCTAGTTGCTGGCAGGTTATGAGAAAAGATCAAGAATGGTGTCTCTAGTAGCTGGCAGGTTATGAGAAAAGATCAAGAATGGTGTCTCTAGTTGCTGGCAGGTTATGAGAAAAGATCAAGAATGGTGTCTCTAGTAGCTGGCAGGTTATGAGAAAAGATCAAGAATGGTGTCTCTAGTTGCTGGCAGGTTATGAGAAAAGATTAAGAATGGTGTCTCTAGTTGCTGGCAGGTTATGAGAAAAGATCAAGAATGGTGTCTCTAGTAGCTGGCAGGTTATGAGAAAAGATCAAGAATGGTGTCTCTAATAGCTGGCAGGTTATGAGAAAAGATCAAGAATGGTGTCTCTAGTTGCTGGCAGGTTATGAGAAAAGATCAAGAATGGTGTCTCTAGAAATCATCAATCCACAAGTTAAACTCCAGTACAACCCACCAGCTTACCTGACAAATCCATGCACTCACTGCAACTGACACATACGTGCACTCACTAATTTGACGATATTAAATAATCATGATAAAGTAGGAATTTCAATGCCCGTAGTAAAAAGTAAATTCAAGCATTCCTGTCTATTTTGAACGGATTTATTCTTAAAGTTTGTGCGATTATGGCGTGGGAAGAAAGAAAAGTCCCAGACGATTGGCAAAAAGCTATCATTGTCCCATTTTGGAAAAATAAAGGAAGTAAAAGGGAGTGTGAAATGCACAGAGGAATATCCCTATTGAGTCAAGTTGGTAAAATGTTTGCTAAAATATTAGAGAGGAGAGTAAGATACATAATAGAACCTCAATTAAGTAATAATCAATTCAGATCCAGAAAAGGCAAAAGCTGTACTGATGCTATATTTACATTGAGACAACTATGTGAAAAAACAAATGAATATGACAGAAACCTAAATATAGTGTTTATAGATCAGGAAAAAGCGTTTGATCGTGTGGACAGGAACAAACTATGGCAAACTCTAGAAACCTACGGTGTAGCAGGACAACAACAACTAGATAATATTATGGAATTATATATAAACAGTCAAAGTGCCGTTAGAACATCGGAAGGTCTGTCAGAATGGTTTCAGGATACAACAGGTGTAAGACAAGGATGTGTCCTCTCACCACCCCTCTTCATCATATATGTGGACAAAATAAATCAGGAAACAACTAACAATAAGGAAAAATCAAATAATAACATAGAGGTAGAAAACTCCAACATCAACGAGCTACTCTTCGCAGATGACCAATGCCTAATATATGAGGATGAAAACCTGCTACAACAGCATTTAACATCTCTAGATAAAAGCTGCACAAACTACAGTATGAAAATTAACACAGCAAAAACAGAGGCTATTAGAATAAGCAAATTAAGACACCCATTAAACATCAAGATCAAAGATAAAGAAATAAAACAAGTAACGAAATTCAAGTATTTGGGCACAATGTTCACAGAAGATGGAAAACTAGACAGAGAAATTGACATGAGAATACAAAAAGCAAATGCTGTCACATACCAGCTTTCACCATTGCTAAGACATCCAAACATTTCTATGCCAGCTAAACAACAAATAAAAAATATCATTTTCATACCAACTTTGTGCTATGAAAGTCAAACATGGACCCTTTCTAAATCACAATTAAGAAAGATCAATACATGTGAGATGCGATGCTTGAGAAAAGTAACAAACACAAGAAGAGATAGAAAACCAAATGAAACCATAAGAAAAATGGTAGGAACAAAACTCTGCCAAGAATATATAGAACAACAACAACTTAAATGGTTTGGCCACCTGGTCAGAATGAATCCGCACCAATCACCATCAAGGGCATTCTTCTCGAGAATGCAAGGAAAAAGACCAAGAGGAAGAACCAGAAGAAGATGGATAGATGCAGTGACAGAGACATGTAACAACAAAGGAAAATCACTAATTCAGGTAGTTCGAGCAGCTCAAGAACGATTAAAAAATGATTTTTTAATCGCAATACCTTTTAGGTATCAGTGAAAAGAGAAAAGAAGAAGAAGATAAAGTGATGATGATGAATAATTATGATTAGGTGATATTAAAGAATGATGATTGTGTGATATATAAAAGAGTGATGATAAAGTGATGATATTAAAGAATGATGATTGTGTGATATATATAAAAGAGTGATGATATTAAAGAATGATGATAAAGTGATGATGATGAATAATTATGATTAGGTGATATTAAAGAATGATGATAAAGTGATGATATTAAAGAATGATGATTGTGTGATATATAAAAGAGTGATGATAAAGTGATGATATTAAAGAATGATGATAAAATGTAAAATATTATGTGATTATGAAAATATGACAAAATAAAATGACTACCTTCGGCAGCCTGGATGGATGGAGTGAGGGGAGTCTGGCTTGCTGGCATGTTTATCTATGTGGTAGCTGTCATGCACAGCTTGCTGGAGAACTTCTGTGTCCAGGAACACTACAAGGACCATGGAGTGACTGGAGCACTGGCCATCCTTGCAGGTGAGCGTTCTTCAATGTGCAATTGATGTAAGGAACCTTACAGTACATGGTCTTCACACTTGAAGGCTGGGAGACAATATCTGTGACTGTCTTCTTTCAGACCAACAACTCACACTTGAAGGCTGGGAGACAATATCTGTGACTGTCTTCTTACACTTCAACTCATACTTGAAGGCTGGGAGACAATATCTGTGACTGTCTTCTATCACTCCAACTCACACTTGAAGGCTAGAAGACAATATCTGTGACTGTCTTCTTTCACTTCAACTCATACTTGAAGGCTGGGAGACAATATCTGTGACTATCTTCTTTCAGACCAACAACTCACACTTGAAGGCTGGGAGACAATATCTGTGACTATCTTCTTTCAGACCAACAACTCACACTTGAAGGCTGGGAGACAATATCTGTGACTGTCTTCTATCACTCCAACTCACACTTGAAGGCTAGAAGACAATATCTGTGACTGTCTTCTTTCACTTCAACTCATACTTGAAGGCTGGGAGACAATATCTGTGACTATCTTCTTTCAGACCAACAACTCACACTTGAAGGCTAGGAGACAATATCTGTGACTATCTTCTTTCAGACCAACAACTCACACTTGAAGGCTAGGAGACAATATCTGTGACTATCATCTTTCACTCCAACGACTCTCACTTGAAGGCTAGGAGACAATATCTGTGACTGTCTTCTTTCACACCAACAACTCTCACTTGAAGGCTAGGAGACAATATCTGTGACTATCTTCTTTCACTTCAACTCACACTTGAAGGCTGGGAGACAATATCTGTGACTATCTTCTTTCACTTCAACTCATACTTGAAGGCTAGGAGACAATATCTGTGACTATCTTCTTTCACTTCAACTCACACTTGAAGGCTGGGAGACAATATCTGTGACTGTCTTCTTTCAGTCTTCTTTCTTAATTTTTTTCTTTACCAAAGACTGTGACTATCTTCTTTCACTTCAACTCACACTTGAAGGCTGGGAGACAATATCTGTGACTATCTTCTTTCACTTCAACTCACACTTGAAGGCTGGGAGACAATATCTGTGACTGTCTTCTTACACTTTAACTCATACTTGAAGGCTGGGAGACAATATCTGTGACTGTCTTCTTTCACTTCAACTCACACTTGAAGGCTGGGAGACAATATCTGTGACTATCTTCTTTCACTTCAACTCAC
The DNA here is from genome assembly GCA_032433765.1 of Megaustenia siamemsis. NCBI lineage: Eukaryota > Metazoa > Mollusca > Gastropoda > Stylommatophora > Ariophantidae > Megaustenia > Megaustenia siamemsis. Next base: position 126,578,935 of record JAVIAB010000073.1, on the reverse strand, counting down.
ACTTGAAGGCTGGGAGACAATATCTGTGACTATCTTCTTTCACTTCAACTCACACTTGAAGGCTGGGAGACAATATCTGTGACTGTCTTCTTACACTTCAACTCACACTTAAAGGCTAGGAGACAATATCTGTGACTGTCTTCTTTCACATCAACAACTCACACTTGAAGGCTAAGAGACAATTTCTGTGACTATCTTCTTTCAGTCTTCTTTCTTTTTTTTTCTTTACCAAAGACTGTGACTGTCTTCTTACACTTCAACTCACACTTGAAGGCTAGGAGACAATATCTGTGACTGTCTTCTTTCACACCATCTCCTCACTCTTGAAGGCTAGGAGACAATATCTGTGACTGTCTTCTTTCACACCATCTCCTCACTCTTGAAGGCTAGGAGACAATATATGTGACTGTCTTCTTTCACACCATCTCCTCACTCTTGAAGGCTAGGAGACAATATCTGTGACTGTCTTCTTTCACACCATCTCCTCACTCTTGATGGCATGAGTTATGTTTCTGTGTAGCATTTTATTAACTTTAGTAGAGAACTGTGTTATGAAATTCTGTATTGTAAGTGGTTTCTGTTATAATGTCTAAGACAACTATCATTGTTTAGACCTCCCAGGCTCTTGTAGTCTCCAGAATGAGATGACCTATTTTTTTTAAGATTTACTATCGGTGGATTCTCAACCTAGACTAAACTGTCTAACCACTAGCTTGATCAGGGTCTCTCCTTCTGTAGATCCTCTTTTAAGTTATCAAACCTTTTTTTATAGCAAGTCCAGACAAGCTTGTCTTATTGATGTATTGGCTTTTCTTCATTGCTTGGTTCTTGTAATTATGACATCCACATTCTTGTTGTTATACCGCTGTTATCTATCTCTTATTATTTTGAGATGAAGACGGCACACAGGGCAGAACTTCTAGACTTTTGATGTCTGACGGTCTTTGTGATCAAGTGTCAAGCCTTACACAGGACCCATGTTGTATCTCATCACACGTCCCTGTTCTGGGGAGCAGTCTCAGCAAGGGAGCTAATACTTGTTGTTGCCTCTTGCCTCACACTTTTTAGTATTTATCTCTGTCAGCCTCTTTCACTTTTATTCTCTGGTTCCCACTTGAGGGCTTGCTTTGAGATTCTTTGTTGTCTTTTCTCTTTGGATGCTCTGTCAAGTAAAGATGTTGTAATTGCTAGTCATAAATAACTAAAACTGAGCCAAGTATTGATTGAATAACTGTTGTCTGTTGTTTGATAGAGCCAAGCATTGATTGAACAACCTGTTATCTGTTGTTTGATTGAGCCAAGTATTGGTTGAATAACTGTTGTCTGTTTGATAGAGCCAAGCATTGATTGAACGATCTGTTATCTGTTGTTTGATTAAGCCAAATATTGATTGAATAACTGTTGTCTGTTGTTTGATTGAGCCAAGTATTGATTGAATAACTGTTGTCTGTTTTGATTGAGCCAAATATTGATTGAATAACTGTTGTCTGTATTGTTTGATAGAGCCAATGATATCATGAATATTATCTCTGCAGGTTTGTGTGGGGCTGCTGGTGTCATTGTTGTGGCCATTGAGATAGAAGAGAATTATCCCTCCACCTACCTGTGGGGCTACATGCTGGCCTGCATCTCCACTGGCCTCACGATTATCTTGGCCATCATCATCCTCATCACACGCAATGTGACATCCACAGAGAAGTCCAGAGACAACCGGACAGCAGATTACGTTTTTGCTCACAAGCAGCCCAACCCATATGTGACTGAGTACACCAACCAGGGTTACAACCGTGATGACCTCCCACTGGCTAATGGGGTCACCTACCAACACACTCCAGCTGCCCACCCCTACACCATGTACCAGAATGGCTATCACAACAACAACAACACACCCCAGACTAGGAGTCAGGTTGATGGCCAACCTGGCAAGAACCCCTATGGCTACTACAGTGGCAGGCCTCAGTCCCAGCAATGGCATGATCCCACAGACCCCAATTTGGCCTACAAAGACCTCAGCAATGGCTACACAAGTGAGTTGATCAATGCTGAACATACCCTCAGCCGTACAAACATCAGCCAACGAGCAGACTTTGTCAGAGGAGGAGGACCATATACACAGCAGGAAGGAAGAAACGATTACTACCCAAACGGCAGCAGACTTTACTAGCCGGAGTGGACTTACTACTTTCATTATTGCATTCCAAATCATTTCAAGGCCACAAGTTTCATTTTGTTTACAGCTGTAATCCTTTGCAAAATTGTTTTTGATATTTCTGGCCGAGACCCAGTCCTGGCTCAGTAAATTGAGATTTTTATATTCTTGTTTCTGACCAAACAGGTAACAGTTCAGACATTGAGAGTTTGTGTCCATTTCTAAGCATGTTTTGATAGGAAAAGTTGATCATGAGATCAGTCCGTGATATTTTTGGACTTTTGACTTGAGTTGATCATGCCACTCTCTGGGAGTTGCCAGTTAAAGACAGAGATGGAAAGAATGAGCCAGGATCAGGCCAGCATTGGTCTGTCATCATCAAGTCTTCACTCGAGTCATCTCTGGGGAACATTGTGATTGCCCTGACAACAACGTTCCTGTTTTTCTCACATCAGGATGTAACCTTGTGACCCCTTGGCCCACCGAATGATCAACCACTTCTACGTGGAGTAATCTCAAATATTTGGACTCAACATCTTCGTTATAGAAATGAATGCCTTCTAACATCCCGTTATAATTTCTTTATCTGATATTTATTCATTTTCTCTTTTGTTTAATTATTTATACAAATATTTATCATTTGTTATTTATAATTTTAAGAATTTTCTCTAATGTTTATGTCCTCTTCTATGTTTAGTTTTCTCTGTTATAATGTCCATATCCTGTTAAGTTTAAAACTTTCCTGTTATGTTTTGAATTATGTTCAAATCTTTCCTATTATAATGTCTCTACCCCTTCTCTTATGTTCGAATATTCCCTATTCCCCCTTCTCTTATGTTTCAATATTCCCTATTCCCCCTTCTCTTATGTTTCAATATTCCCTATTCCCCCTTCTCTTATGTTTCAATATTCCCTATTCCCCCTTCTCTTATGTTTCAATATTCCCTATTGCCCCTTCTCTTATGTTTCAATATTCCCTATTCCCCCTTCTCTTATGTTTCAATATTCCCTATTCCCCCTTCTCTTATATTCAAATATTCCTTATTTCCCTTGCCTTATATTTAAGTCTTCCCCATAAAAAAGTCTGTACCTCTTATATTCAAGTCTTCTACATTACAATATCTATAGCTCCTGTTTCAATTTGTCAGCTTGTATGATTTGTCATTTAAACTTTGTTATCCCTGAAATGTTGACACCTGCACCCTGATATAACTTACTGCCTCTGTTATATCTTACATTGCTGTATTTCATAGTCCAGTGTCATATATTCCATTGTTGTCTTTCATAGTCCAGTGTCATATCTTCCATTGTTGTATTTCATAGTCCATTGTCATATCTTCCATTGTTGTATTTCATAGTCCAGTGTCATATCTTCCATTGTTGTATTTCATAGTTCAGTGTCATATCTTCCATTGTTGTATTTCATAGTTCAGTGTCATATCTTCCATTGTTTTCTTTCATAGTCCAGTGTCATATCTTCCATTGTTGTATTTCATAGTTCAGTGTCATATCTTCCATTGTTGTCTTCCATAGTTCAGTGTCATATCTTCCATTGTTGTATTTCATAGTTCAGTGTCATATCTTCCATTGTTGTATTTCATAGTTCAGTGTCATATCTTCCATTGTTGTATTTCATAGTTCAGTGTCATATCTTCCATTGTTGTCTTCCATAGTTCAGTGTCATATCTTCCATTGTTGTATTTCATAGTTCAGTGTCATATCTTCCATTGTTGTCTTCCATAGTTCAGTGTCATATCTTCCATTGTTGTATTTCATTGTCCAGTGTCATTTCTTCCATTGTTGTCTTTCATAGTCCTGTGTCATATTTTCCATTGTTGTCTTTCATTGTCCAGTGTCATTTTTCCATTGTTGTCTTTCATAGTCCTGTGTCATATTTTCCATTGTTGTCTTTCATAGTCCTGTGTCATATTTTCCATTGTTGTCTTTCATTGTCCAGTATCTTCCATTGTTGTCTTTCATTGTTCAGTGTCATATTTTCCATTGTTTTCCATTGTTGTCAAGGTGAGATACTGCACCTTGTAGGTGCATGATGCTATCCATGGTTATTGTCCATGTTTCCACAAGTTACAGGAGATACTGCACCTTGTAGGTGCATGATGCTATCCATGGTTATTGTCCATGTTTGGCTTAATAGCAACAGATGTCCACCCAATGCAAGTTAACCACAAAGTGTGTCTCATTTGAAGTATGCATCTTCTTCTCTTCCATGCCAATCTTTCTTACAAAAATCTTATAACTTCCCATTTGTTTGGGTCAGGTTGACATTTCTCACTTCTTCTAAACCTCACCTGCGCTGGTTACAGTCACATACCATGGCTCTGTAAACCTCATATATAATTGAATTTAGTTGTGTACGGTTGAATATAGTTATGCTGGGTTGAATATAGTTGTTGTATAGGGTTTGAAAGCACCAAACATCACAGCTTGCTGTAAATACAAACACATATGGGTCCACATCAAGTCCTGTTTGGGTGGACGGTGGAAATTAATAATAGCCAGGCAGACACAGAAGAAGTGTGCCAGTCACATGTTTATGTTGTGTGATACAGTTGCTGAAATGACAAATTTGATTCTATCTTCTACAGCATTTCTCCCTTGAGTTGATCCTCATATGTATGTACATGCAGTTTTAAGTGAAAATTCTATGTTTTTATATGTGGGCGCACATGCTGTTTCCACATATAAGAGTGTCTTCATGTTTGACGGAATGTAACATCAACTGTACTTGTACCCTAGTCTGTCCTCTGCTGCTACCATTTCAAATGTCTGCCTATTATCATGTCCTCTCCTGCTACTTTTTTCAAATGTCTGCTATTATTATGTCCTCTCCTGCTACTTTTTCAAATGTCTGCCTATTATTGTGTCCTCTCCTGCTACATTTCAATATCTGCCTATTATCATGTCCTCTCCTGCTACTGTTTCAAATATCTGCCTATTATCATGTCCTCTCCTGCTACTGTTTCAAATGTCTGCCTATTATCATGTCCTCTCCTGCTACTGTTTCAAATGTCTGCCTATTATCATGTCCTCTCCTGCTACTGTTTCAAATGTCTGCCTATTATTATGTCCTCTCCTGCTACTGTTTCAAATGTCTGCCTATTATGTCCTCTCCTGCTGCTGTTTCAAATGTCTGCCTATTATGTCCTCTCCTGCTACTGTTTCAAATGTCTGCCTATTATGTCCTCTCCTGCTGCTGTTTCAAATGTCTGCCTATTATGTCCTCTCCTGCTACCATTTCAAATGTCTGCCTATTATCGTGTCCTCTCATGTATATCTATGTTCATTCACTTATCCTCAAAATGTGTCAAATGTTCGTTTATTCTTTCACCTTTTAGAAAAATGAAAATATCTATTTTCTTACCTACAAAGAATGAAAAGTCTTGTCTATTTTCATGCTTCCTAAATTCTAAAGCTTTAAAATCTGTCTTTGTGTACAGATATGTCATTGTCATCTGCTCTAAATATACCATAACCTGTTATATATCTGTTACATCTATCATGTCATTATTGTAAACAACATAAGTAAACATATCAAATACTTATTCTTTCATTTAATTCACCAATAGCTCATACATATAACATATGTTACTGTTGTATTACCATTTCAATATATTTGTTACTATCTTGAGTTACATTGTTTGAGTTATTTTGTATTTACACTGAGTGTTGAGTGCGCTAGTTTGTATTTACTATGAGTGTTGAGTCAGCTATTTTGTATTTACTGTGAGTGTTGAGTGCGCTAGTTTGTATTTACTGTGAGTGTTGAGTGCGCTAGTTTGTATTTACTGTGAGTGTTGAGTAAGTTAGTTTGTATTTACTGTGAGTGTTGAGTGAGCTAGTTTGTATTTACTGTGGGTGTTGAGTGCGCTAGTTTGTATTTACTGTTAGTGTTGAGTCAGCTAGTTTGTATTTACTGTGGGTGTTGAGTCAGCTAGTTTGTATTTACTGTGGGTGTTGAGTCAGCTAGTTTGTATTTACTGTGAGTGTTGAGTGAGTTAGTTCGTATTTACTGTGAATGTTGAGTGAGTTTGTATTTACTGCGAATGTTGAGTTTCCTCTCACCACAGTCGGCTCACTCTGGAGCACCGTCTGATCGTTCGTTGGTGTTGCCTCACCCCTCGTGGCATCAATGTATCCCTGTCCCTCTGAGGACCCTCCTTCCTCCGATTCCATCCTCCCACCTATGGACTTCTCTTCCTATTTCATTTCTTGGGTCTTCTACTCCTCGTCCATCCCTGCTTTCCATATCCTCTTTGGTAACCCCTATCTTGCCTTCTTCATCTTAAACCCCCCCTCCCCCTTCTCTTCTGACTACTTACATGTCCTTCACCTCCTTATCACTATATCACCTCTCCACCTAGACTGTACCATCTCTCTGTCCACTTCTATTGTTCCTCGTCCTTCCCACCACCTCTCTGCTGATCTACTCCTAGCTCACCCTTTTCCTCTCTATTCACTTGTAGTCACTACTCCTCTATACCTACTATTCCAGTATCCCCCTTATCCTGATGTCCACTTTCATTCCTCTCCTAGGACCCTCATCATCCCCCTTTGTTCTATCATTTCCCAACTTCTTTACCTCCTATGGTACATACCTCTTGCGCATCATTCCTCTGCTACTCCACTTCTTCCAGACTCCCTCTCTTTCTATTCACTTCTGACCTACCACCTCTCCTCCTATCCACTTTTCACATACCTGCTTCTTATCCCTCCTCTCCATATCTCCTCCTCTAATACTTCCCAAACTCTTCCAGTCCCAGACCATCCATTCTGTAGAGTCTATCTCTCTCACCCATCTCCCAGTTCACTACTTTGTCTTTTCATTCACTCTTTCTTTTAACCTCTCGCGGGATCTCTCACTTGCATTGTCCGAGTGATTTATTGACCACTTTTCTCCCCACACCCCCCTCTTGGTCTTTGATAGCAGTTTCGCCCCTCCGGGCCTTTGGTTTTGGGCCTCTAGTTTTCCTCTCACCAGTGACCGTCGTTTTCATAGTAGTTTGGCAGCTTTGTCTATCTTTCTCCTCCCCCCCCCCCCTCAGATTTGTTTTCCCGCCACACAGACCTTTTGTCCTTCTATACTCACGTGTTACTTTCAAGACACAGCCTTAACGCTCCAAGTCATTCTGATGTGTTCCATCACAGAGGACAGACTTGCTGCTTTAAGCTAAGTGCATTTTATGATACATTTGTCTCTTTTTCTATTTTACATATCTTGACGCCCATCCTACCTTTCCTCATGTAGTAATCATTTCTCTCTTCCCTCTCCTTTCTTATTTCAACATCCTACTTTCCTCTCCCTCCACTTGATCATCTAACATGTAGTTATAGATAATTGTGCTTCACCGTTTGTTGTCGTTGTCCTTGTATTCTGAAGAAGGCCACAGGCCGAAACGTCTGTATTGTGTTGTGTTCCTTCCTTGTAAAGCTGTCATCATACTTTGGAGTGTTTAGTACACCCCACCACTGGCTTCTTGTTTGTGATGTTGGGAGCAGTTTGTTGGTCTGTAGGGGAGGTTAAACTATCTGAGAGAGGAGAATAATGGGCTAGTTAACAAATTGAGAGAGGAGAATAATGGGCTAGTTAACAAATTGAGAGAGGAGAATAATGGGCTAGTTAACAAATTGAGAGAGGAGAATAATGGGCTAGTTAACAAATTGAGAGAGGAGAATAATGGGCTAGTTAACAAATTAGGAGAGGAGAATAATGGGCTAGTTAAACTGAGAGAAGAGAATAATGGGTTAGTTAAGAAACGAGAGAAGAATAATTGGGTAGTTAACAAATAGAGAGAGAAGAATAATGGGCTAGTCAAACTGAGAGAAGAGAATAATGGGTTAGTTAAGAAACGAGAGAAGAATAATTGGGTAGTTAACAAATTGAGAGGGTAGAATAATAGGCTAGTTAACAAACTGAAAGAGGAGAATAATGGGGTAGTTAACAAACTGAAAGAGGAGAATAATGGGGTAGTTAACAAACAGAGAAGAGAATAATGTGGTATTTAACAAACAGAGAGAGCAGAATAATGGGGTAGTTAACAAACAGAGAAGAGAATAATGGGTATTTAACAAACTGAGAGAGGACAATAATGGGGTAGTTAACAAATTGAGAGAGGAGAATAATGGGGTAGTTAACAAATTGAGAGAGGAGAATAATGGGGTAGTTTACAAATTGAGAGAGGAGAATAATGAGGTAGTTAACGCACTGAGAGAGGAGAATAATGGAGTAGTTAACACACTGAGAGAGGACAATAATGGGGTAGTTAACAAATAGAAACAGGACAATAATGGGTAGTTAACAAACAGAGAGGAGAATAATGGGGTAGTTAACAAACTCAGAGGAGAATAATGGAGTAGTTAACAAACTGAGAGGAGAATAATGGAGTAGTTAACAAACTGAAAGAGGAGAATAATGGGGTAGTTAACAAACAGAAAGAGGACAATAATGGGGTAGTTAACAAACAGAGAGGAGAATAATGGGGTAGTTAACAAACAGAGAAGAGAATAATGGGGTAGTTAACACACGGAGAGAGGAGAATAATGGAGTAGTTAACAAACTGAGAGGAGAATAATGGAGTAGTTAACAAACTGAGAGAGGAGAATAATGGGGTAGTTACCACACTGAGAGAGGAGAATAATGGGGTAGTTACCAAACTGAGAGAGGAGAATAATGGGGTAGTTAAAGAACTGAGAGAGAAAAATAATGGAGTAGTTAACAAACAGAGAGGAGAATTAATGGTATAGTTAACAAACACAGAGTAGAATAATGGAGTAGTTAACAGACTGATAGAGGAGAATAATGGGGTAGTTAACACACTGAGGTAGGAGAATAATGGGGTAGTTAACAAACTGAGAGAGGAGAATAATGGGGTAGTTAACACACTGAGAGAGGAGAATAATGGGGTAGTTAACAAACTGAGAGGAGAATAATGGGGTAGTTAACAAACTGAGAGAGGAGAATAATGGGGTAGTTAACAAACTGAGAGAGGAGAATAATGGGGTAGTTAACACACTGAGAGAGGAGAATAATGGGGTAGTTAAAAACTGAGAGGAGAATAATGGGGTAGTTAAAATGAGAGAGGAGAATATTTAGTTGTTAATAAACTGGGAGAGGAGAACAGAAAGGTAGGACATTGTGAATTAACAATGTTGTTAACTGTATGGTTAATGTTGTTAACTGTTGATTGTTGTTTTATGGTTAATGGTGTTAACTATTGATTGTTGTTTGTATGGTTAATGTTGTTAACTGTTGATTGTTGTTTATATGGTTAATGTTGTTAACTGTTGATTGTTGTTTGTATGGTTAATGTTGTCAACTGTTGATTGTTCATGATATGGATAATGGTGTTAACTGTTGATAGTTGTTTGTATGGTTAATGTTGTTAACTGTTGATTGTTCATGGTATGGTTAATGGTGTTAACTGTTCATAGTTGTTTGTATGGATACTGGTGTTAATTGTTGATGGAAACAGAATTGGTGTATCATGGATTAATGTCAGCAAAGTCTTGAATGGGTGAAGGCCGGGGACAGTGTTCAACAGATTATTTTCACTTCAGGAAATAGAATCGGTGGGGAAGGGGGACAAGTGCTAGCAGGGTGTTGTATGTCCTATGTATGTGGGGACAAATGCTAGCAGAGTGTTGTATGTCCTTCTCTGTATGTGGGGACAAATGCCTGCAGAGTGTTGTATGTCCTATGTATGTGGGGACAAGTGCCAGCAGAGTGTTGTATGTCCTATGTATGTGGGGACAAATGCTAGCAGAGTGTTGTATGTCCTTCTCTGTATGTGGGGACAAATGCCTGCAGAGTGTTGTATGTCGTTCTCTGTGTGTGTTGTATGTCCTTCTCTGTATGTGTTGTATGTCTTCCTCTGTATGTGTTGTATGTCCTTCTCTGTATGTGTTATATGTTCTTATCTGTATGTGTTGTATGTCTTCTGTGTGTGTTGTGTGTCCTTCTCTATGTGTGTTGTATGTTCTTCTAAGTGAGTCTTGTATGTCCTTCTCTGTATGTGTTGTGTGTCCTTCTATGTATGTGTTGTGTGTCCTTCTCTGTGAGTTTTGTGTGTCCTTCTCTGTGAGTGTTGTGTGTCCTTCTATGTATGTGTTGTATGTCCTTCTCTGTGAGTGTTGTAAGTCCTTCTCTGTGAGTGTTGTATGTCCTTCTCTGTATGTGTTGTATGTCCTTCTCTGTGAGTGTTGTATGTCCATCTCTGCGAGTCTTGTATGTCCATCTCTGTGAGTCTTGTATGTCCTCTGTGAGTGTTGTATGTCCATCTCTGTGAGTGTTGTATGTCCTTCTCTGTGAGTGTTGTATATCCTTCTCTGTGAGTATTGTATGTCCATCTCTATGAGTGTTGTATGTCCATCTCTGTGAGTGTTGTATATCCTTCTCTGTGAGTGTTGTATGTCCATCTCTGTGAGTGTTGTATGTCCATCTCTGTGAGTGTTGTATGTCCATCTCTGTGAGTGTTGTATGTCCATCTCTGTGAGTGTTGTATGTCCATCTCTGTGAGTGTTGTATGTCCATCTCTGTGAGTGTTGTATGTCTTTCTCTGTATATATCAAATTGAACACTGAACACATGCAAAAAAAGCCGCAGACTACAGAAGCAACGTTACTGACTTCCATCACCGTGCTGTCGGTGTAGGTGCTCTCAAGGTGGCGGGACGGGTTAGTGGTTCAGGAACATTGGATGTGAACCTACAGCCTGGAGTAGACATCAAGAGGGATGGTGACAGACAAGAGGAGGCCATAGAAGACTGGTAAATGGGGTTGTCAGTCCCTGCACATTGAGAGATGTACAGAGAAGTGGGGATGAGCGCTGTCGAGAAGTTGCCTGCACAATGTTAGCAACTCAAGAGTGTGTACTTGCAGTCATTCCAAGCTTACAAATAAAGCATTAGCTCATAAAGACGTCAAGTGTTAACAGATCAGTCATGTGCACAATTATCATAAATCTTTTGTAGATAAAGTGCTAACTCGAACAAACAGCAATCTTGTGTAGAAATATGTCGATTTTTTGTAGATAATGTACGTGTTTGTAGATAAATAAATGCATGTAGATAAAGTATCTGTTTGTAGATAAAGTATATGTTTGTAGATAAAGTACCTGTTTTTAGATAAAGTATCTGTTTGTAGATAAAGTATCTGTTTGTAGATAAAGTATCTGTTTGTAGATAAAGTCTGTGTAGATAAAGTCTGTGTAGATAAAGTAAGTGTTTGTAGATTAAGTATCTGTTTGTAGATAAATAAAGAAAATGTTTGTAAATGGAAAGTTGACACGGCGTAAACGGTCCTAGCACAATGTTGCTCCGGTCTGGTCCAGACTTTGACGTGGAGTTGTGATCACCAGTCAACAAGTCTGTGTGGTCATAGTGTTGCTGTTTGTGAGGGGCGGGCTGGATGTGAGGGGAGTCACCAATGTTGGGACAAGACAACTGCGTTCACAGTAGAGTGAGGCGGGAGGTGAGTGAACGAGAGAGCAACTTTAACAAATAGACGTGGAAAGAAACTAAAGAAAAGACGAAGAAAGTAACGTAGTGCTCGCAGAATGTAATATTTGATGTTAGAGAGAAAGGTTCTTACAAACATGGTTGTGTGTTTGTATGTATGTGTGTGTGTGTGTGTGAGAGAGAGAGAGAGAGAGAGAGAGAAGGGACGAGTTTTGTGTAGTTCTCCCAACTGTCGACAGAATGTAGGGCCAGACCTTGAGGTAGGGAGGCAACAATTTCTTCCAATGTTTGTCGAGTTGCATGCCCTATTTGTGAACACTGAGAGAAGTGCTACAAACACATACATGGTGCGAATGTCCAAGACGAGACCAGAATGACACGAACAATTAGAGGCAGTGACAGCAAAGGTCTCAAACAATTGCTGTCAGTGGACACAGTCTGGAGCCCCGTGATCACGTCAAGAATCAATTGTCTGCGACAAAGTTTCAAAACCTCAAATATCGGAGCCACGAGAACACTACTCTTGGCTTTTGGCTCTAAAGTAAGATTGATGCCCTCCCTTGCTATATCAGTTTTTTTTAATACGATTGTTTATAGAGGTGATGCCAGGAGGTAGGACAAGGAGGTCATACCAGGAGGTAGGACAAGGAGGTGATACTAGGAGGTAGGACAAGGAGGTGATACCAGGAGGTAGGACAAGGAGGTGATACCAGGAGGTAGAACAAGGAGGTGATACTAGGAGGTAGGACAGGGAGGTGATACCAGGAGGTAGGACAAGGAGGTGATACTAGGAGGTAGGACAAGGAGGTGATACCAGGAGGTAGGACAAGGAGGTGATACCAGGAGGTAGGACCAGGAGGTGATACCAGGAGGTATGACATGGAGGTGATACCAGGAGGTAGGACAAGGAGGTGATACTAGGAGGTAGGACAGGGAAGTGATACCAGGAGGTAGGACAAGGAGGAGATACTAGTAGGTAGGACAAGGAGGTGATACCAGGAGGTAGGACAAGGAGGTGATACCAGGAGGTAGGACAAGGAGGTGATACCAGGAGGTAGGACAAGGAGGTGATACCAGGAGGTAGGACAAGGAGGTGATACCAGGAGGTAGGACAAGGAAGTGATACTAGGAGGTAGGACAAGGAGGTGATACCAGGAGGTAGGACAAGGAGGTGATACTAGGAGGTAGGACAGGGAGGTGATACCAGGAGGTAGGACAAGGAGGTGATACCAGGAGGTAGGACAAGGAGGTGATACCAGGAGGTAGGACAAGGAGGTGATACTAGGAGGTAGGACAAGGAGGTGATAACAGGAGGTAGGACAAGGAGGTGATACCAGGAGGTAGGACCAGGAGGTGATACCAGGAGGTATGACATGGAGGTGATACCAGGAGGTAGGACAAGGAGGTGATACTAGGAGGTAGGACAGGGAGGTGATACCAGGAGGTAGGACAAGGAGGAGATACTAGTAGGTAGGACAAGGAGGTGATACCAGGAGGTAGGACAGGGAGGTAATACCAGGAGGTAGGACAAGGAGGTGATACCAGGAGGTAGGACAGGGAGGTGATACCAGGAGGTAGGACAGGGAGGTGATACCAGGAGGTAGGACAAGGAGGTGATACCAGGAGGTAGGACAAGGAGGTGATACCAGGAGGTAGGACAGGGAGGTGATACCAGGAGGTAGGACAAGGAGGTGATACCAGGAGGTAGGACAAGGAGGTGATACTAGGATGTAGGACAGGGAGGTGATACTAGGATGTAGGACAGGGAGGTGATACTAGGATGTAGGACAGGGAGGTGATACCAGGAGGTAAGACAAGGAGGTGATAACAGGAGGTAGGACAAGGAGGTGATACTAGGAGGTAGGGCAAGGAGGTGATACCAGGAGGTAGGACAAGGAGGTGATACCAGGAGGTAGGACAAGGAGGTGATACCAAGAGGTAGGACAAGGAGGTGATACCAGGAGGTAGGACAGGGAGGTGATACCAGGAGGTAGGACAAGGAGGTGATACCAAGAGGTAGGACAAGGAGGTGATACCAGGAGGTAGTACAAGGAGGTGATACCAGGAGGTAGGACACGGAAGTGATACCAGGAGGTAGGTCAAGGAAGTGACACCAGGAGGTAGGACAAGGAAGTGATACCAGGAGGTTGGACAGGGAGGTGATACCAGGAGGTAGGACAAGGAGGAGATACCAGGAGGTAGGACAAGGAGGTGATACCAGGAGGTAGGACAAGGAGGTGATACCAGGAGGTAGGACAAGGAGGAGATACCAGGAGGTAGGACAAGGAGGTGATACCAGGAGGTAGGACAAGGAGGTGATACCAGGAGGTAGGACAAGGAGGTGATACCAGGAGGTAGGACAAGGAGGTGATACCAGGATGTAGGACAAGGAAATGATACCAGGAGGTAGGACAAGGAAGTGATACCAGGAGGTAGGACAAGGAAGTGATACCAGGAGGTAGGACAAGGAAGTGATACCAGAAGGTAGGACAGGGAGGTGATACCAGGAGGTAGGACAAGGAGGTGATACCAGGAGGTAGGACAGGGAGGTGATACCAGGAGGTAGGACAAGGAGGTGATACCAGCAGGTAGGACAAGTAGGTTATACCAGGAGGTAGGACAAGGAAGTGATACCAGGAGGTAGGACAAGGAGGTGATACCAGGAGGTAGGACAAGGAGGTGACACCAGGAGGTAGGACAAGGAGGTGATACTAGGAGGTAGGACAAGGAGGTGATAACAAGAGGTAGGACAAGGAGGTGATACCAGAAGGTAGGACAAGGAGGTGATACCAGGAGGTAGGAGAAGGAGGTGATACCAGGAGGTAGGACAGGTAGGTGATACCAGGAGGTAGGACAGGGAGGTGATACCAGGAGGTCGGACAAGGAAGTGATACCAGGAGGTAGGACAAGGAAGTGATACCAGGAGGTAGGACAAGGAGGTGATACCAGGAGGTAGGACAAGGATGTGATACCAGGAGGTAGGAGAAGGAGGTGAAACCCAGGAGGTAGGACAAGGAGGTGATACCAGGAGGTAGGACAAAGAGGTGATACCAAGAGTTAGGACAAGGAAGTGATACAAGGAGGTAGGAGAAGGAGGTGATACCAGAAGGTAGGACAAGGATGTGATACCAGAAGGTAGGACAAGGAGGTGATACCAGAAGGTAGGACAAGGATGTGATACCAGGAGGTAGGACAAGGAGGTGATACCAGGAGGTAGGACAAGGAGGTGATACCAGAAGGTAGTACAAGGAGGTGATACCAGGAGGTAGGACAAGGAGGTGATACCAGAAGGTATGACAAGGATGTGATACCAGGAGGTAGGACAAGGATGTGATACCAGAAGGTAGAACAAGGAGGTGATACCAGAAGGTAGGACAAGGATGTGATACCAGGAGGTAGGACAAGGAGGTGATACCAGAAGGTAGGACAAGGATGTGATACCAGGAGGTAGGACAAGGATGTGATACCAGAAGGTACTTCAAGGATGTGATACCATGAGGTAGGACAAGGAGGTGATACCATGAGGTAGGACAAGGATGTGATACCAGAAGGTGGGACAAGGATGTGATACCAGGAGGTAGGACAAGGATGTGATACCAGAAGGTAGGACAAGGAGGTGATACCAGGAGGTAGGACAAGGAGGTGATACCAGTAGGTAGGACAAGGAGGTGATACCAGGAGGTATGGCAAGGATGTGATACCAGAAGGTAGGACAAGGAGGTGATACCAGGAGGTAGGGCAAGGATGTGGCACCAGGAGGTAGGACATGTAGGTGATACCAGGGGGTAGGACAGGGAGGTGATTCCAGGAGGTAGGACAAGGAGGTGATACCAGGAGGTAGGGCAAGGAGGTAATACCAGGAGGTAGGACAAGGAGGTGACACCAGGAGGTAGGATCAGTAGGTGATAGATGGAGGTTGGACTTGGAAGTTTTACCAGGTGATAGAACCAGGTTGTTGTACCAGAAGGTAGGGCAAGGAGGTGATACCAGAAGGTAGGGCAAGGAGGTGATACCAGGAGGTAGGGCAAGGAAGTGATACCAGAAGGTAGGGCAAGGAGGTGATACCAGAAGGTAGGGCAAGGAGGTGATACCAGGAGGTAGGGCAAGGAGGTGATACCAGAAGGTAGGGCAAGGAGGTGATACCAGAAGGTAGGGCAAGGAGGTGATACCAGGAGGTAGGGCAAGGATGTGATACCAGAAGGTAGGGCAAGGAGGTGATACCAGAAGGTAGGGCAAGGAAGTGATACCAGAAGGTAGGGCAAGGAGGTGATACCAGGAGGTAGGGCAAGGAGGTGATACTAGGAGGTAGGGCAAGGAGGTGGTACGAAGAGATAATACAATTAAATAAGAGATATACATTAATACAGAGTATCAATGTGAATAATAAGAGAAGGCTGGAAGATAGTTTCAAGACCTGGAGCTTATGGAATAAGACAGTGCGTGGAAATAAGACTTGGAGGCAGTGACAGAATGCAATTCCTGGAAACAGGACCTGAAGGCAGTACAATAAGACAGTCTGTTGAAACAGGACAAGGACATAGTGTCATAAGACAGTATGTGGAAACAGGACCAGGACATAGTGTCATAAGACAGTATGTTGAAACAGGACCAGGACATAGTGTCATAAGACAGTATGTGGAAACAGGACGAGGACATAGTGTCATAAGACAGTATGTGGAAACAGGACCAGGAAATAGTGTCATAAGACAGTATGTGAAAACAGGACAAGGACATAGTGTCATAAGACAGTATGTGGAAACAGGACCAGGAAATAGTGTCATAAGACAGTATGTGGAAACAGGACCAGGACATAGTGTCATAAGACAGTATGTGGAAACAGGACCAGGACATATTGTCCTTAGACAGTATGTGGAAACAGGACCAGGACATAGTGTCATAAGACAGTATATGAAAACAGGACCAGGACATAGTGTCATAAGACAGTATGTGGAAACAGGACCAGGACTAGTGTCATAAGACATTATGTGGAAACAGGACCAGGACATAGTGCCATAAGACAGTATGTGGAAACAGGACCAGGACATAGTGTCATAAGACAGTATGTGGAAACAGGACCAGGACATAGTGTCATAAGACAGTATGCGGAAACAGGACTAGGACATAGTGTAATAAGACAATATGTGGAAACAGGACCAGGACATAGTGTCATAAGACAGTATGTGGAAACAGGACCAGGATATAGTGTCATAAGACAGTATGTGGAAACAGGACCAGGACATAGTGTCATAAGACAGTATGTGGAAACAGGACCAGGACATAGTGTCATAAGACAGTATGTGGAAACAGGACCAGGACATAGTGTCATAAGACAGTATGTGGAAACAGGACCAGGACATAGTGTCATAAGACAGTATGTGGAAACAGGACCAGGACATAGTGTCATAAGACAGTATGTGGAAACAGGACCAGGACATAGTGTCATAAGACAGTATGTGGAAACAGGACCAGGACATAGTGTCATAAGACAGTATGTGTGAACAGGACCAGGACATAGTGTCATAAGACAATATGTGGAAACAGGACTAGGACATAGTGTCATAAGACAGTATGTAGAAACAGGTCATAGTGTCATAAGACAGTATGTGGAAACAGGACCAGGACATAGTGTCATAAGAGTGTATGTGAAAACAGGACCAGGACATAGTGTCATAAGACATTATGTGGAAACAGGACAAGGACATAGTGTCATAAGACAGTATGTGAAAACAGGACCAGGACATAGTGGCGTAATATAGTATGTGGAAACAGGACCAGGACATAGTGTCATAAGACAGTATGTGAACACAGGACCAGGACATAGTGTCATAAGACAGTATGTGGAAACAGGACCAGGACATAGTGTCATAAGACAGTATGTGGAAACAGGACCAGGACATAGTGTCATAAGACAGTGTGTGGAAACAGGACCAGGAAATAATGTCATAAGACAGTGTGTGGAAACAGGACCATGACATAGTGTCATAAGACATTATGTGGAAACAGGACCAAGACTTAGTGTCATAAGACAGTATGTGGAAACAGGACCAGGACATAGTGTCATAAGACAGTATGTGGAAACAGGACCAGGACATAGTGTCATAAGACAGTATGTGGAAACAGGACCAGGACATAGTGTCATAAGACAGTATGTGGAAACAGGACCAGGATATAGTGTCATAAGACAGTATGTGGAAACAGGACCAGGACATAGTGTCATAAGACAGTATGTGGAAACAGGACCAGGACATAGTGTCATAAGACAGTATGTGGAAACAGGACCAGGACATAGTGTCATAAGACAGTATGTGGAAACAGGACCAGGACATAGTGTCATAAGACAGTATGTGGAAACAGGACCAGGACATAGTGTCATAAGACAGTATGTGGAAACAGGACCAGGACATAGTGTCATAAGACAGTATGTGGAAACAGGACCAGGACATAGTGTCATAAGACAGTATGTGTGAACAGGACCAGGACATAGTGTCATAAGACAATATGTGGAAACAGGACTAGGACATAGTGTCATAAGACAGTATGTAGAAACAGGTCATAGTGTCATAAGACAGTATGTGGAAACAGGACCAGGACATAGTGTCATAAGAGTGTATGTGAAAACAGGACCAGGACATAGTGTCATAAGACATTATGTGGAAACAGGACAAGGACATAGTGTCATAAGACAGTATGTGAAAACAGGACCAGGACATAGTGGCGTAATATAGTATGTGGAAACAGGACCAGGACATAGTGTCATAAGACAGTATGTGAACACAGGACCAGGACATAGTGTCATAAGACAGTATGTGGAAACAGGACCAGGACATAGTGTCATAAGACAGTATGTGGAAACAGGACCAGGACATAGTGTCATAAGACAGTGTGTGGAAACAGGACCAGGAAATAATGTCATAAGACAGTGTGTGGAAACAGGACCATGACATAGTGTCATAAGACATTATGTGGAAACAGGACCAAGACTTAGTGTCATAAGACAGTATGTGGAAACAGGACCAGGACATAGTGTCATAAGACAGTATGTGGAAACAGGACCAGGACATAGTGTCATAAGACAGTATGTGGAAACAGGACCAGGACATAGTGTCATAAGACAGTATGTGGAAACAGGACCAGGACATAGTGTCATAAGATAGTATGTGGGAACAGGACCAGGACATAGTGTCATAAGACAATATGTGGAAACAGGACTAGGACATAGTGTCATAAGACAGTATGTAGAAACAGGTCATAGTGTCATAAGACAGTATGTGGAAACAGGCCCAGGACATAGTGTCATAAGAGTGTATGTGAAAACAGGACCAGGACATAGTGTCATAAGACAGTATGTGAAAACAGGACCAGGACATAGTGTCAAAAGACAGTATGTGAAAACAGGACCAGGACATAGTGGCGTAATATAGTATGTGGAAACAGGACCAGGATATAGTGTCATAAGACAGTATGTGGAAACAGGACCAGGACATAGTGTCATAAGACAGTATGTGGACACAGGACCAGGACATAGTGTCATAAGACAGTATGTGGGAACAGGACCAGGACATAGTGTCATAAGACAGTATGTGGAAACAGGACCAGGACATAGTGTCATAAGACAGTATGTGGAAACAGGACCAGGACATAGTGTCATAAGACAGTATGTGGAAACAGGACCAGGACATAGTGTCATAAGACAGTATGTGGAAACAGGACCAGGACATAGTGTCATAAGACAGTATGTGGAAACAGGACCAGGACATAGTGTCATAAGACAGTATGTGGAAACAGGACCAGGACATAGTGTCATAAGACAGTATGTGGAAACAGGACCAGGACATAGTGTCATAAGACAGTATGTGGAAACAGGACCAGGACATAGTGTCATAAGACAGTATGTGTGAACAGGACCAGGACATAGTGTCATAAGACAATATGTGGAAACAGGACTAGGACATAGTGTCATAAGACAGTATGTAGAAACAGGTCATAGTGTCATAAGACAGTATGTGGAAACAGGACCAGGACATAGTGTCATAAGAGTGTATGTGAAAACAGGACCAGGACATAGTGTCATAAGACATTATGTGGAAACAGGACAAGGACATAGTGTCATAAGACAGTATGTGAAAACAGGACCAGGACATAGTGGCGTAATATAGTATGTGGAAACAGGACCAGGACATAGTGTCATAAGACAGTATGTGAACACAGGACCAGGACATAGTGTCATAAGACAGTATGTGGAAACAGGACCAGGACATAGTGTCATAAGACAGTATGTGGAAACAGGACCAGGACATAGTGTCATAAGACAGTGTGTGGAAACAGGACCAGGAAATAATGTCATAAGACAGTGTGTGGAAACAGGACCATGACATAGTGTCATAAGACATTATGTGGAAACAGGACCAAGACTTAGTGTCATAAGACAGTATGTGGAAACAGGACCAGGACATAGTGTCATAAGACAGTATGTGGAAACAGGACCAGGACATAGTGTCATAAGACAGTATGTGGAAACAGGACCAGGACATAGTGTCATAAGACAGTATGTGGAAACAGGACCAGGACATAGTGTCATAAGATAGTATGTGGGAACAGGACCAGGACATAGTGTCATAAGACAATATGTGGAAACAGGACTAGGACATAGTGTCATAAGACAGTATGTAGAAACAGGTCATAGTGTCATAAGACAGTATGTGGAAACAGGCCCAGGACATAGTGTCATAAGAGTGTATGTGAAAACAGGACCAGGACATAGTGTCATAAGACAGTATGTGAAAACAGGACCAGGACATAGTGTCAAAAGACAGTATGTGAAAACAGGACCAGGACATAGTGGCGTAATATAGTATGTGGAAACAGGACCAGGATATAGTGTCATAAGACAGTATGTGGAAACAGGACCAGGACATAGTGTCATAAGACAGTATGTGGACACAGGACCAGGACATAGTGTCATAAGACAGTATGTGGGAACAGGACCAGGACATAGTGTCATAAGACAGTATGTGGAAACAGGACCAGGACATAGTGTCATAAGACAGTATGTGGAAACAGGACCAGGACATAGTGTCATAAGACAGTATGTGGAAACAGGACCAGGACATAGTGTCATAAGACAGTATGTGGAAACAGGACCAGGACATAGTGTCATAAGACAGTATGTGGAAACAGGACCAGGACATATTGTCCTTAGACAGTATGTGGAAACAGGACCAGGACATAGTGCCATAAGACAGTATATGAAAACAGGACCAGGACATAGTGTCATAAGACAGTATGTGGAAACAGGACCAGGACTAGTGTCATAAGACATTATGTGGAAACAGGACCAGGACATAGTGTCATAAGACAGTATGTGGAAACAGGACCAGGACATAGTGTCATAAGACAGTATGTGGAAACAGGACCAGGACATAGTGTCATAAGACAGTATGTGGAAACAGGACTAGGACATAGTGTAATAAGACAATATGTGGAAACAGGACCAGGACATAGTGTCATAAGACAGTATGTGGAAACAGGACCAGGATATAGTGTCATAAGACAGTATGTGGAAACAGGACCAGGACATAGTGTCATAAGACAGTATGTGGAAACAGGACCAGGACATAGTGTCATAAGACAGTATGTGGAAAAAGGACCAGGACATAGTGTCATCAGACAGTATGTGGACACAGGACCAGGACATAGTGTCATAAGACAGTATGTGGGAACACGACCAGGACATAGTGTCATAAGACAGTATGTGGAAACAGGACCAGGACATAGTGTCATAAGACAGTATGTGGAAACAGGACCAGGACATAGTGTCATAAGACAGTATGTGGAAACAGGACCAGGACATAGTGTCATAAGACAGTATGTGGAAACAGGACCAGGACATAGTGTCATAAGACAGTATGTGTGAACAGGACCAGGACATAGTGTCATAAGACAATATGTGGAAACAGGACCAGGACATAGTGTCATAAGACAGTATGTAGAAACAGGTCATAGTGTCAAAAGACAGTATGTGGAAACAGGACCAGGACATAGTGTCATAAGAGTGTATGTGAAAACAGGACCATGACATAGTGTCATAAGACATTATGTGGAAACAGGACAAGGACATAGTGTCATAAGACAGTATGTGAAAACAGGACCAGGACATAGTGGCGTAATATAGTATGTGGAAACAGGACCAGGACATAGTGTCATAAGACAGTATGTGAACACAGGACCAGGACATAGTGTCATAAGACAGTATGTGGAAACAGGACCAGGACATAGTGTCATAAGACAGTATGTGGAAACAGGACCAGGACATAGTGTCATAAGACAGTGTGTGGAAACAGGACCAGGACATAATGTCATAAGACAGTGTGTGGAAACAGGACCATGACATAGTGTCATAAGACATTATGTGGAAACAGGACCAGGACTTAGTGTCATAAGACAGTATGTGGAAACAGGACCAGGACATAGTGTCATAAGACAGTATGTGGAAACAGGACCAGGACATAGTGTCATAAGACAATATGTGGAAACAGGACCAGGACATAGTGTCATAAGACAGTATGTGGAAACAGGACCAGGACATAGTGTCATAAGATAGTATGTGGGAACAGGACCAGGACATAGTGTCATAAGACAATATGTGGAAACAGGACTAGGACATAGTGTCATAAGACAGTATGTAGAAACAGGTCATAGTGTCATAAGACAGTATGTGGAAACAGGACCAGGACATAGTGTCATAAGAGTGTATGTGAAAACAGGACCAGGACATAGTGCCATAAGACAGTATGTGAAAACAGGACCAGGACATAGTGTCATAAGACAGTATGTGGAAACAGGACCAGGACATAGTGTCATAAGACAGTATGTGGAAACAGGACCAGGACATAGTGTCATAAGACAGTATGTGGACACAGGGCCAGGACATAGTGTCATAAGACAGTATGTGGGAACAGGACCAGGACATAGTGTCATAAGACAGTATGTGGAAACAGGACCAGGACATAGTGTCATAAGACAGTATGTGGAAACAGGACCAGGACATAGTGTCATAAGACAGTATGTGGAAACAGGACCAGGACATCATGTCATAAGACAGTATGTGGGAACAGGACCAGGACATAGTGTCATAAGACAGTATGTGGAAACAGGACCAGGACATAGTGTCATAAGACAGTATGTGGAAACAGGACCAGGACATAGTGTCATAAGACAGTATGTGGAAACAGGACCAGGACATCATGTCATAAGACAGTATGTGGGAACAGGACCAGGACATAGTGTCATAAGACAATATGTGGAAACAGGACTAGGACATAGTGTCATAAGACAGTATGTAGAAACAGGTCATAGTGTCATAAGACTGTATGTGGAAACAGGACCAGGACATAGTGTCATAAGAGTGTATGTGAAAACAGGACCAGGACATAGTGCCATAAGACAGTATGTGAAAACAGGACCAGGACATAGTGTCATAAGACAGTATGTGGAAACAGGACCAGGACATAGTGGCGTAGTATAGTATGTGGAAACAGGACCAGGACATAGTGTCTTAAGACAGTATGTGGACACAGGACCAGGACATAGTGTCATAATACAGTATGTGGAAACAGGACCAGGACATAGTGTCATAAGACAGTATGTGGAAACAGGACCAGGACATAGTGTCATAAGACAGTGTGTGGAAACAGGACCAGGACATAGTGTCATAAGACAGTGTGTGGAAACAGGACCAGGACATAGTGTCATAAGACATTATGTGGAAACAGGACCAAGACTTAGTGTCATAAGACAGTATGTGGAAACAGGACCAGGACATAGTGTCATAAGACAGTATGTGGAAACAGGACCAGGACATAGTGTCATAAGACAGTATGTGGAAACAGGACCAGGACATAGTGTCATAAGACAGTATGTGGAAACAGGACCAGGACATAGTGTCATAAGATAGTATGTGGGAACAGGACCAGGACATAGTGTCATAAGACAATATGTGGAAACAGGACTAGGACATAGTGTCATAAGACAGTATGTAGAAACAGGACCAGGACATAGTGTCATAAGACAGTATGTGGAAACAGGACCAGGACATAGTGTCATAAGACAGTATGTGGAAACAGGACCAGGACATAGTGTCATAAGACAGTATGTGGAAACAGGACCAGGACATAGTGTCATAAGACAGTATGTGGAAACAGGACCAGGACATAGTGTCATAAGACAGTATGTGGAAACAGGACCAGGACATAGTGTCATAAGACAGTATGTGGAAACAGGACCAGGACATAGTGTCATAAGACAGTATGTGGAAACAGGACCAGGACATAGTGTCATAAGACAGTGTGGGGAAACAGGACCAGGACATAGTGTCATAAGACAGTATGTGGACACAGGACCAGGACATAGTGTCATAGACAGTATGTGGACACAGGACCAGGACATAGTGTCATAAGACAGTATGTGGAAACAGGACCAGGACATAGTGTCATAAGACAGTATGTGGAAACAGGACGAGGACATAGTGTCATAAGACAGTATGTTGAAACAAGACCAGGAGGCAGTGCCATATGACTGTACGTGGACACAAGACCTAAGACAGTGCCATACGACTGTACGTGGACACAAGACCTAAGACAGTGCCATACGACTGTACGTGGACACAAGACCTAATACAGCGCTATAAGACATTATGTGGAAACAAAACCTAAAGGCAGTGCTATAAGACAGTACTTTGAAACCATACCAGTAGACAGTGCCATAATGCAGTTTCCATGAAGCAAAATCTGGAGATGGTGCCATTAAACAGTACCGGGAAACAAGAACTGGAGATAGTGCCATTAAACAGTACCAGGAAACAAGAACTGGAGATAGTGCAATTAAACAGTACCAGGAAACAAGAACTGGAGATAGTACCATTAAACAGTACCAGGAAACAAGAACTGGAGATAGTGCCATAAGACAGTACCAGGAAACAAGAACTGGAGATAGTGCCATAAGACAGTTCCATGAAACAAGAACTGGAGATAGTGCCATAAGACAGTTCCATGAAAAAAGAACTGGAGATAGTACCATAAGACAGTACCAGGAAATAAGAACTGGAGATAGTGCCATATGACAGTTCCAGGAAACAAGAACTAGAGATAGTGCCGTAAAACAGTACCAAGAAACAAAATCTGGAGATAGTGCCATAAGACAGTACCAGGAAACAAGAACTGGAGATAGTGCCATAAGACAGTACCAGGAAACAAGACCTGGAGATTGTATTGGCAGAGATTTGTATAAAACAACCTATAACCTTATTATGTTTTTATAAACTTGTTTCTGATGCATTTTAAAATAAAATACTCTTCTGATGTAAAAAATAAAATAAATTAAAATACCTTTCTGAAGTCAACCTTCAAGGAAGGTAGGTCGTTGAAATCAACTTTTAAAGAAAGTGCGTCGTTGAAGTCAACCCTTAAGGTAGGTGCGTCGTTGAAGTCAACCTTTAAGGTAGTTAGGTCGATGAAGTCAACCTTTAAGGTAGTTAGGTCGTTGAAGTAAACCTTTAAGGTAGTTAGGTCGTTGAAGTCAACCTTTAAGATAGGTAGGTCGTTGAAGTCAACCTTTAAGGTAGGCAGGTCTTTGAAGTCAACCTTTAAGGTAGGTAAGTCGTTGAAGTCAACCTTTAAGGTAGGTAGGTCGTTGAAGTCAACCTTTAAGGTAGTTAGGTCGTTGAAGTAAACCTTTAAGGTAGGCAGGTCGTTGAAGTCAACCTTTAAGGTAGGTAGGTCGTTGAAGTCAACCTTTAAGGTAGTTAGGTCGTTGAAGTCAACCTTTAAGGTAGGTAGGTCGTTGAAGTCAACCTTTAAGGTAGGTAGGTCGTTGATGTCAACCCTTAAGGTAGGTGCGTTGTTGAAGTAAACATTTAAGGTGGGTGCGTCGTTGTAGTCAAACTTTAAGGTAGGTAGGTCATTGAAGTAAACCTTTAAGGTAGGTGCGTCGTTGTAGTCAAACTTTAAGGTAGGTAGGTCATGGAAGTAAACCTTTAAGGTAGGTAAGTCGTTGAAGTCAACTTTTAAGGTAGGTGCGTCGTAGAAGTCAACTTTTAAGGTAGGTAGGTCATTGAAGTAAACCTTTAAGGTAGGTGCGTCGTAGAAGTCAACTTTTAAGGTAGGTGCGTCGTTGAAGTCAACCTTTAAAGTAGGTGCGTCGTTGAAGTCAACCTTTATGTTAGGTAGGTCATTGAAGTAAACCTTTAAGGTAGGTGCGTCGTAGAAGTCAACTTTTAAGGTAGGTAGGCCATTGAAGTAAACCTTTAAAGTAGGTGCGTCGTAGAAGTCAACCTTTAAGTTAGGTAGGTCATTGAAGTAAACCTTTAAGGTAGGTGAGTCGTTAAGTCAACCTTTAAGGTAGGTAGGTCATGGAAGTAAACCTTTAAGGTAGGTGCGTCGTTGAAGTCAACCTTTAAGGTAGGTAGGTCATTGAAGTAAACCTTTAAGGTAGGTAGGTCGTTGAAGTCACCCTTTAAGGTAGGTAGGTCGTTGAAGTCAACCTTTAAGATAGGTAGGTCGTTGAATTCAACCTTTAAGTTATTTAGGTAGTTGAAGTCAACCTTTAAGGTAGGTAGGTCGTTGAAGTCAACCTTTAAGGTTGTTAGGTCGTTGAAGTCAACCTTTAAGGTAGGTAGGTCGTTGAAGTCAACCTTTAAGGTAGGTAGGTCGTTGATACGGATAGCGGGGTAGAGTTCTGCCCTACCAAAGGAGGAGCAAGACATCTCCTTTCCTCCTCGGGACACCCCTGGGCAAGGTGGAGCTCCCGTTTAGCCCCCCTTTCAGGGTTATGTGAAGCCATTGGAGCAGGTGGTGGATGGTGTTGTTCGAGCAGCTGACAAGTAGTGCCGGTTATGGTCCCCACACCGCGATGGCAGGCAGAGGATCTCATGTATAGAGACAATGGCTGCGATCTCCGACTAGTACAGTCACTGCCAAGAAGGAAAGGAATGGCAAACTACCTTCTTTTATTGCCTAGAATAATCATGACAAACCACAACTTAATATCTACAGCTAACGACGTTAATGGGGACTTCACAGCCACATCGTCCGGTAGGGAGCGTCATGTGCTACAGGTGACACCCGATCATCATCCAGCTACTGTATACAAGATCAAAAATAAAGAGACACTAGCAATAGGAACTTGGAACATTAGATCAGCATTCCAGGTTGGAAAACTAGAAAACATCAGCCAAGAAATGAAGAGAATGAAATTGAACATCTTGGGACTATGTGAAATGAGATGGAAAGGAGCAGGATTATTACAACGCGACAGTGGAAATGTAATTTACTCTGGGAGAACCACACACGAAAGAGGAGTAGGCATCATGTTAGATAGAGAAAGAAGCAAAACAGTGAAAGAATTTTGGCCAGTATCAGACAGAATTCTGCTAGTAAAATTGAGAGGTAGACCAATGGGACGGACATACAAAATATTGCACAAAGAGATCCAAAACAAATGCAGAGAAGCAAAGGAAGGATGGTTAAAACAGAAATATGAAGAAATGGAAAAACAACAAAAGAAAGACTCAAAATGTATGCACAGTCAGTTAAATGAATTAACACGAAGAAAAGAAGTCAAAGTTTCAGGATGTGTGAAGTCAAAGGAAGGAAATATAATAATGGGACAGGAGAAGACAATGAAAAGATGGACAGAATATATCAGTCAACTCTATGATGATGAAATACCAGAATTAAACAATTCAAATGAAGACACAGGACCAACAATAATGCAGAGTGAAGTGGAGGAGACAATTCAACACATGAAAAGAGGCAAAGCTCCTGGTCCCGACAATATAACAATCGAAGAGATAAATGCATTAGGAGAGCTGGGAGTACAAGTCAATAACAAAACTACTCAATGACACATATAACACTGGACACATACCCGAAGATCTACTCAAATCTATCTTTGTAGCCGTACCGAAGAAGTCAGGAACCACTGATTGTGAAGACCATCGCACTATTAGTCTCATGAGCCATATGACTAAAATATTACTAAGAATCATCATGAGACGCGTAAGGAACAAAATAAAACCAGAAATAAGTGAGGAACAATATGGATTTGTGGAAGGAAAGGGCACCAATAATGCAATATACATCTTAAGAACACTGATAGAAAGATCTATAGAGGTAAAGAAAGTTCTATATATGTGCTACACGAAATACACGACTACACGAAAGCATTTGACAAAGTAAAGCATGTGGAAATAATAAATATGCTGGAGAAATTAAACATTGATGGCAAGGATCTGCGAATCATAAAAAAACATGTACTGGCAACAAACAGCAGCTATACGAATTAACAACCAAAGGAGGACAATTTCAATATATAAAGCAAGGAGTCAGACAAGGCTGTGTTCTGTCGCAGGATTTGTTTTCACTTTACATCGAAAATATTATGTGATCAATAATAGACAAAAAGGAATTGAAGTCAAGGGTCACAACATAAATAATTTCCTATATGCGGATGATACAGTCTTAATAGCAGAGACAGAGAATGAGCTACAAGAAATGATAGACATAATAGTAAAAGAAAGCAACAAGAAAGGTCTCAGTCTGAATAGTAAGAAAACAGAAGTAATGGTTATATCGAAGAAACAATCACCACCATCATGCAGCATACAAATAAACGAGACAAATCTGAAACAAGTGCACCGTTTCAAACACTTGGGCACAATAATAACATCAGATGGAAGATGCACCACAGAAATAAAAAGCAGAATAGCTCAGGACAAAATAGCATTTCAGAAAATGAAAAATATCTTATGCAACAAATCTATGTCAATAGAAATGAGAAAGAGTATTCATCGATGTTATATAGAACCAATTCTGAGCTATGGAAGCGAATCATGGACAATAGACAAACAAATGAAAAGACGATTAGAGGCCACATAGATGGGATTTCCCAGAAGAATGTTGAAAGTTCCCTGGAGGGTTAAAAAGACCAATGAAGAAGTTCTAAAACAGGTCGACACAAAAAAGGGAGCTCTTAAAAAACATCAGAAAGAAGCAATCAACATTTTTCGGGCACATCATGAGAAGAGGAAAGTTGGAATACTTGGTTACAACTGGCAAAATAAAAGGAAAGAGAGATCGCGGACGCCAAAGAGAGAAAATACTGGATAGCTTGGTGTCATGGCATGGAAAACAGTCAACAACAAAACTGATACGATGCACTGTGGATAGAAGATTGTGGAGGGACATGATCGCCTACGCCAACCAGTACAGCAGATGATGATGATGATGAGGTCGTTGAAGTCAACCTTTAAGGTAGGAAGGTCGTTAAAGTCATCCTTTAAGGTACATCGTTGAAGTCAACCTTTAAGGTAGATGCGTCGTTAAAGTCAACCTTTAAGGTAGATACGTCGTTGAAGTCAACCTTTAAGGTAGATGCGTCGTTGAAGTCAACTTTTAAGGTAGATGCGTCGTTGAAGTCAAACTTTAAGATATGTACGTCGTTAAAGCAACCTTTAAGGTAGGTACGTCGTTGAAGTCAACCTTTAAGGTACATCGTTGAAGTCAACATTTAAGGTACGTCGTTGAAGTCAACATTTAAGGTATGTAGTTGAAGTCATCCTTTAAGGTACATCGTTGAAGTCAACCTTTAAGGTACAAGGTTGAAGTCAACCTTTCAGGCAACTACGTCGCTGAAGTCAACCTTTAAGGTACGTAGCTGAAGTTAACCTTTAAGGTAGGTACGTCGTTGAAGTCAACCTTTAAGGTACATCGATGAAGTCAACCTTTAAGATACGTAGTTGAAGTCATCCTTTAAGGTAAGTCATTGAAGTCAACCTTTAAGGTCCGAGGTTGTAGTCAACCTTTCAGTCAACTACGTCGTTCAAGTCAACCTTTAAGGTTCGTAGTTGAAGTTAACCTTTAAGGTAAGTCGTTGAAGTCAAACATTAAGGTAGGTACGTCGTTGAAGGCAACCTTTAAGATACGTAGTTGAAGTCATCCTTTAAGGTAAGTCGTTGAAGTCAACCTTTAAGGTACGAGGTTGTAGTCAACCTTCCAGTCAACTACGTCGTTCAAGTCAACCTTTAAGGTTCGTAGTTGAAGTTAACCTTTAAGGTAAGTCGTTGAAGTCAAACATTAAGGTAGGTACGCCGTTGAAGGCAACCTTTAAGTTAGGTACGTCGTTGAAGGCAACCTTTAAGGTACGTGGTTGAAGTCAACATTTAAGGTACATCTTTGAATTCAACCATTAAAGTAGATACGTCGCTGGAATCAACTTTTATGGTAGGTAGGTCATTGAAGTCAACCTTTATGGTAGGTACGTTGTTGAATCCAACCTTTAAGGTACGTCGTTGAAGTCAACCTTTAAGGTATGTAGGTCGTTGAAGTCAACCTTTAAGGTATGTAGGTCGTTGAATCCAACCTTTAAGGTACGTCGTTGAAGTCAACCTTTAAGGTACGTGGTTGATGTTAACCTTAAATTTACATCGTTGAAGTCAACCTGTAAGGTTTGTTGTTCAAGTCAAACTTTAAAGTAGGTACATCGTTGAAGTCAACCTTTAAGGTAGGTGCGTCGTTGAAGTCAACCTTTAATGGTAGGTGCGTCGTTGAAGTCAACCTTGTAGGTACGTCGTTGGAGCCAACCTTTCAGTTGGGTGCATCGTTGAAGTCAACTTTATGGTAGGTATGTCGTTGAAGTCAACCTTTAAGGTAGGTACGTCCTTGAATCCAACCTTTAAGGTAGGTGTGTCGTTGAAGTGAACGTTTAAGGTATCTGCGTGGTTGAAGTCAACCTTTTAGGTACGTTGTTGAAGCCAACCTTTAAGTTATGTCGCTGAAGTCAACCTTTAAGGTATGTCGCTGAAGTCAACCTTTAAGGTATGTCGCTGAAATCAACCTTTAAGGTATGTCGCTGAAGTCAACCTTTAAGGTAGGTACGTCGATGAAGTCAACCTTTAAGGTACGTCATTAAAGTTAACCTTTAAGTTAAGTACGTCGTTGAAATCAACCTTTAAGGTACGTGGTTGATGTTAACCTTAAAGTTACATCGTTGAAGTCAACCTTTAAGGTTCGTCGTTCAAGTCAACCTTTAAAGTAGGTACGTCGTTGAAGTAAACCTTTAAGGTAGGTACGTCGTTGAAGGCAGCCTTTAAGGTACGAAGTTGAAGTCAACCTTTAAGGTACATCGTTGAAATCATCCACTAAAGTAGGTACGTCCTTTTAAGTCACTTTTAAGGTGGGTAGATAGATCATTGAAGTCAACCTTTAAAGTACATCGTTGAAGTCAACCTTTAAGGTAGGTAGGTTATTGAAGTTAACCTTTAATGTTCGTCTTTGAAGTCAACATTTACGGTAGGTCGTTGAAGTCAACCTTTAAGGTACGTCTTAGGAATCAACCTTTACGGTAGGTAGGTCGTTGAAGTCAACCTATAAGGTAAGTGCGTCGTTGAAGTCAACGTTTATCGTAAGTATGTCGTTGAAGTCAACCTTTAAGATAGGTGCGTCTTTGAAGTCAACATTTAAGGTAGCCGTGTCATTTAAGTCAACCTTTAAGGTCCGTCGTTAAACCAACATTTATGGTTGCTGCGTCGTTGAAGTCAACCTTTTAGGTACGTCGTTGAAGCCAACCTTTAAGGTATGTCGTTGAAGTCAACCTTTAAGGTAGATGTGTCGTTGAAGCCAACTTTTAAGGTAGGTACGTCGTCGAATCCAACCTTTAAGGTAGATGTGTCGTTGAATTCAACGTTTAAGGTAGGTGCGTCGTTGAAATCAACCTTTAAGGTACGTCGTTGAAATCAACCTTTAAGGTACGTCGTTGAAGTCAACCTTTAAGGTAGGTAGCTATGTCGTTGAAGTTAAACACGGCACGTTCATGAAAGTCAAGGACCCAGCTTCGTCTGCATATGGCGGCGTTGATGTATGTCCCAGCTTGAGTCGGTGACAGATGAGTCGGTGACAGATGAGTCGGTGACAGATGAGTCGGTGGGGGGCGTGGTGTGCCTGGCAGGTAAAACACACCGAGATAGTGACGTTGGCAACTCAGGCCAGAGTATCTAGTGTGCGTGCCATTTCTTCACATGATACACATATTAGGCTAATTGTGCTAGGCTAAGTGCTTGCCTATCTTTGTCTAGAGCAATGTTTAGGCGTTTGCTTGTGTCACGCTCTGGACATTCTGTCCATCCTCTCCCGCTTCAATGTCGAACCTTGTCTGTGCGGTTCAATGTTTGTGAACATCGTTTGTGCCTGAACTTCGAGTGTCTAGTTCCTTATCGTTCAACGTGGTAGAGGTTTGAGCCCTCAAGTTGAACCGTTTGAGGGCGTTAACTGCAAGTTTTTTAATGTCAGAGTTATCTTCGCTTGATTGAAGATTCGCCACATATGCGCTGTTTTCTAGGCACGGAGCGGATTGTAAGTGACGTGGACATCCAGAACTGAAGCCAAGTCTAAGAGTACTAGCATCACCAAGGGCAGCTAGCATGTTAAATGTGCACATCTAGCCTTGGACGGTCTGTGCCACATGACGAGTTACTGTGACTAGATGTGCACATCTGGCCTTGGACGGTCTGTGCCACGTGACGAGTTACTGTGACTAGATGTGCACATCTGGCTTGTGATGGATTGTGACATGTGACAGACTATTGTGGCTTAATGTGGACATCAGGTCTAGGTCGGTCTGTGACATGTGACAGTTTATTGTGACTTGATGTGGACAAGGCTAGATCAGGAGGTTCGCTACAGTTTTTACTAAAATAGGCTGCTGGTAAGTGTAATATGGTAGTGTAATCTGACAGTGTAATCTGATAGTGTAATCTGGCAGTGTAATCTGATAGTGTAATCTGACAGTGTAATCTGATAGTGTAATCTGATAGTGTAATCTGACAGTGTAATAAGATAGTGTAATCTGATAGTGTAATCTAATAGTGTAATCTAACAGTGTAATATGGTAGTGTAATCTGACAGTGTAATCTGATAGTGTAATCTTGCAGTGTAATCTGATAGTGTAATCTGATAGTGCAATCTGACAGTGTAATATGATAGTGTAATCTGATAGTGTAATCTGACAGTGTAATCTAATAGTGTAATCTAACAGTGTAATATGGTAGTGTAATCTGACAGTGTAATCTGATAGTGTAATCTGATAGTGTAATCTGACAGTTTAATATGAAAGTGTAATCTGACAGTGTAATATGATAGTGTAATCTTATAGTGTAATCTGACAGTGTAATATGATAGTGTATTCTGACAGTGTAATCTGACAGTGTAATCTGATAGTGTAATCTGACAGTGTAATCTGAGAGTGTATTTTGATAGTGTAATCTGACAGTGTAATATGATAGTGTAATCTGACAGTGTAATCTGACAGTGTAATCTGATAGCGTAATCTGACAGTGTTATCTGATAGTGTATTCTGATAGTGTAATTTGACAGTGTAATCTAATACTGTAATCTGATAGTGTCTTCTGATAGTGTAATCTGATAGTGTCTTCTGATAGTGTAATCTGATAGTGTAATCTGACAGTGTAATCTGATAGTGTACTGAGGACATGTCTTGAGCTTAGGCGCTGCAAAAGGTAGAGTGCGGCGATGTTCATGAGCTGAAACATCTCGATCTAGTTGTGATTGTGTCCACCTGCTAGGCTGTAGTTGTGATTGTCTCCACCTGCTAGGCTGTAGTTGTGATTATCTCCACCTGCTAGGCTCTACTGTAGTTGTGATTGTCTCCACTTGCTAGGCTCTACTGTAGTTGTGATTGTCTCCACTTGCTAGGCTCTACTGTAGTTGTGATTGTCTCCACCTGCTAGGCTCTACTGTAGTTGTGATTGTCTCCACCTTCTAGGCTCTAGTTGTGATTGTCTCCACCTTCTAGGCTCTAGTGTGATTTGTCTCCACCTGCTAGGCTCTGGGTTGTGATTGTCTCTAACTGCTAGGCTCTAGTTGTGATTGTCTCCAACTGCTAGGCTCTGGTTGTGATTTTCTCCACCTGCTAGGCTCTAGTTGTGATTGTCTCCTCTTGCTAGGCTCTAGTTGGGATTGTCTCCAACTTCTAGGCTCTAGTTTTGGTTGTCTCCACCTGCTAGGCGCTAGTTGTGATTGTCTCCGCCTGCTGGGCTCTTGTTGTGATTGTCTCCACCTGCTAGGCTCTAGTTGTGATTGTCCCCACCTGCTAGACGCTGGTTGTGATTGTCTCCACCTGCTGGGCTCTAGTTGTGATTGTCTTCACCTGTTAGGCTATAGTTGTGATTATCTCCACCTGCTAGGCTCTAGTTGTGATTGTCTCCTCCCGCTAGGCTCTAGTTGTGATTTTCTCTACCTGAGGTAGCTCTGGTTGTGATTGTCTCCACCTGCTAGGCTCTGGTTGTGATTGTCTCTACCTGCTAGGCTCTAATTGTGATTGTCTCTACCTGCTAGGCTCTAGCTAGTTGAGCTGTACAAGCACATTGTTACAAGAGTGAGGTTGTACAAGTGCATTGTCACAAGAGTGAGATTGTACAAGTACATTGTCACAAGAGTGAGGTTGTACAAGTACATTGCCACAAGAGTGAGGTTGTACAAGGACATTGTCACAAGAGTAAGGTTGTACAAGTACATTGTCACAAGAGTGAGGTTGTACAAGTACATTGTCACAAGAGTGAGGTTGTGCAAGGACATTGTCACAAGAGTGAGGTTGTATAAGTACATTGTCATAATAGTGAGTTTGTACAAGTACATTGTCACAAGAGTGAGGTTGTACAAGTACATTGTCACAAGAGTGAGGTTGTACAAGTACATTGTCACATGTTTATCTAAGCAGATACCATAATGAGTGGAGGAGACCAATGGAGAAGAGACAAAATGTCAATGAAGTAAACGTCGCTGGACTCACTGCTTAAGGAGACAAAGAATCTTAGAGCGGATCTAGAGAGATAGCAGTTAGATTAGATTGTAGATCTATTGATGTTAAATCTTTCTTTGAAAATCTACTAAAGGGGAAGTGCTAAAGATTGTGTTAACAGAGGTCAGTGTTGTGTTCAGGGGCGTTTCACACTGATTTGAGTCAAGATCCGGTGAGGTTTTTCCCTTGAGCACAGACTGGATGGGCCTAGGAGATATTTCTAGAGAGAAAAATACACTACAATTTAGTTAACAATGTAAGTGATTTTGTGATAGGAAAAGAGTTTGTACTGATAGAACTTGGAGGGTGTCATTCATTTGGCAGTTGCCATAGCAATATATAAGCAACCACTACGATATAGAGTTTAAAAGATTTACACACGGCCTTAAAAAATATTTCTATTCAACAAGAGACGTCTAGATGCAATTAAAATATTGAACTATGAAGTTTGTGACGTGCACAGAGAAAGCTGTTTTAATAAATTGTAGTAAAGTAATCAATACAGTAGGTTGGAGATATCATATGGAGTGTTGAGTAACAAAGTAATCAATAGAGTAGCTTGGAGATATCACATGGAGTGTTGAGTAACAAAGTAATCAATAGAGTAGCTTGGAGATATCACATGGAGTGTTGAGTAACAAAGTAATCAATACAGTAGGTTGGAGATATCACATGGAGTGTTGAGTAACAAAGTAATCAATAGAGTAGCTTGGATATATCACATGGAGTGTTGAGGAACAAGGTAATCAATACAGTAGGTTGGAGATATCACATGGAGTGTTGAGGAACAAAGTAATCAATACAGTAGCTTGGAGATATCACATGGAGTGTTAAGGAATAAAGTAATCAATACAGTAGCTTGGAGATATCACATGGAGTGTTGAGGAACAAAGTAATCAATACAGTAGCTTGGAGATATCACATAGAGTGTTGAGAAACAAGGTAATCAATACAGTAGCTTGGAGATATCACATGGAGTGTTGAGGAACAAAGTAATCAATACAGTAGTTTGGAGATATCACATGGAGTGTTGAGGAACAAAGTAATCAATACAGTAGCTTGGAGATATCACATGGAGTGTTGAGGAACAAGGTAATCATTACAGTAGCTTGGAGATATCACACGGAGTGTTGAGGAACAAAGTAATCAATACAGTAGCTTGGAGATATCACATGGAGTGTTGAGGAACAAAGTAATCAATACAGTAGCTTGGAGATATCACATGGAGTGTTGAGGAACAAAGTAATCAATACAGTAGTTTGGAGATATCGCATGGAGTGTTGAGGAACAATGTAATCAATACATTAGCTTGGAGATATCACATGGAGTGTTGAGGAACAAAGTAATAAATACAGTAGTTTGGAGATATCACATGGAGTGTTGAGGAACAAATTAATCAATACAGTAGCTTGGAGATATCACATGGAGTGTTGAGGAACAAAGTAATCAATACAGTAGCTTGGAGATATCACATGGAGTGTTGAGGAACAAAGTAATCAATACAGTAGCTTGGAGATATCACATGGAGTGTTGAGGAACAAAGTAATAAATACAGTAGCTTGGAGATATCACATGCAGTGTTGAGGAACAAATTAATCAATACAGTAGCTTGGAGATATCACATGGAGTATTGAGGAACAAAGTAATCAATACAGTAGCTTGGAGATATCACATGGAGTGTTAAGGAACAAAGTAATCAATACAGTAGCTTGGAGATATCACATGGAGTGTTGAGGAACAAAGTAATCAATACAGTAGCTTGACATATCACATGGAGTGTTAAGGAACAAAGTAATCAATACAGTAGCTTGGAGATATCACATGGAGTGTTGAGGAACAAAGTAATCAATACAGTAGCTTGGAGATATCACATGGAGTGTTGAGGAACAAAGTAATAAATACAGTAGCTTGGAGATATCACATGGAGTGTTGAGGAACAAAGTAATCATTACAGTAGCTTGGAGATATCACATGGAGTGTTGAGGAACAAAGTAATCAATACAGTAGCTTGGAGATATCACATGGAGTGTTGAGGAACAAAGTAATAAATACAGTAGCTTGGAGATATCACATGGAGTGTTGAGGAACAAAGTAATCAATACAGTAGCTTGACATATCACATGGAGTGTTGAGGAACAAAGTAATCAATACAGTAGCTTGGAGATATCACATGGAGTGTTGAGGAAGAAAGTAATCATTACAGTAGCTTGACATATCACATGGAGTGTTGAGGAACAAAGTAATCAATACAGTAGCTTGACATATCACATGGTGTGTTGAATAGGAAGTTTAGACTTTGGCGTTATTGCTTCTGTGGTGTGTTCACGGTGTAGTCGTCGCTGCCACGTGCTCAATAAGGAACACTGATGATTGTATCAAAGTATTTACTATGGCACTTTCATTGTAGTACCACAGTACTCACTCCAGCACTTTAATCGTAGTGTCACTCACTCCAGCACTTTAATCGTAGTGTCACTCACTCCAGCAGCTGAAATCGTAGTGTCACTCACTCCAGCAGTTTAATGGTAGTATCATAGAACTAACAGTTAGCTAATGGTAGTGTCACAGTAATCACTCTAGTACTTTACTGGTAGTGTCACAGTACTAAATCTAGCACTTCAATGGTAGCATTACAGTACTCAAATTCTACTTAATTATAGTATCACAGTACTTTCTCTAGCACTATAATAGTAGTGCTACAGTACTCGTTCTGGCACTTTAATGGTAATGCTACAGTACTCAGTCTTGCACTTTAACGGTAGTGCTACAACACTCGTTTTAGCACTTTAACAGTAGTGCTACAATACTCAATCTAGCACTTTATTGGTAGTGTCACTGTACTTCCTCTAGAACTTTACTGTTAGTGTTATAGTACCAGCTCTAGCACTTTATTTGTAATGTCACAGTATTCGCTCTAGCACTCTATTGGTACTGTTACAGTGCTCGCTCTAGCACTTTGCTAGTAGTGTTACAGTGCTCGCTGTAGCACTTTGCTAGTACTGTACAGTGGTCGTTCTAACACTCTATGTGTAGTGTTACAGTGCTCGCTCTAGCACTTTGCTAGTAGTGTTACAGTGCTCGCTCTAGCACTTTGCTAGTAGTGTTACAGTGCTCGCTCTAGCACTTTGCTAGTAGTGTTACAGTGCTCGCTCTAGCCCTTTGCTAGTAGTGTTACAGTACTCACACTAACATGTTATGTTACAGGCTGCACGGCTCCAAATGGCTGTCTGTGTCAGCCCGCCCCTGCTCAAGCGGTCAGCCACCTTTAGGGATGCCCTCATATGGTGAGTCCAACACTCTATACTCGATTGTTAGTGCCAGGAAATGTTGGAGCAAGGATTGTCAATAACTGATGGACAATTTGTTTGTTTGGTCAAGGGTAAGGACATGGTGACATGGTCTTGTTGCTGCCGACTTCATTCCTTCATTTCTAACTTCCTGTTCAAGTGTCTGCTCCTGCTCATTCATTTCTGTGACTAGTTTATCCTCATTTCTGACATATTTCTCTATTATTGCACAATTTATAATCATTTCTTTCTTAATTCTATTCTTGCTTTTTATATCACCATTTCTTGCTTATTTCTGCCCTTGCTGTTATTATCACCATTTCTTGCTTATTTCTGCTCTAGCTGTTACTATCACCATTTCTTGCTTATTTCTGCTCTAGCTGTTACTATCACCATTTCTTGCTTATTTCTACCCTTGCTGTTACTATCACCATTTCTTGCTTATTTCTACCCTTGCTGTTACTATCACCATTTCTTGCTTATTTCTACCCTTGCTGTTACTATCACCATTTTTTGCTTATTTCTACCCTTGCTGTTACTATCACCATTTTTTGCTTATTTCTACCCTTGCTGTTACTATCACCATTTTTTTGCTTATTTCTACCCTTGCTGTTACTATCACCATTTTTTTGCTTATTTCTACCCTTGCTGTTACTATCACCATTTCTTGCTTATTTCTACCCTTGCTGTTACTATCATCATTTCTTGCTTGATGTATGCTCATAATTTTTTTTCTCTCTTTAATTTCTGAACATCTTAATTGTCAATATCCATTTGTTTTGACAGGTCCGCAGTGATTATTGTCTGGACCGCTGTGACGTACTGCTGCCTGTTGATCCAGAGACAATCCGTTTTCTCCGTCTTCAGCGCAGTGAAAGTTCCAGAAGATTCCCGCACCTCATCGCCAGTTCACCACGTCTACTATCTGAAGACTCACAAAACAGGAAGTACAACAATCTACTCCATCTTGGCCGAGTACTGTAGATCACATGACTTGCGTCCATTGCTCCCGTCCCAGATCCACATCAACATCCGGCCACCCTTCTCCCCAGCTCAAGTTCAGCTGGACCCCAACATCACCGTCTACGACATCGTGTTCAACCACCACGTCTACGACCCAAACATCTTCAAGTACCTCCACAGCGACACATTTCGCTTCACAACTCTCCGAGAACCATTCACTCATTTTGTTTCTTCTTTCAACTACTTTAGAGACACGGAGAACTTCCGGTACCTGAAGAAGGTCAACTCGTCGAACCCATTGAAGGCGTTCCTGGATAATCGCAACAAGTACGAGGTCAAGGACTACGGCAGCTTCACCAACAACCGACAGTCGATGGATCTCGGCTACAACCTCACGCACTCATTTCACGACCTTGCCTACATCAAGTCGTTCATAGCAGACACCGAGACTCGCTTTGACCTCGTGCTTATCACGGACTATTTCCACGAGTCACTGGTCTTGCTCAAGAGAACACTCCGTTGGTCAACAGAGGACATCGTCTACTACCGCAAACTGACCAGCCGCAGCAAGTTGAATGCCAGCAGCGAACTGCTGGGCGTCTATCGAGGGCAGCATGAGAGGTTCTCCCTCGCGGACATTGAGCTGTACCAGCATTTCCTGCCGGTCTTCAAAGCGAGGTTAACACGAGAGCTGGGTCTGGGAGGCGAGGTCAAGGAATTTGAGAGTGTGCTGCGAAAAGTGCACTCGTTCTGTGACAAGGCTCGAGCTAAGGACACGCAGCTGGAGATACCTGCCGGCAGATGGGCTAACCACATTGTGATGACGTACTCCCGGTGCAAATGGCTACAGCTGGACGAGGTCTCCTTCACCAAACACCTGAAGGCTGTCCGGAAGCTGCAACCTTTAAAATATCCCCCCTGAGCAGACGCGATGATTCTGTTCAAATGTCACAGCACGTCACGGTTCTTGTGAAGTCGACCATCTTTGAATGTAGAATGAGCTCAATAAGTGATGACGTGATTCTCTTATTGCATGCTAATGAAATACTCGTCTTCGTGCCACGTTTTGTGAAACTACTGACCGAAACACTAACAATAAATATGACAAGATCTCAACATTTGACAACCGCTGGGAACTACATGAAATGGTCCTAATATAAAGTCCGCGTTAGAATGCTTGGCTCTTACATCTGTCGGTGCCTGACCCTCAGGACGGGCCTACACGGCTATTTCCATGACCTGTTTAATGTTTTGCCAGCCCTAGCATTGTTTTCTTCAACCTCTAGAACAATCATTTTTCCAATCACTTTGTTGTTTATTCGTCCATCTAGCCCTGTCCTATCTGCTCAACCACGTCAATGATATGTGTTGGTTATGCTGTCCCGATAGAGTCCTACTTGGCTCAAAATAAAGATCTGTTCACTCGGATGAGCCGGGATTACGAAATTAGAAATATGTGCCAGTCCACACCTCACCCGCTGCTCCAAACGAGGCCGTGTCAGAGTCTAGTTTGGTGAGAGGAACACTGTTCACTGTTTCTTGGCTGACGAGAGGTCATCTCACTTATGATGGGCAATCAGTGAAGGAAAGTTGATAATCAGCGGATAGTTGTTGATATCACAAAGGAAAACCACAATCTCCTTCCAATAAAAAATATCTGTACATTGCGGATGGAGAGATTAGTAAACACAAGAATCATATCACGGACTGTTGTGCTAAACATTGAAGGTACGATATCAACTGTTGTGTTAAACATTCCAACACACGATATCAACTGTTGTGCTAAACATTGAACACACGACATCAACTGTTGTGCTAAACATTGAAGGTACGACATCAACTGTTGTGTTAAACATTCAACACACGACATCAACTGTTGTGTTAAACATTGAAGACACGACATCAAGTGTTGTATTGAACATTAGAACTAGATTATCATCAGCTGTGTTAAACGTCAGAACTAGGATATCAACTGTTGTGTTAAATATTAAAGCTAGGACATCAACCGTTGTGTTAAATATTAGAGCTAGGACATCAACCGTTGTGTTAAATATTAGAGCTAAAACATCAACCGTTGTGTTAAATATTAGAGCTAGGACATCAACCATTGTGTTAAATATTAGAGCTAGGACATCAACCATTGTGTTAAATATTAGAGCTAGGACATCAACCGTTGTGTTAAATATTAGAGCTAGGACATCAACCGTTGTGTTAAATATTAGAGCTAGGACATCAGCTGTTATGCTAAATATTAGAGCTAGGACATCAACTCTGGTGGAAAACATTAGAGCTAGGACATCAACTGTTGTGCTAAACATCAGAGCTAGGACATCAGCTCTGATGATAAACATTAGAGCTAGGACATCAATTGTTGTGCTAACCAGTTGAGCTAGGACATCAACTGTTGTGCTAAACATTAGAGCTAGGACATCAACCGTTGTGCTAAATATTAGAGCTAGGAAATCATTGATGTGCTAAACATCAGAGCTAGAACATCAACTCTGGTGGTAAACATTA
Organism: Megaustenia siamemsis; assembly: GCA_032433765.1. Lineage (NCBI taxonomy): Eukaryota > Metazoa > Mollusca > Gastropoda > Stylommatophora > Ariophantidae > Megaustenia > Megaustenia siamemsis. Next base: position 126,537,680 of record JAVIAB010000073.1, on the reverse strand, counting down.
GAGTTAAGACATCAGTTGTTGTGTTAAACATTAGATCAAGGAAATTAACTTTTGTGCTAAATATTAGAAATAGGACATCAACCGTTGTGTTAAACCTTGGAGTTAGGACATCAACTGTTGTGCTAAACATCAGAGCTAGGACACAGCAACTGTTGTGCTAAAAATAATAGCTAGGACAACAACCGTTGTGTTAAATATTAGAGCTAGGACATCAACCGTTGTGTTAAATATTAGAGCTAGGACATCAACCGTTGTGTTACATATTAGAGCTAGGACATCAACAGTTGTGTTAAATATTAAAGCTAGGACATCAACCGTTGTGTTAAATATTAGAGCTAGGACATCAACCGTTGTGTTAAATATTAGAGCTAGGACATCAACCGTTGTGCTAATCATCAAAGCTAGGACATCAACTGTTGTGCTAAACATCAAAGCTAGGACAGCAACTGTTGTGATAAACATCAAAGCTAGGACATAAACTGTTGTACTAAACATCAAAGCTAGGACATCTGCTGTTGTGCTAAACATCAAGCTATTACATCAACAGTTGTGCTAAACATCAAAGCTAGGACATCAACTGTTGTGCTAAACATAAAAGCTAGGACATCAACTGTTGTGCTAAATATCAAAGCTAGGACATAATCTGTTGTGCGAAACATCAAAGCTTGGAACTATTGTGCTAAACATCAAAGCTAGGACATCAACTGTTGTACTAAACATTAAAGCTAGGACATCAACTGTTGTGATAAACATGAAAGCTAGGACATCAACTGTTGTGCTAATCATTAAAGATAGGACATCAACTGTTGTACTAAACATCAAAGCTAGGACATCAACTGTTGTGCTAAACATTAAAGATAGGACATCAACTGTTGTGCTAATCATTAAAGATAGGACATCAACTGTTGTACTCAACATGAAAGCTAGGACATCAACTGTTGTGCTAATCATTAAAGATAGGACGTCAAACATTGGAGTCACGTCTCTGCTCATGTCAAACATTGTTGGAGTCACGTCTCTGCTCATGTCAAACATTGGAGTCACGTCTCTGCTCATGTCAAACATTGGAGTCACGTCTCTGCTCATGTCAAACAATGGAGTCACGTCTCTGCTCATGTCAAACATTGGAGTCACGTCTCTGCTCATGTCAAACAATGGATTCACGTCTCTGCTCATGTCAAACATTGTTGGAGTCACGTCTCTGCTCATGTCAAACATTGGAGTCACGTCTCTGCTCATGTCAAACATTGGAGTGACGTCTCTGCTCATGTCAAACATTGGAGTCACGTCTCTGCTCATGTCAAACATTGTTGGAGTCACGTCTCTGCTCATGTCAAACATTGTTGGAGTCACGTCTCTGCTCATGTCAAACATTGGAGTGACGTCTCTGCTCATGTCAAACATTGGAGTCACGTCTCTGCTCATGTCAAACATTGGAGTGATGTCTCTGCTCATGTCAAACATTGGAGTCACGTCTCTGCTCATGTCAAACATTGGAGTCACGTCTCTGCTCATGTCAAACATTGGAGTCACGTCTCTGCTCATGTCGAACATTGGAGTCACAACTGTGAGTGACGTCAGCAGTTTCTGCCAGGTTTTACTTGACGACCCATGTTTGCTGTAGTCAAGTCACGAGATCACGTGTCTGTTGACCTGACACATTTCATTGTGTTACTTTTTATGTTATTCTCATACACTCTTAATAGCCTGGCTTCTTCCAAGTTGAGTAACTATCAGAGGTCCACCCTGCTGATGCTGCAGTCTACAAGTGGCATCTCTGGTTGTTCAACTTCTGCGTTTTTTTTTCTCCACGTGACCTGCTGACCTGTTTCAGTTCGCCAACAAAAGTTGACCTGACACATGACTCACTAGGTCAGACCATCTGAGCTATCCGTGTTCTCAATCATTGACAATCATTGACAATTCTTTCATTCAACTCCTTGTCCATGTCCATCTGTGTCGATCTGTCAACCGTTCTTATTCAGAAAGATTGATTTCAGGTAAAGATGTTAAGCTACAGGTGGATATTTCAGGTCTCTACAGCGATCAGTGCTTATTAAAGAAATCAAGGTTAGGAATATAGAGATTGATACAGCAGTCATATTATCATGTGTGTGTGATTTTATGTGAAGTACAGGAAGTTATGTGGATATAATTATAGAACCTGGGAGAGTGTTATAGAACAACAGCGGTAGCCAAGACTTGAATACAGAACTTCTACTAATGATATTGTTGTATAGACCACCATAGCAAACACTATGTGTAATGACTGACTTGTGTATACACCAAGATATATATCCAGATAGACTTGTGAAGTGTATAACTCAAGAAATGAGTAAATAAACTTGTGTACGAGATCTAGACAATGTCTTGTGTCATCAAGTGTAGAACACAATTGTTGTTCAGAACATTTGGAGTTGCAGTTTCTGTGTTGTGAGTTAGTCACGTGGTGTTGAGCTCATGGTCAACGGTGAATTGTTGCACACGGCCAGGATTGTTTATACTTACATATTGGCTATCCTTTGTGAGTTATTGAGTTATTTGCGGGTCATCATCATTGCACTCCGAACATGTTCATAGGTGCTCAGATCTCCTCCTCAGCAAGTCTCGAAGTGTCCAGCGACTGACGACTCCAGTTCTGTGTTGGTTGATAAGTCTTCTTACACGCCCACTAAATTTCTCGTTTCTGGCTGTGCCCATTTTAACTCCCATCTCTTTCATCCGAAGGAGTGACGTGGACGCATGGTTGTCGAAGTCCTGTGTCCTTCCCACTTCCCGGACGTTATTGATGATGTCCACCTGATCCATTGGCTGGCCGTCCTCAACAATAGCGCAGCTAGCCAACCTGTCCGCTCTTTCATTTCCCCGTACTCCCGCATGTCATGAGAAGTAGACAAAGGTGACCTTACGTATTTTTGACTTCTGCAACGACTCTACCATTACATACGTACAGAGCCCGCCTCCTCGTTTTTTATCATGCTCAATCGAACCACTCAGTGTACAGGCGTGGGTGTAGTCTTGTGACTCTAACCAGATGAATGCCTTGGTCACTACCATCACCTCCATCGTCATGCTACCCGCGGTATAACGTATGCATCACTGTCTTCCTTGACTATTCTGCCCGCCGAGCGTGCTGTAAATGCCCATGCACCACTGTCTTACTTGACTATTCTGCCCGCCGAGCGTGCTGTAAATGCCATGCACCACTGTCTTCCTTGACTATTCTGCCCGCCGAGCGTGCTGTAAATGCCCATGCACCACTGTCTTACTTGACTATTCTGCCCGCCGAGCGTGCTGTAAATGCCCATGCACCACTGTCTTACTTGACTATTCTGCCCGCCGAGCGTGCTGTAAATGCCCAACTAACATTGATGTCGTCTTGCAGATGACTGATGAACGTTGAAGTGTCACTGATACAGTGGTCCCGCCTCTCGAATGAAACAAAAACACTTGACTATTATCATCTACACAATCATGACATGATTCTCTCGCTCGCAGTGAATGAGTTCCAGAATGATTGAAAGAGTGAAAGTAACTTTAATAAAAACATACGAAACATTGGAACGGCAAAATGCTGGACTGCCACAAACATAAACATTGGCAAAGGTGCGTCAGTGACACACATGTGATTATGTGTAAGTGAAAGGTGTGTCAGTGACACACACGTGGTCGTGTGTAAGTGAAAGGTGCGTCAGTGACAAACATGTGATTATGTGTAGTGAAAGGTGCGTCAGTGACACACATGTGATCGTGTGTAAGTGAAAGGTGCGTCAGTGACACACATGTGATTATGTGTAAGTGAAAGGTGCGTCAGTGACACACATGTGATTATGTGTAAGTGAAAGGTGCGTCAGTGACACACATGTGATTATGTGTAAGTGAAAGGTGTGTTACAAATGGGGTTATCGTGTACCATATAGTTTTCTCAATCAAACACAATCTTCATCCCAACGTTGTGCTACCCATGGCAGACATGGACCCTAGATGCAAGAACAATAAGCAAAACATCTACTGAGATGAAATGTGTTAGACGAATGACAGGAAACAGATGATGTTAGAAGATAGCTAGGCCAGTAGTAAGATGATGTTAGAAGATAACTAGGCCAGTAGTAAGATGATGTTAGAAGATAGCTAGGCCAGTAGTAAGATGATGTTAGAAGATAGCTTTGCCAGTAGTAAGATGATGTTAGAAGATAACTAGGCCAGTAGTAAGATGATGTTAGAAGATAGCTAGGCCAGTAGTAAGATGATGTTAGAAGATAGCTTTGCCAGTAGTAAGATGATGTTAGAAGATAGCTAGGCCAGTAGTAAGATGATGTTAGAAGATATCCAGACCAGTAGTAAGATGATGTTAGAAGATATCCAGACCAGTAGTAAGATGATGTTAGAAGATATCCAGACCAGTAGTAAGATGGTGTTAGAAGATAGCTAGACCAGTAGTAAGATGATGTTAGAAGATAGCTAGACCAGTAGTAAGATGATGTTAGAAGATATCCAGACCAGTAGTAAGATGATGTTAGAAGATAGCTAGACCAGTAGTAAGATGATGTTAGAAGATAGCTAGACCAGTAGTAAGATGATGTTAGAAGATATCCAGACCAGTAGTAAGATGATGTTAGAAGATAGCTAGACCAGTAGTAAGATGATGTTAGAAGATAGCTAGACCAGTAGTAAGATGATGTTAGAAGATATCCAGACCAGTAGTAAGATGATGTTAGAAGATAGCTAGACCAGTAGTAAGATGATGTTAGAAGATGTTAGAAGATAGTTTGGCCAGTAGTAAGATGATGTTAGAAGATGTTAGAAGATAGCTAGGCCAGTAGTAAGATGATGTTAGAAGATAGCTAGGCCAGTAGTAAGATGATGTTAGAAGATAGCTTGGCCAGTAGTAAGATGATGTTAGAAGATAGCTAGGCCACTAGTAAGATGATGTTAGAAGATATCCAGACCAGTAGTAAGATGATGTTAGAAGATATCCAGACCAGTAGTAAGATGATGTTAGAAGATAGCTTGGCCAGTAGTAAGATGATGTTAGAAGATATCCAGACCAGTAGTAAGATGATGTTAGAAGATAACTAGGCCAGTAGTAAGATGATGTTAGAAGATAGCTTGGCCAGTAGTAAGATGATGTTAGAAAATAGCTTGGCCAGTAGTAAAATGATGTTAGAAGATAGCTAGGCCAGTAGTAAGATGATGTTAGAAGATAGCTAGACCAGTAGTAAGATGATGTTAGAAGATAGCTAGGCCAGTAGTAAGATGATGTTAGAAGATAGCTAGGCCAGTAGTAAGATGATGTTAGAAGATAGCTAGACCAGTAGTAAGATGATGTTAGAAGATATCCAGACCAGTAGTAAGATGATGTTAGAAGATAGCTAGACCAGTAGTAAGATGATGTTAGAAGATATCCAGACCAGTAGTAAGATGATGTTAGAAGATGTTAGAAGATAGTTTGGCCAGTAGTAAGATTATGTTAGAAGATGTTAGAAGATAGCTTGGCCAGAAGTAAGATGATGTTAGAAGATCTTAGAAGATAGCTAGGCCAGTAGTAAGATGATGTTAGAAGATGTTAGAAGATAGCTTGGCCAGTAGTAAGATGATGTTAGAAGATAGCTTGGCCAGTAGTAAGATGATGTTAGAAAATAGCTTGGCCAGTAGTAAGATGATGTTAGAAGATAGCTAGGCCAGTAGTAAGATGATGTTAGAAGATATCCAGACCAGTAGTAAGATGATGTTAGAAGATAGCCAGACCAGTAGTAAGATGATGTTAGAAGATAGCTAGGCCTGTAGTAAGATGATGTTAGAAGATAGCTAGGCCTGTAGTAAGATGATGTTAGAAGATAGCTAGGCCAGTAGTAAGATGATGTTAGAAGATAGCTAGGCCAGTAGTAAGATGATGTTAGAAGATAGCTTTGCCAGTAGTAAGATGATGTTAGAAGATAGCTTGGCCAGTAGTAAGATGATGTTAGAAGATAGCTTGGCCATTAGTAAGATGATGTTAGAAGATAGCTAGGCCATTAGTAAAATGATGTTAGAAGATAGCCAGACCAGTAGTAAGATGATGTTAGAAGATAGCTAGGCCAGTAGTAAGATGATGTTAGAAGATAGCTTGGCCTGTAGTAAGATGATGTTAGAAGATAGCTAGGCCTGTAGTAAGATGATGTTAGAAGATAGCTAGGCCAGTAGTAAGATGATGTTAGAAGATAGCTAGGCCAGTAGTAAGATGATGTTAGAAGATAGCCAGACCAGTAGTAAGATGATGTTAGAAGATAGCTTGGCCTGTAGTAAGATGATGTTAGAAGATAGCTAGGCCTGTAGTAAGATGATGTTAGAAGATAGCTAGGCCTGTAGTAAGATGATGTTAGAAGATAGCTAGGCCAGTAGTAAAATGATGTTAGAAGATAGCTTGGCCTGTAGTAAGATGATGTTAGAAGATAGCTAGGCCTGTAGTAAGATGATGTTAGAAGATAGCTAGGCCATTAGTAAAATGATGTTAGAAGATAGCCAGACCAGTAGTAAGATGATGTTAGAAGATAGCCAGACCAGTAGTAAGATGATATTAGAAGATATCCAGACCTGTAGTAAGATGATGTTAGAAGATATCCAGACCAGTAGTAAGATGATGTTAGAAGATAGCTTGGCCAGTAGTAAGATGATATTAGAAGATATCAAGACCAGTAGTAAGATGATGTTAGAAGATATCCAGACCAGTAGTAAGATGATATTAGAAGATATCCAGACCAGTAGTAAGATGATGTTAGAAGATATCCAGACCAGTAGTAAGATGATGTTAGAAGACATCCAGACTAGTAGTAAGATGATGTTAGAAGATATCCAGACCTGTAGTAAGATGATGTTAGAAGATATCCAGACCAGTAGTAAGATGATATTAGAAGATATCCAGACCAGTAGTAAGATGATGTTAGAAGATATCCAGACAGTAGTAAGATGATATTAGAAGATATCCAGACCAGTAGTAAGATGATGTTAGAAGATATCCAGACCAGTAGTAAGATGATGTTAGAAGATATCCAGACCAGTAGTAAGATGATATTAGAAGATATCCAGACCAGTAGTAAGATGATGTTAGAAGATATCCAGACCAGTAGTAAGATGATGTTAGAAGATATCCAGACCAGTAGTAAGATGATGTTAGAAGATATCCAGACCAGTAGTAAGATGATGTTAGAAGATATCCAGACCTGTAGTAAGATGATGTTAGAAGATAGCTTGGCCAGTAGTAAGATGATGTTAGAAGATATCCAGACCAGTAGTAAGATGATGTTAGAAGATATCCAGACCAGTAGTAAGATGATGTTAGAAGATATCCAGACCAGTAGTAAGATGATGTTAGAAGATATCCAGACCAGTAGTAAGATGATGTTAGAAGATAGCTTGGCCAGTAGTAAGATGATGTTAGAAGATATCCAGTCCAGTAGTAAGATGATGTTAGAAGATAGCTTGGCCAGTAGTAAGATGATGTTAGAAGATAGCTTGGCCAGTAGTAAGATGATGTTAGAAGATAGCTTGGCCAGTAGTAAGATGATGTTAGAAGATAGCTTGGCCAGTAGTAAGATGATGTTAGAAGATATACAGACCAGTAGTAAGATGATGTTAGAAGATAGCTAGGCCAGTAGTAAGATGATGTTAGAAGATATCCAGACCAGTAGTAAGATGATGTTAGAAAATAGCTTGGCCAGTAGTAAGATGATGTTAGAAGATAGCTAGACCAGTAGTAAGATGATGTTAGAAGATAGCTAGACCAGTAGTAAGATGATGTTAGAAGATATCCAGACCAGTAGTAAGATGATGTTAGAAGATAGCTAGACCAGTAGTAAGATGATGTTAGAAGATGTTAGAAGATAGTTTGGCCAGTAGTAAGATGATGTTAGAAGATGTTAGAAGATAGCTAGGCCAGTAGTAAGATGATGTTAGAAGATAGCTAGGCCAGTAGTAAGATGATGTTAGAAGATAGCTTGGCCAGTAGTAAGATGATGTTAGAAGATAGCTAGGCCAGTAGTAAGATGATGTTAGAAGATATCCAGACCAGTAGTAAGATGATGTTAGAAGATATCCAGACCAGTAGTAAGATGATGTTAGAAGATAGCTTGGCCAGTAGTAAGATGATGTTAGAAGATATCCAGACCAGTAGTAAGATGATGTTAGAAGATAGCTAGGCCAGTAGTAAGATGATGTTAGAAGATAGCTTGGCCAGTAGTAAGATGATGTTAGAAGATAGCTTGGCCAGTAGTAAGATGATGTTAGAAGATAGCTAGGCCAGTAGTAAGATGATGTTAGAAGATAGCTAGACCAGTAGTAAGATGATGTTAGAAGATAGCTAGGCCAGTAGTAAGATGATGTTAGAAGATAGCTTTGCCAGTAGTAAGATGATGTTAGAAGATAGCTAGGCCAGTAGTAAGATGATGTTAGAAGATAGCTAGACCAGTAGTAAGATGATGTTAGAAGATATCCAGACCAGTAGTAAGATGATGTTAGAAGATAGCTAGACCAGTAGTAAGATGATGTTAGAAGATATCCAGACCAGTAGTAAGATGATGTTAGAAGATGTTAGAAGATAGTTTGGCCAGTAGTAAGATTATGTTAGAAGATGTTAGAAGATAGCTTGGCCAGTAGTAAGATGATGTTAGAAGATCTTAGAAGATAGCTAGGCCAGTAGTAAGATGATGTTAGAAGATGTTAGAAGATAGCTTGGCCAGTAGTAAGATGATGTTAGAAGATAGCTTGGCCAGTAGTAAGATGATGTTAGAAGATAGCTTGGCCAGTAGTAAGATGATGTTAGAAGATAGCTAGGCCAGTAGTAAGATGATGTTAGAAGATATCCAGACCAGTAGTAAGATGATGTTAGAAGATAGCCAGACCAGTAGTAAGATGATGTTAGAAGATAGCTAGGCCAGTAGTAAGATGATGTTAGAAGATAGCTAGGCCAGTAGTAAGATGATGTTAGAAGATAGCTAGGCCAGTAGTAAGATGATGTTAGAAGATAGCTAGGCCAGTAGTAAGATGATGTTAGAAGATAGCTTTGCCAGTAGTAAGATGATGTTAGAAGATAGCTTGGCCAGTAGTAAGATGATGTTAGAAGATAGCTTGGCCAGTAGTAAGATGATGTTAGAAGATAGCTAGGCCATTAGTAAGATGATGTTAGAAGATAGCCAGACCAGTAGTAAGATGATGTTAGAAGATAGCTAGGCCAGTAGTAAGATGATGTTAGAAGATAGCTTGGCCAGTAGTAAGATGATGTTAGAAGATAGCTAGGCCAGTAGTAAGATGATGTTAGAAGATAGCTAGGCCAGTAGTAAGATGATGTTAGAAGATAGCTAGGCCAGTAGTAAGATGATGTTAGAAGATAGCCAGACCAGTAGTAAGATGATGTTAGAAGATAGCTTGGCCTGTAGTAAGATGATGTTAGAAGATAGCTAGGCCAGTAGTAAGATGATGTTAGAAGATAGCTAGGCCAGTAGTAAGATGATGTTAGAAGATAGCTAGGCCAGTAGTAAGATGATGTTAGAAGATAGCTTGGCCTGTAGTAAGATGATGTTAGAAGATAGCTAGGCCAGTAGTAAGATGATGTTAGAAGATAGCTAGGCCAGTAGTAAGATGATGTTAGAAGATAGCCAGACCAGTAGTAAGATGATGTTAGAAGATAGCCAGACCAGTAGTAAGATGATATTAGAAGATATCCAGACCTGTAGTAAGATGATGTTAGAAGATATCCAGACCAGTAGTAAGATGATGTTAGAAGATAGCTTGGCCAGTAGTAAGATGATGTTAGAAGATATCCAGACCAGTAGTAAGATGATGTTAGAAGATATCCAGACCAGTAGTAAGATGATGTTAGAAGATATCCAGACCAGTAGTAAGATGATGTTAGAAGATATCCAGACCAGTAGTAAGATGATGTTAGAAGATATCCAGACCAGTAGTAAGATGATGTTAGAAGATATCCAGACCAGTAGTAAGATGATGTTAGAAGATATCCAGACCAGTAGTAAGATGATGTTAGAAGATAGCTTGGCCAGTAGTAAGATGATGTTAGAAGATAGCTAGGCCAGTAGTAAGATGATGTTAGAAGATAGCTAGACCAGTAGTAAGATGATGTTAGAAGATAGCTAGGCCAGTAGTAAGATGATGTTAGAAGATAGCTTTGCCAGTAGTAAGATGATGTTAGAAGATAGCTAGGCCAGTAGTAAGATGATGTTAGAAGATAGCTAGACCAGTAGTAAGATGATGTTAGAAGATATCCAGACCAGTAGTAAGATGATGTTAGAAGATAGCTAGACCAGTAGTAAGATGATGTTAGAAGATATCCAGACCAGTAGTAAGATGATGTTAGAAGATGTTAGAAGATAGTTTGGCCAGTAGTAAGATTATGTTAGAATATGTTAGAAGATAGCTTGGCCAGAAGTAAGATGATGTTAGAAGATCTTAGAAGATAGCTAGGCCAGTAGTAAGATGATGTTAGAAGATGTTAGAAGATAGCTTGGCCAGTAGTAAGATGATGTTAGAAGATAGCTTGGCCAGTAGTAAGATGATGTTAGAAGATAGCTTGGCCAGTAGTAAGATGATGTTAGAAGATAGCTAGGCCAGTAGTAAGATGATGTTAGAAGATATCCAGACCAGTAGTAAGATGATGTTAGAAGATAGCCAGACCAGTAGTAAGATGATGTTAGAAGATAGCTAGGCCTGTAGTAAGATGATGTTAGAAGATAGCTAGGCCTGTAGTAAGATGATGTTAGAAGATAGCTAGGCCAGTAGTAAGATGATGTTAGAAGATAGCTAGGCCTGTAGTAAGATGATGTTAGAAGATAGCTTTGCCAGTAGTAAGATGATGTTAGAAGATAGCTTGGCCAGTAGTAAGATGATGTTAGAAGATAGCTTGGCCAGTAGTAAGATGATGTTAGAAGATAGCTAGGCCATTAGTAAGATGATGTTAGAAGATAGCCAGACCAGTAGTAAGATGATGTTAGAAGATAGCTAGGCCAGTAGTAAGATGATGTTAGAAGATAGCTTGGCCTGTAGTAAGATGATGTTAGAAGATAGCTAGGCCTGTAGTAAGATGATGTTAGAAGATAGCTAGGCCAGTAGTAAGATGATGTTAGAAGATAGCTAGGCCAGTAGTAAGATGATGTTAGAAGATAGCCAGACCAGTAGTAAGATGATGTTAGAAGATAGCTTGGCCAGTAGTAAGATGATGTTAGAAGATAGCTAGGCCTGTAGTAAGATGATGTTAGAAGATAGCTAGGCCAGTAGTAAGATGATGTTAGAAGATAGCTAGGCCAGTAGTAAGATGATGTTAGAAGATAGCTTGGCCTGTAGTAAGATGATGTTAGAAGATAGCTAGGCCTGTAGTAAGATGATGTTAGAAGATAGCTAGGCCAGTAGTAAGATGATGTTAGAAGATAGCCAGACCAGTAGTAAGATGATGTTAGAAGATAGCCAGACCAGTAGTAAGATGATGTTAGAAGATATCCAGACCTGTAGTAAGATGATGTTAGAAGATATCCAGACCAGTAGTAAGATGATGTTAGAAGATAGCTTGGCCAGTAGTAAGATGATGTTAGAAGATATCCAGACCAGTAGTAAGATGATGTTAGAAGATATCCAGACCAGTAGTAAGATGATGTTAGAAGATATCCAGACCAGTAGTAAGATGATGTTAGAAGATATCCAGACCAGTAGTAAGATGATGTTAGAAGATATCCAGACCAGTAGTAAGATGATGTTAGAAGATATCCAGACCAGTAGTAAGATGATGTTAGAAGATATCCAGACCAGTAGTAAGATGATGTTAGAAGATATCCAGACCAGTAGTAAGATGATGTTAGAAGATATCCAGACCAGTAGTAAGATGATGTTAGAAGATATCCAGACCAGTAGTAAGATGATGTTAGAAGATATCCAGACCAGTAGTAAGATGATGTTAGAAGATATCCAGACCAGTAGTAAGATGATGTTAGAAGATATCCAGACCAGTAGTAAGATGATGTTAGAAGATATCCAGACCAGTAGTAAGATGATGTTAGAAGATATCCAGACCAGTAGTAAGATGATGTTAGAAGATATCCAGACCAGTAGTAAGATGATGTTAGAAGATATCCAGACCAGTAGTAAGATGATGTTAGAAGATAGCTTGGCCAGTAGTAAGATGATGTTAGAAGATATCCAGACCAGTAGTAAGATGATGTTAGAAGATATCCAGACCAGTAGTAAGATGATGTTAGAAGATATCCAGACCAGTAGTAAGATGATGTTAGAAGATATCCAGACCAGTAGTAAGATGATGTTAGAAGATAGCTTGGCCAGTAGTAAGATGATGTTAGAAGATATCCAGACCAGTAGTAAGATGATGTTAGAAGATAGCTTGGCCAGTAGTAAGATGATGTTAGAAGATAGCTTGGCCAGTAGTAAGATGATGTTAGAAGATAGCTTGGCCAGTAGTAAGATGATGTTAGAAGATAGCTTGGCCAGTAGTAAGATGATGTTAGAAGATATCCAGACCAGTAGTAAGATGATGTTAGAAGATAGCTAGGCCAGTAGTAAGATGATGTTAGAAGATAGCTTGGCCAGTAGTAAGATGATGTTAGAAGATAGCTTGGCCAGTAGTAAGATGATGTTAGAAGATAGCTAGGCCAGTAGTAAGATGATGTTAGAAGATAGCTAGACCAGTAGTAAGATGATGTTAGAAGATAGCTAGGCCAGTAGTAAGATGATGTTAGAAGATAGCTTGCCAGTAGTAAGATGATGTTAGAAGATAGCTAGGCCAGTAGTAAGATGATGTTAGAAGATAGCTAGACCAGTAGTAAGATGATGTTAGAAGATATCCAGACCAGTAGTAAGATGATGTTAGAAGATAGCTAGACCAGTAGTAAGATGATGTTAGAAGATAGCTAGACCAGTAGTAAGATGATGTTAGAAGATATCCAGACCAGTAGTAAGATGATGTTAGAAGATAGTTTGGCCAGTAGTAAGATGATGTTAGAAGATCTTAGAAGATAGCTAGGCCAGTAGTAAGATGATGTTAGAAGATGTTAGAAGATAGCTTGGCCAGTAGTAAGATGATGTTAGAAGATAGCTTGGCCAGTAGTAAGATGATGTTAGAGATAGCTTGGCCAGTAGTAAGATGATGTTAGAAGATAGCTAGGCCAGTAGTAAGATGATGTTAGAAGATATCCAGACCAGTAGTAAGATGATGTTAGAAGATAGCCAAACCAGTAGTAAGATGATGTTAGAAGATAGCTAGGCCTGTAGTAAGATGATGTTAGAAGATAGCTAGGCCTGTAGTAAGATGATGTTAGAAGATAGCTAGGCCAGTAGTAAGATGATGTTAGAAGATAGCTAGGCCAGTAGTAAGATGATGTTAGAAGATAGCTTGGCCAGTAGTAAGATGATGTTAGAAGATAGCTTGGCCAGTAGTAAGATGATGTTAGAAGATAGCTTGGCCAGTAGTAAGATGATGTTAGAAGATAGCTAGGCCAGTAGTAAGATGATGTTAGAAGATAGCCAGACCAGTAGTAAGATGATGTTAGAAGATAGCTAGGCCAGTAGTAAGATGATGTTAGAAGATAGCTAGCCTGTAGTAAGATGATGTTAGAAGATAGCTAGGCCTGTAGTAAGATGATGTTAGAAGATAGCTAGGCCAGTAGTAAGATGATGTTAGAAGATAGCTAGGCCAGTAGTAAGATGATGTTAGAAGATAGCTAGCCAGTAGTAAGATGATGTTAGAAGATAGCTAGGCCAGTAGTAAGATGATGTTAGAAGATAGCTAGACCAGTAGTAAGATGATGTTAGAAGATAGCTAGACCAGTAGTAAGATGATGTTAGAAGATATCCAGACCAGTAGTAAGATGATGTTAGAAGATATCCAGACCAGTAGTAAGATGATGTTAGAAGATATCCAGACCAGTAGTAAGATGATGTTAGAAGATATCCAGACCAGTAGTAAGATGATGTTAGAAGATATCCAGACCAGTAGTAAGATGATGTTAGAAGATATCCAGACCAGTAGTAAGATGATGTTAGAAGATATCCAGACCAGTAGTAAGATGATGTTAGAAGATATCCAGACCAGTAGTAAGATGATGTTAGAAGATATCCAGACCAGTAGTAAGATGATGTTAGAAGATAGCTAGACCAGTAGTAAGATGATGTTAGAAGATATCCAGACCAGTAGTAAGATGATGTTAGAAGATAGCTAGACCAGTAGTAAGATGATGTTAGAAGATAGCTAGACCAGTAGTAAGATGATGTTAGAAGATATCCAGACCAGTAGTAAGATGATGTTAGAAGATAGCTAGACCAGTAGTAAGATGATGTTAGAAGATGTTAGAAGATAGTTTGGCCAGTAGTAAGATGATGTTAGAAGATGTTAGAAGATAGCTAGGCCAGTAGTAAGATGATGTTAGAAGATAGCTAGGCCAGTAGTAAGATGATGTTAGAAGATAGCTTGGCCAGTAGTAAGATGATGTTAGAAGATAGCTAGGCCAGTAGTAAGATGATGTTAGAAGATATCCAGACCAGTAGTAAGATGATGTTAGAAGATAGCTTGGCCAGTAGTAAGATGATGTTAGAAGATATCCAGACCAGTAGTAAGATGATGTTAGAAGATAGCTAGGCCAGTAGTAAGATGATGTTAGAAGATAGCTTGGCCAGTAGTAAGATGATGTTAGAAGATAGCTTGGCCAGTAGTAAGATGATGTTAGAAGATAGCTAGGCCAGTAGTAAGATGATGTTAGAAGATAGCTAGACCAGTAGTAAGATGATGTTAGAAGATAGCTAGGCCAGTAGTAAGATGATGTTAGAAGATAGCTTGGCCAGTAGTAAGATGATGTTAGAAGATAGCTAGCCAGTAGTAAGATGATGTTAGAAGATAGCTAGACCAGTAGTAAGATGATGTTAGAAGATATCCAGACCAGTAGTAAGATGATGTTAGAAGATAGCTAGACCAGTAGTAAGATGATGTTAGAAGATATCCAGACCAGTAGTAAGATGATGTTAGAAGATGTTAGAAGATAGTTTGGCCAGTAGTAAGATTATGTTAGAAGATGTTAGAAGATAGCTTGGCCAGTAGTAAGATGATGTTAGAAGATCTTAGAAGATAGCTAGGCCAGTAGTAAGATGATGTTAGAAGATGTTAGAAGATAGCTTGGCCAGTAGTAAGATGATGTTAGAAGATAGCTTGGCCAGTAGTAAGATGATGTTAGAAGATAGCTTGGCCAGTAGTAAGATGATGTTAGAAGATAGCTAGGCCAGTAGTAAGATGATGTTAGAAGATATCCAGACCAGTAGTAAGATGATGTTAGAAGATAGCCAGACCAGTAGTAAGATGATGTTAGAAGATAGCTAGGCCAGTAGTAAGATGATGTTAGAAGATAGCTAGGCCAGTAGTAAGATGATGTTAGAAGATAGCTAGGCCAGTAGTAAGATGATGTTAGAAGATAGCTAGGCCAGTAGTAAGATGATGTTAGAAGATAGCTTGCCAGTAGTAAGATGATGTTAGAAGATAGCTTGGCCAGTAGTAAGATGATGTTAGAAGATAGCTTGGCCAGTAGTAAGATGATGTTAGAAGATAGCTAGGCCAGTAGTAAGATGATGTTAGAAGATAGCCAGACCAGTAGTAAGATGATGTTAGAAGATAGCTAGGCCAGTAGTAAGATGATGTTAGAAGATAGCTTGGCCAGTAGTAAGATGATGTTAGAAGATAGCTAGGCCAGTAGTAAGATGATGTTAGAAGATAGCTAGGCCAGTAGTAAGATGATGTTAGAAGATAGCTAGGCCAGTAGTAAGATGATGTTAGAAGATAGCCAGACCAGTAGTAAGATGATGTTAGAAGATAGCTTGGCCAGTAGTAAGATGATGTTAGAAGATAGCTAGGCCAGTAGTAAGATGATGTTAGAAGATAGCTAGGCCAGTAGTAAGATGATGTTAGAAGATAGCTAGGCCAGTAGTAAGATGATGTTAGAAGATAGCTTGGCCAGTAGTAAGATGATGTTAGAAGATAGCTAGGCCAGTAGTAAGATGATGTTAGAAGATAGCTAGGCCAGTAGTAAGATGATGTTAGAAGATAGCCAGACCAGTAGTAAGATGATGTTAGAAGATAGCCAGACCAGTAGTAAGATGATGTTAGAAGATATCCAGACCAGTAGTAAGATGATGTTAGAAGATATCCAGACCAGTAGTAAGATGATGTTAGAAGATAGCTTGGCCAGTAGTAAGATGATGTTAGAAGATATCCAGACCAGTAGTAAGATGATGTTAGAAGATATCCAGACCAGTAGTAAGATGATGTTAGAAGATATCCAGACCAGTAGTAAGATGATGTTAGAAGATATCCAGACCAGTAGTAAGATGATGTTAGAAGATATCCAGACCAGTAGTAAGATGATGTTAGAAGATATCCAGACCAGTAGTAAGATGATGTTAGAAGATATCCAGACCAGTAGTAAGATGATGTTAGAAGATATCCAGACCAGTAGTAAGATGATGTTAGAAGATATCCAGACCAGTAGTAAGATGATGTTAGAAGATATCCAGACCAGTAGTAAGATGATGTTAGAAGATATCCAGACCAGTAGTAAGATGATGTTAGAAGATATCCAGACCAGTAGTAAGATGATGTTAGAAGATATCCAGACCAGTAGTAAGATGATGTTAGAAGATATCCAGACCAGTAGTAAGATGATGTTAGAAGATATCCAGACCAGTAGTAAGATGATGTTAGAAGATATCCAGACCAGTAGTAAGATGATGTTAGAAGATATCCAGACCAGTAGTAAGATGATGTTAGAAGATAGCTTGGCCAGTAGTAAGATGATGTTAGAAGATATCCAGACCAGTAGTAAGATGATGTTAGAAGATATCCAGACCAGTAGTAAGATGATGTTAGAAGATATCCAGACCAGTAGTAAGATGATGTTAGAAGATATCCAGACCAGTAGTAAGATGATGTTAGAAGATAGCTTGGCCAGTAGTAAGATGATGTTAGAAGATATCCAGACCAGTAGTAAGATGATGTTAGAAGATAGCTTGGCCAGTAGTAAGATGATGTTAGAAGATAGCTTGGCCAGTAGTAAGATGATGTTAGAAGATAGCTTGGCCAGTAGTAAGATGATGTTAGAAGATAGCTTGGCCAGTAGTAAGATGATGTTAGAAGATATCCAGACCAGTAGTAAGATGATGTTAGAAGATAGCTAGGCCAGTAGTAAGATGATGTTAGAAGATAGCTTGGCCAGTAGTAAGATGATGTTAGAAGATAGCTGGCCAGTAGTAAGATGATGTTAGAAGATAGCTAGGCCAGTAGTAAGATGATGTTAGAAGATAGCTAGACCAGTAGTAAGATGATGTTAGAAGATAGCTAGGCCAGTAGTAAGATGATGTTAGAAGATAGCTTGGCCAGTAGTAAGATGATGTTAGAAGATAGCTAGGCCAGTAGTAAGATGATGTTAGAAGATAGCTAGACCAGTAGTAAGATGATGTTAGAAGATATCCAGACCAGTAGTAAGATGATGTTAGAAGATAGCTAGACCAGTAGTAAGATGATGTTAGAAGATAGCTAGACCAGTAGTAAGATGATGTTAGAAGATATCCAGACCAGTAGTAAGATGATGTTAGAAGATAGCTTGGCCAGTAGTAAGATGATGTTAGAAGATCTTAGAAGATAGCTAGGCCAGTAGTAAGATGATGTTAGAAGATGTTAGAAGATAGCTTGGCCAGTAGTAAGATGATGTTAGAAGATAGCTTGGCCAGTAGTAAGATGATGTTAGAAGATAGCTTGGCCAGTAGTAAGATGATGTTAGAAGATAGCTAGGCCAGTAGTAAGATGATGTTAGAAGATATCCAGACCAGTAGTAAGATGATGTTAGAAGATAGCCAGACCAGTAGTAAGATGATGTTAGAAGATAGCTAGGCCAGTAGTAAGATGATGTTAGAAGATAGCTAGGCCTGTAGTAAGATGATGTTAGAAGATAGCTAGGCCAGTAGTAAGATGATGTTAGAAGATAGCTAGGCCAGTAGTAAGATGATGTTAGAAGATAGCTAGGCCAGTAGTAAGATGATGTTAGAAGATAGCTTGGCCAGTAGTAAGATGATGTTAGAAGATAGCTTGGCCAGTAGTAAGATGATGTTAGAAGATAGCTAGGCCAGTAGTAAGATGATGTTAGAAGATAGCCAGACCAGTAGTAAGATGATGTTAGAAGATAGCTAGGCCAGTAGTAAGATGATGTTAGAAGATAGCTTAGCCAGTAGTAAGATGATGTTAGAAGATAGCTAGGCCAGTAGTAAGATGATGTTAGAAGATAGCTAGGCCAGTAGTAAGATGATGTTAGAAGATAGCCAGACCAGTAGTAAGATGATGTTAGAAGATAGCCAGACCAGTAGTAAGATGATGTTAGAAGATATCCAGACCAGTAGTAAGATGATGTTAGAAGATATCCAGACCAGTAGTAAGATGATGTTAGAAGATATCCAGACCAGTAGTAAGATGATGTTAGAAGATATCCAGACCAGTAGTAAGATGATGTTAGAAGATATCCAGACCAGTAGTAAGATGATGTTAGAAGATATCCAGACCAGTAGTAAGATGATGTTAGAAGATATCCAGACCAGTAGTAAGATGATGTTAGAAGATATCCAGACCAGTAGTAAGATGATGTTAGAAGATATCCAGACCAGTAGTAAGATGATGTTAGAAGATATCCAGACCAGTAGTAAGATGATGTTAGAAGATATCCAGACCAGTAGTAAGATGATGTTAGAAGATATCCAGACCAGTAGTAAGATGATGTTAGAAGATAGCTAGGCCAGTAGTAAGATGATGTTAGAAGATAGCTTGGCCAGTAGTAAGATGATGTTAGAAGATATCCAGACCAGTAGTAAGATGATGTTAGAAGATATCCAGACCAGTAGTAAGATGATGTTAGAAGATATCCAGACCAGTAGTAAGATGATGTTAGAAGATAGCTTGGCCAGTAGTAAGATGATGTTAGAAGATATCCAGACCAGTAGTAAGATGATGTTAGAAGATAGCTTGGCCAGTAGTAAGATGATGTTAGAAGATATCCAGACCAGTAGTAAGATGATGTTAGAAGATAGCTTGGCCAGTAGTAAGATGATGTTAGAAGATAGCTTGGCCAGTAGTAAGATGATGTTAGAAGATAGCTTGGCCAGTAGTAAGATGATGTTAGAAGATAGCTAGGCCAGTAGTAAGATGATGTTAGAAGATAGCTAGGCCAGTAGTAAGATGATGTTAGAAGATAGCCAGACCAGTAGTAAGATGATGTTAGAAGATAGCCAGACCAGTAGTAAGATGATGTTAGAAGATATCCAGACCAGTAGTAAGATGATGTTAGAAGATATCCAGACCAGTAGTAAGATGATGTTAGAAGATATCCAGACCAGTAGTAAGATGATGTTAGAAGATATCCAGACCAGTAGTAAGATGATGTTAGAAGATATCCAGACCAGTAGTAAGATGATGTTAGAAGATATCCAGACCAGTAGTAAGATGATGTTAGAAGATATCCAGACCAGTAGTAAGATGATGTTAGAAGATATCCAGACCAGTAGTAAGATGATGTTAGAAGATATCCAGACCAGTAGTAAGATGATGTTAGAAGATATCCAGACCAGTAGTAAGATGATGTTAGAAGATATCCAGACCAGTAGTAAGATGATGTTAGAAGATATCCAGACCAGTAGTAAGATGATGTTAGAAGATAGCTAGGCCAGTAGTAAGATGATGTTAGAAGATAGCTAGGCCAGTAGTAAGATGATGTTAGAAGATATCCAGACCAGTAGTAAGATGATGTTAGAAGATATCCAGACCAGTAGTAAGATGATGTTAGAAGATATCCAGACCAGTAGTAAGATGATGTTAGAAGATAGCTTGGCCAGTAGTAAGATGATGTTAGAAGATATCCAGACCAGTAGTAAGATGATGTTAGAAGATAGCTTGGCCAGTAGTAAGATGATGTTAGAAGATATCCAGACCAGTAGTAAGATGATGTTAGAAGATAGCTTGGCCAGTAGTAAGATGATGTTAGAAGATAGCTTGGCCAGTAGTAAGATGATGTTAGAAGATAGCTAGGCCAGTAGTAAGATGATGTTAGAAGATAGCTTGGCCAGTAGTAAGATGATGTTAGAAGATAGCTTGGCCAGTAGTAAGATGATGTTAGAAGATAGCTAGGCCAGTAGTAAGATGATGTTAGAAGATAGCTAGACCAGTAGTAAGATGATGTTAGAAGATATCCAGACCAGTAGTAAGATGATGTTAGAAGATAGCTAGGCCAGTAGTAAGATGATGTTAGAAGATAGCTAGGCCAGTAGTAAGATGATGTTAGAAGATAGCTAGGCCAGTAGTAAGATGATGTTAGAAGATAGCTAGGCCAGTAGTAAGATGATGTTAGAAGATGTTAGAAATAGTTTGGCCAGTAGTAAGATGATGTTAGAAGATGTTAGAAGATAGCTTGGCCAGTAGTAAGATGATGTTAGAAGATAGCTTGGCCAGTAGTAAGATGATGTTAGAGATAGCTTGGCCAGTAGTAAGATGATGTTAGAAGATAGCTAGGCCAGTAGTAAGATGATGTTAGAAGATATCCAGACCAGTAGTAAGATGATGTTAGAAGATAGCCAGACCAGTAGTAAGATGATGTTAGAAGATAGCTAGGCCTGTAGTAAGATGATGTTAGAAGATAGCTAGCCAGTAGTAAGATGATGTTAGAAGATAGCTAGGCCAGTAGTAAGATGATGTTAGAAGATAGCTTGGCCAGTAGTAAGATGATGTTAGAAGATAGCTTGGCCAGTAGTAAGATGATGTTAGAAGATAGCTTGGCCAGTAGTAAGATGATGTTAGAAGATAGCTAGGCCAGTAGTAAGATGATGTTAGAAGATAGCCAGACCAGTAGTAAGATGATGTTAGAAGATAGCTAGGCCAGTAGTAAGATGATGTTAGAAGATAGCTAGGCCTGTAGTAAGATGATGTTAGAAGATAGCTAGGCCTGTAGTAAGATGATGTTAGAAGATAGCTAGGCCAGTAGTAAGATGATGTTAGAAGATAGCCAGACCAGTAGTAAGATGATGTTAGAAGATAGCCAGACCAGTAGTAAGATGATGTTAGAAGATATCCAGACCAGTAGTAAGATGATGTTAGAAGATATCCAGACCAGTAGTAAGATGATGTTAGAAGATAGCTTGGCCAGTAGTAAGATGATGTTAGAAGATATCCAGACCAGTAGTAAGATGATGTTAGAAGATATCCAGACCAGTAGTAAGATGATGTTAGAAGATATCCAGACCAGTAGTAAGATGATGTTAGAAGATATCCAGACCAGTAGTAAGATGATGTTAGAAGATATCCAGACCAGTAGTAAGATGATGTTAGAAGATATCCAGACCAGTAGTAAGATGATATTAGAAGATATCCAGACCAGTAGTAAGATGATGTTAGAAGATATCCAGACCAGTAGTAAGATGATGTTAGAAGATATCCAGACCAGTAGTAAGATGATGTTAGAAGATATCCAGACCAGTAGTAAGATGATGTTAGAAGATATCCAGACCAGTAGTAAGATGATGTTAGAAGATAGCTTGGCCAGTAGTAAGATGATGTTAGAAGATATCCAGACCAGTAGTAAGATGATGTTAGAAGATATCCAGACCAGTAGTAAGATGATGTTAGAAGATAGCTTGGCCAGTAGTAAGATGATGTTAGAAGATAGCTTGGCCAGTAGTAAGATGATGTTAGAAGATATCCAGACCAGTAGTAAGATGATGTTAGAAGATATCCAGACCAGTAGTAAGATGATGTTAGAAGATATCCAGACCAGTAGTAAGATGATGTTAGAAGATAGCTTGGCCAGTAGTAAGATGATGTTAGAAGATAGCTTGGCCAGTAGTAAGATGATGTTAGAAGATATCCAGACCAGTAGTAAGATGATGTTAGAAGATAGCTTGGCCAGTAGTAAGATGATGTTAGAAGATAGCTTGGCCAGTAGTAAGATGATGTTAGAAGATATCCAGACCAGTAGTAAGATGATGTTAGAAGATAGCTAGGCCAGTAGTAAGATGATGTTAGAAGATAGCTTGGCCAGTAGTAAGATGATGTTAGAAGATAGCTTGGCCAGTAGTAAGATGATGTTAGAAGATAGCTAGACCAGTAGTAAGATGATGTTAGAAGATATCCAGACCAGTAGTAAGATGATGTTAGAAGATAGCTGGCCAGTAGTAAGATGATGTTAGAAGATAGCTTGGCCAGTAGTAAGATGATGTTAGAAGATATACAGACCAGTAGTAAGATGATGTTAGAAGATAGCTAGGCCAGTAGTAAGATGATGTTAGAAGATAGCTTGGCCAGTAGTAAGATGATGTTAGAAGATAGCTTGGCCAGTAGTAAGATGATGTTAGAAGATAGCTAGACCAGTAGTAAGATGATGTTAGAAGATATCCAGACCAGTAGTAAGATGATGTTAGAAGATAGCTAGGCCTGTAGTAAGATGATGTTAGAAGATAGCTAGGCCAGTAGTAAGATGATGTTAGAAGATAGCTAGACCAGTAGTAAGATGATGTTAGAAGATAGCTAGACCAGTAGTAAGATGATGTTAGAAGATATCCAGACCAGTAGTAAGATGATGTTAGAAGATAGCTTGGCCAGTAGTAAGATGATGTTAGAAGATCTTAGAAGATAGCTAGGCCAGTAGTAAGATGATGTTAGAAGATGTTAGAAGATAGCTTGGCCAGTAGTAAGATGATGTTAGAAGATAGCTTGGCCAGTAGTAAGATGATGTTAGAAGATAGCTTGGCCAGTAGTAAGATGATGTTAGAAGATAGCTAGGCCAGTAGTAAGATGATGTTAGAAGATATCCAGACCAGTAGTAAGATGATGTTAGAAGATAGCCAGACCAGTAGTAAGATGATGTTAGAAGATAGCTAGGCCAGTAGTAAGATGATGTTAGAAGATAGCTAGGCCAGTAGTAAGATGATGTTAGAAGATAGCTAGGCCAGTAGTAAGATGATGTTAGAAGATAGCTTGGCCAGTAGTAAGATGATGTTAGAAGATAGCTAGGTCTGTAGTAAGATGATGTTAGAAGATAGCTTGGCCAGTAGTAAGATGATGTTAGAAGATAGCTAGGCCAGTAGTAAGATGATGTTAGAAGATAGCTTGGCCAGTAGTAAGATGATGTTAGAAGATAGCTTGGCCAGTAGTAAGATGATGTTAGAAGATAGCTTGGCCAGTAGTAAGATGATGTTAGAAGATAGCTAGGCCAGTAGTAAGATGATGTTAGAAGATAGCCAGACCAGTAGTAAGATGATGTTAGAAGATAGCTAGGCCAGTAGTAAGATGATGTTAGAAGATAGCTAGCCAGTAGTAAGATGATGTTAGAAGATAGCTAGGCCAGTAGTAAGATGATGTTAGAAGATAGCTAGGCCAGTAGTAAGATGATGTTAGAAGATAGCCAGACCAGTAGTAAGATGATGTTAGAAGATAGCCAGACCAGTAGTAAGATGATGTTAGAAGATATCCAGACCAGTAGTAAGATGATGTTAGAAGATATCCAGACCAGTAGTAAGATGATGTTAGAAGATATCCAGACCAGTAGTAAGATGATGTTAGAAGATATCCAGACCAGTAGTAAGATGATGTTAGAAGATATCCAGACCAGTAGTAAGATGATGTTAGAAGATATCCAGACCAGTAGTAAGATGATGTTAGAAGATAGCCAGACCAGTAGTAAGATGATGTTAGAAGATATCCAGACCAGTAGTAAGATGATGTTAGAAGATAGCCAGACCAGTAGTAAGATGATGTTAGAAGATAGCCAGACCAGTAGTAAGATGATGTTAGAAGATATCCAGACCAGTAGTAAGATGATGTTAGAAGATAGCCAGACCAGTAGTAAGATGATGTTAGAAGATAGCTAGCCAGTAGTAAGATGATGTTAGAAGATAGCCAGCCAGTAGTAAGATGATGTTAGAAGATAGCTTGGCCAGTAGTAAGATGATGTTAGAAGATAGCTGGCCAGTAGTAAGATGATGTTAGAAGATAGCTTGGCCAGTAGTAAGATGATGTTAGAAGATAGCTAGGCCAGTAGTAAGATGATGTTAGAAGATAGCCAGACCAGTAGTAAGATGATGTTAGAAGATAGCTAGGCCAGTAGTAAGATGATGTTAGAAGATAGCTAGGCCAGTAGTAAGATGATGTTAGAAGATAGCTAGGCCAGTAGTAAGATGATGTTAGAAGATAGCTAGCCAGTAGTAAGATGATGTTAGAAGATAGCTAGGCCAGTAGTAAGATGATGTTAGAAGATAGCCAGACCAGTAGTAAGATGATGTTAGAAGATATCCAGACCAGTAGTAAGATGATGTTAGAAGATAGCCAGACCAGTAGTAAGATGATGTTAGAAGATAGCTTGGCCAGTAGTAAGATGATGTTAGAAGATATCCAGACCAGTAGTAAGATGATGTTAGAAGATATCCAGACCAGTAGTAAGATGATGTTAGAAGATATCCAGACCAGTAGTAAGATGATGTTAGAAGATATCCAGACCAGTAGTAAGATGATGTTAGAAGATATCCAGACCAGTAGTAAGATGATGTTAGAAGATATCCAGACCAGTAGTAAGATGATGTTAGAAGATAGCCAGACCAGTAGTAAGATGATGTTAGAAGATAGCCAGACCAGTAGTAAGATGATGTTAGAAGATAGCTCCAGACCAGTAGTAAGATGATGTTAGAAGATAGCCAGACCAGTAGTAAGATGATGTTAGAAGATATCCAGACCAGTAGTAAGATGATGTTAGAAGATAGCTTGGCCAGTAGTAAGATGATGTTAGAAGATAGCTAGGCCAGTAGTAAGATGATGTTAGAAGATAGCTAGGCCAGTAGTAAGATGATGTTAGAAGATAGCCAGACCAGTAGTAAGATGATGTTAGAAGATAGCTAGAGTAGTAAGATGAGTAGTAAGATGATGTTAGAAGATAGCTAGAGTAGTAAGATGATGTTAGAAGATACCAGTAGTAAGATGATGTTAGAAGATATCCAGACCAGTAGTAAGATGATGTTAGAAGATATAGACCAGTAGTAAGATGATGTTAGAAGATATCCAGACCAGTAGTAAGATGATGTTAGAAGATAGCTTGGCCAGTAGTAAGATGATGTTAGAAGATCTTAGAAGATAGCTAGGCCAGTAGTAAGATGATGTTAGAAGATGTTAGAAGATAGCTTGGCCAGTAGTAAGATGATGTTAGAAGATAGCTTGGCCAGTAGTAAGATGATGTTAGAAGATAGCTTGGCCAGTAGTAAGATGATGTTAGAAGATAGCTAGGCCAGTAGTAAGATGATGTTAGAAGATATCCAGACCAGTAGTAAGATGATGTTAGAAGATAGCCAGACCAGTAGTAAGATGATGTTAGAAGATAGCTAGGCCAGTAGTAAGATGATGTTAGAAGATAGCTAGGCCAGTAGTAAGATGATGTTAGAAGATAGCTAGGCCAGTAGTAAGATGATGTTAGAAGATAGCTTGGCCAGTAGTAAGATGATGTTAGAAGATAGCTAGGCCAGTAGTAAGATGATGTTAGAAGATAGCTAGGCCAGTAGTAAGATGATGTTAGAAGATAGCTAGGCCAGTAGTAAGATGATGTTAGAAGATAGCTTGGCCAGTAGTAAGATGATGTTAGAAGATAGCTAGGCCAGTAGTAAGATGATGTTAGAAGATAGCTAGGCCAGTAGTAAGATGATGTTAGAAGATAGCCAGACCAGTAGTAAGATGATGTTAGAAGATAGCCAGACCAGTAGTAAGATGATGTTAGAAGATATCCAGACCAGTAGTAAGATGATGTTAGAAGATATCCAGACCAGTAGTAAGATGATGTTAGAAGATATCCAGACCAGTAGTAAGATGATGTTAGAAGATATCCAGACCAGTAGTAAGATGATGTTAGAAGATATCCAGACCAGTAGTAAGATGATGTTAGAAGATATCCAGACCAGTAGTAAGATGATGTTAGAAGATATCCAGACCAGTAGTAAGATGATGTTAGAAGATATCCAGACCAGTAGTAAGATGATGTTAGAAGATATCCAGACCAGTAGTAAGATGATGTTAGAAGATATCCAGACCAGTAGTAAGATGATGTTAGAAGATATCCAGACCAGTAGTAAGATGATGTTAGAAGATAGCTTGGCCAGTAGTAAGATGATGTTAGAAGATAGCTTGGCCAGTAGTAAGATGATGTTAGAAGATATCCAGACCAGTAGTAAGATGATGTTAGAAGATATCCAGACCAGTAGTAAGATGATGTTAGAAGATATCCAGACCAGTAGTAAGATGATGTTAGAAGATAGCTTGGCCAGTAGTAAGATGATGTTAGAAGATATCCAGACCAGTAGTAAGATGATGTTAGAAGATAGCTTGGCCAGTAGTAAGATGATGTTAGAAGATAGCTGGCCAGTAGTAAGATGATGTTAGAAGATAGCTTGGCCAGTAGTAAGATGATGTTAGAAGATAGCTTGGCCAGTAGTAAGATGATGTTAGAAGATAGCTAGGCCAGTAGTAAGATGATGTTAGAAGATATCCAGACCAGTAGTAAGATGATGTTAGAAGATAGCCAGACCAGTAGTAAGATGATGTTAGAAGATAGCTAGGCCAGTAGTAAGATGATGTTAGAAGATAGCTAGGCCAGTAGTAAGATGATGTTAGAAGATAGCTAGGCCAGTAGTAAGATGATGTTAGAAGATAGCTTGGCCAGTAGTAAGATGATGTTAGAAGATAGCTTGGCCAGTAGTAAGATGATGTTAGAAGATAGCTAGGCCAGTAGTAAGATGATGTTAGAAGATAGCTAGGCCAGTAGTAAGATGATGTTAGAAGATAGCCAGACCAGTAGTAAGATGATGTTAGAAGATAGCTAGGCCAGTAGTAAGATGATGTTAGAAGATAGCTAGGCCTGTAGTAAGATGATGTTAGAAGATAGCTAGGCCTGTAGTAAGATGATGTTAGAAGATAGCTAGGCCAGTAGTAAGATGATGTTAGAAGATAGCCAGACCAGTAGTAAGATGATGTTAGAAGATAGCCAGACCAGTAGTAAGATGATGTTAGAAGATATCCAGACCAGTAGTAAGATGATGTTAGAAGATATCCAGACCAGTAGTAAGATGATGTTAGAAGATAGCTTGGCCAGTAGTAAGATGATGTTAGAAGATATCCAGACCAGTAGTAAGATGATGTTAGAAGATATCCAGACCAGTAGTAAGATGATGTTAGAAGATATCCAGACCAGTAGTAAGATGATGTTAGAAGATATCCAGACCAGTAGTAAGATGATGTTAGAAGATATCCAGACCAGTAGTAAGATGATGTTAGAAGATATCCAGACCAGTAGTAAGATGATGTTAGAAGATATCCAGACCAGTAGTAAGATGATGTTAGAAGATATCCAGACCAGTAGTAAGATGATGTTAGAAGATATCCAGACCAGTAGTAAGATGATGTTAGAAGATATCCAGACCAGTAGTAAGATGATGTTAGAAGATATCCAGACCAGTAGTAAGATGATGTTAGAAGATAGCTTGGCCAGTAGTAAGATGATGTTAGAAGATATCCAGACCAGTAGTAAGATGATGTTAGAAGATATCCAGACCAGTAGTAAGATGATGTTAGAAGATAGCTAGGCCAGTAGTAAGATGATGTTAGAAGATAGCCAGACCAGTAGTAAGATGATGTTAGAAGATAGCCAGACCAGTAGTAAGATGATGTTAGAAGATATCCAGACCAGTAGTAAGATGATGTTAGAAGATATCCAGACCAGTAGTAAGATGATGTTAGAAGATAGCTTGGCCAGTAGTAAGATGATGTTAGAAGATATCCAGACCAGTAGTAAGATGATGTTAGAAGATATCCAGACCAGTAGTAAGATGATGTTAGAAGATATCCAGACCAGTAGTAAGATGATGTTAGAAGATATCCAGACCAGTAGTAAGATGATGTTAGAAGATATCCAGACCAGTAGTAAGATGATGTTAGAAGATATCCAGACCAGTAGTAAGATGATGTTAGAAGATATCCAGACCAGTAGTAAGATGATGTTAGAAGATATCCAGACCAGTAGTAAGATGATGTTAGAAGATATCCAGACCAGTAGTAAGATGATGTTAGAAGATATCCAGACCAGTAGTAAGATGATGTTAGAAGATATCCAGACCAGTAGTAAGATGATGTTAGAAGATAGCTTGGCCAGTAGTAAGATGATGTTAGAAGATAGCTTGGCCAGTAGTAAGATGATGTTAGAAGATATCCAGACCAGTAGTAAGATGATGTTAGAAGATAGCCAGACCAGTAGTAAGATGATGTTAGAAGATAGCCAGACCAGTAGTAAGATGATGTTAGAAGATAGCTTGGCCAGTAGTAAGATGATGTTAGAAGATAGCTTGGCCAGTAGTAAGATGATGTTAGAAGATATCCAGACCAGTAGTAAGATGATGTTAGAAGATAGCTAGGCCAGTAGTAAGATGATGTTAGAAGATAGCCAGGCCAGTAGTAAGATGATGTTAGAAGATAGCTAGGCCATTAGTAAAATGATGTTAGAAGATAGCTAGGCCTGTAGTAAGATGATGTTAGAAGATAGCTAGGCCTGTAGTAAGATGATGTTAGAAGATAGCTAGGCCATTAGTAAATGATGTTAGAAGATAGCCAGACCAGTAGTAAGATGATGTTAGAAGATAGCCAGACCAGTAGTAAGATGATGTTAGAAGATATCCAGACCTGTAGTAAGATGATGTTAGAAGATATCCAGACCAGTAGTAAGATGATGTTAGAAGATAGCTTGGCCAGTAGTAAGATGATGTTAGAAGATATCCAGACCAGTAGTAAGATGATATTAGAAGATATCCAGACCTGTAGTAAGATGATGTTAGAAGATATCCAGACCAGTAGTAAGATGATGTTAGAAGATATCCAGACCAGTAGTAAGATGATATTAGAAGATATCCAGACCAGTAGTAAGATGATGTTAGAAGATATCCAGACCAGTAGTAAGATGATGTTAGAAGATATCCAGACCAGTAGTAAGATGATGTTAGAAGATATCCAGACCAGTAGTAAGATGATATTAGAAGATATCCAGACCAGTAGTAAGATGATATTAGAAGATATCCAGACCAGTAGTAAGATGATGTTAGAAGATATCCAGACCAGTAGTAAGATGATGTTAGAAGATAGCTTGGCCAGTAGTAAGATGATGTTAGAGATATCCAGACCAGTAGTAAGATGATGTTAGAAGATATCCAGACCAGTAGTAAGATGATGTTAGAAGATAGCTTGGCCAGTAGTAAGATGATGTTAGAAGATAGCTTGGCCAGTAGTAAGATGATGTTAGAAGATATACAGACCAGTAGTAAGATGATGTTAGAAGATAGCTAGGCCAGTAGTAAGATGATGTTAGAAGATAGCTTGGCCAGTAGTAAGATGATGTTAGAAGATAGCTTGGCCAGTAGTAAGATGATGTTAGAAGATAGCTAGACCAGTAGTAAGATGATGTTAGAAGATATCCAGACCAGTAGTAAGATGATGTTAGAAGATAGCTAGGCCAGTAGTAAGATGATGTTAGAAGATAGCTAGGCCAGTAGTAAGATGATGTTAGAAGATAGCTAGACCAGTAGTAAGATGATGTTAGAAGATAGCTAGACCAGTAGTAAGATGATGTTAGAAGATATCCAGACCAGTAGTAAGATGATGTTAGAAAATAGCTTGGCCAGTAGTAAGATGATGTTAGAAGATCTTAGAAGATAGCTAGGCCAGTAGTAAGATGATGTTAGAAGATGTTAGAAGATAGCTTGGCCAGTAGTAAGATGATGTTAGAAGATAGCTTGGCCAGTAGTAAGATGATGTTAGAGATAGCTTGGCCAGTAGTAAGATGATGTTAGAAGATAGCTAGGCCAGTAGTAAGATGATGTTAGAAGATATCCAGACCAGTAGTAAGATGATGTTAGAAGATAGCCAAACCAGTAGTAAGATGATGTTAGAAGATAGCTAGGCCTGTAGTAAGATGATGTTAGAAGATAGCTAGGCCTGTAGTAAGATGATGTTAGAAGATAGCTAGGCCTGTAGTAAGATGATGTTAGAAGATAGCTTGGCCAGTAGTAAGATGATGTTAGAAGATAGCTAGGTCTGTAGTAAGATGATGTTAGAAGATAGCTTGGCCAGTAGTAAGATGATGTTAGAAGATAGCTAGGCCAGTAGTAAGATGATGTTAGAAGATAGCTTGGCCAGTAGTAAGATGATGTTAGAAGATAGCTTGGCCAGTAGTAAGATGATGTTAGAAGATAGCTAGGCCAGTAGTAAGATGATGTTAGAAGATAGCTAGGCCAGTAGTAAGATGATGTTAGAAGATAGCCAGACCAGTAGTAAGATGATGTTAGAAGATAGCTAGGCCAGTAGTAAGATGATGTTAGAAGATAGCTTAGCCAGTAGTAAGATGATGTTAGAAGATAGCTAGGCCAGTAGTAAGATGATGTTAGAAGATAGCTAGGCCAGTAGTAAGATGATGTTAGAAGATAGCCAGACCAGTAGTAAGATGATGTTAGAAGATAGCCAGACCAGTAGTAAGATGATGTTAGAAGATATCCAGACCAGTAGTAAGATGATGTTAGAAGATATCCAGACCAGTAGTAAGATGATGTTAGAAGATATCCAGACCAGTAGTAAGATGATGTTAGAAGATATCCAGACCAGTAGTAAGATGATGTTAGAAGATATCCAGACCAGTAGTAAGATGATGTTAGAAGATATCCAGACCAGTAGTAAGATGATGTTAGAAGATATCCAGACCAGTAGTAAGATGATGTTAGAAGATATCCAGACCAGTAGTAAGATGATGTTAGAAGATATCCAGACCAGTAGTAAGATGATGTTAGAAGATATCCAGACCAGTAGTAAGATGATGTTAGAAGATATCCAGACCAGTAGTAAGATGATGTTAGAAGATAGCTTGGCCAGTAGTAAGATGATGTTAGAAGATAGCTTGGCCAGTAGTAAGATGATGTTAGAAGATATCCAGACCAGTAGTAAGATGATGTTAGAAGATATCCAGACCAGTAGTAAGATGATGTTAGAAGATATCCAGACCAGTAGTAAGATGATGTTAGAAGATAGCTTGGCCAGTAGTAAGATGATGTTAGAAGATATCCAGACCAGTAGTAAGATGATGTTAGAAGATAGCTTGGCCAGTAGTAAGATGATGTTAGAAGATAGCTTGGCCAGTAGTAAGATGATGTTAGAAGATAGCTAGGCCAGTAGTAAGATGATGTTAGAAGATATCCAGACCAGTAGTAAGATGATGTTAGAAGATAGCCAGACCAGTAGTAAGATGATGTTAGAAGATAGCTAGGCCAGTAGTAAGATGATGTTAGAAGATAGCTAGGCCAGTAGTAAGATGATGTTAGAAGATAGCTAGGCCAGTAGTAAGATGATGTTAGAAGATAGCTAGGCCAGTAGTAAGATGATGTTAGAAGATAGCTTGGCCAGTAGTAAGATGATGTTAGAAGATAGCTAGGCCAGTAGTAAGATGATGTTAGAAGATAGCTAGGCCAGTAGTAAGATGATGTTAGAAGATAGCCAGACCAGTAGTAAGATGATGTTAGAAGATAGCTAGGCCAGTAGTAAGATGATGTTAGAAGATAGCTAGGCCTGTAGTAAGATGATGTTAGAAGATAGCTAGGCCTGTAGTAAGATGATGTTAGAAGATAGCTAGGCCATTAGTAAATGATGTTAGAAGATAGCCAGACCAGTAGTAAGATGATGTTAGAAGATAGCCAGACCAGTAGTAAGATGATGTTAGAAGATATCCAGACCTGTAGTAAGATGATGTTAGAAGATATCCAGACCAGTAGTAAGATGATGTTAGAAGATAGCTTGGCCAGTAGTAAGATGATGTTAGAAGATATCCAGACCAGTAGTAAGATGATGTTAGAAGATATCCAGACCAGTAGTAAGATGATGTTAGAAGATATCCAGACCAGTAGTAAGATGATGTTAGAAGATATCCAGACCAGTAGTAAGATGATGTTAGAAGATATCCAGACCAGTAGTAAGATGATGTTAGAAGATATCCAGACCAGTAGTAAGATGATGTTAGAAGATATCCAGACCAGTAGTAAGATGATGTTAGAAGATATCCAGACCAGTAGTAAGATGATGTTAGAAGATATCCAGACCAGTAGTAAGATGATGTTAGAAGATATCCAGACCAGTAGTAAGATGATGTTAGAAGATATCCAGACCAGTAGTAAGATGATGTTAGAAGATAGCTTGGCCAGTAGTAAGATGATGTTAGAAGATATCCAGACCAGTAGTAAGATGATGTTAGAAGATATCCAGACCAGTAGTAAGATGATGTTAGAAGATAGCTTGGCCAGTAGTAAGATGATGTTAGAAGATAGCTTGGCCAGTAGTAAGATGATGTTAGAAGATATACAGACCAGTAGTAAGATGATGTTAGAAGATAGCTAGGCCAGTAGTAAGATGATGTTAGAAGATAGCTTGGCCAGTAGTAAGATGATGTTAGAAGATAGCTAGGCCAGTAGTAAGATGATGTTAGAAGATAGCTAGACCAGTAGTAAGATGATGTTAGAAGATATCCAGACCAGTAGTAAGATGATGTTAGAAGATAGCTAGGCCAGTAGTAAGATGATGTTAGAAGATAGCTAGGCCAGTAGTAAGATGATGTTAGAAGATAGCTAGACCAGTAGTAAGATGATGTTAGAAGATAGCTAGACCAGTAGTAAGATGATGTTAGAAGATATCCAGACCAGTAGTAAGATGATGTTAGAAGATAGCTTGGCCAGTAGTAAGATGATGTTAGAAGATCTTAGAAGATAGCTAGGCCAGTAGTAAGATGATGTTAGAAGATGTTAGAAGATAGCTTGGCCAGTAGTAAGATGATGTTAGAAGATAGCTTGGCCAGTAGTAAGATGATGTTAGAGATAGCTTGACCAGTAGTAAGATGATGTTAGAAGATAGCTAGGCCAGTAGTAAGATGATGTTAGAAGATATCCAGACCAGTAGTAAGATGATGTTAGAAGATAGCCAGACCAGTAGTAAGATGATGTTAGAAGATAGCTAGGCCTGTAGTAAGATGATGTTAGAAGATAGCTAGGCCAGTAGTAAGATGATGTTAGAAGATAGCTAGGCCAGTAGTAAGATGATGTTAGAAGATAGCTTGGCCAGTAGTAAGATGATGTTAGAAGATAGCTAGGTCAGTAGTAAGATGATGTTAGAAGATAGCTTGGCCAGTAGTAAGATGATGTTAGAAGATAGCTAGGCCAGTAGTAAATGATGTTAGAAGATAGCTTGGCCAGTAGTAAGATGATGTTAGAAGATAGCTTGGCCAGTAGTAAGATGATGTTAGAAGATAGCTTGGCCAGTAGTAAGATGATGTTAGAAGATAGCTAGGCCAGTAGTAAGATGATGTTAGAAGATAGCCAGACCAGTAGTAAGATGATGTTAGAAGATAGCTAGGCCAGTAGTAAGATGATGTTAGAAGATAGCTTAGCCAGTAGTAAGATGATGTTAGAAGATAGCTAGGCCAGTAGTAAGATGATGTTAGAAGATAGCTAGGCCAGTAGTAAGATGATGTTAGAAGATAGCCAGACCAGTAGTAAGATGATGTTAGAAGATAGCCAGACCAGTAGTAAGATGATGTTAGAAGATATCCAGACCAGTAGTAAGATGATGTTAGAAGATATCCAGACCAGTAGTAAGATGATGTTAGAAGATATCCAGACCAGTAGTAAGATGATGTTAGAAGATATCCAGACCAGTAGTAAGATGATGTTAGAAGATATCCAGACCAGTAGTAAGATGATGTTAGAAGATATCCAGACCAGTAGTAAGATGATGTTAGAAGATATCCAGACCAGTAGTAAGATGATGTTAGAAGATATCCAGACCAGTAGTAAGATGATGTTAGAAGATATCCAGACCAGTAGTAAGATGATGTTAGAAGATATCCAGACCAGTAGTAAGATGATGTTAGAAGATATCCAGACCAGTAGTAAGATGATGTTAGAAGATAGCTTGGCCAGTAGTAAGATGATGTTAGAAGATAGCTTGGCCAGTAGTAAGATGATGTTAGAAGATATCCAGACCAGTAGTAAGATGATGTTAGAAGATATCCAGACCAGTAGTAAGATGATGTTAGAAGATATCCAGACCAGTAGTAAGATGATGTTAGAAGATAGCTTGGCCAGTAGTAAGATGATGTTAGAAGATATCCAGACCAGTAGTAAGATGATGTTAGAAGATAGCTTGGCCAGTAGTAAGATGATGTTAGAAGATAGCTGGCCAGTAGTAAGATGATGTTAGAAGATAGCTTGGCCAGTAGTAAGATGATGTTAGAAGATAGCTTGGCCAGTAGTAAGATGATGTTAGAAGATAGCTAGGCCAGTAGTAAGATGATGTTAGAAGATATCCAGACCAGTAGTAAGATGATGTTAGAAGATAGCCAGACCAGTAGTAAGATGATGTTAGAAGATAGCTAGGCCAGTAGTAAGATGATGTTAGAAGATAGCTAGGCCAGTAGTAAGATGATGTTAGAAGATAGCTAGGCCAGTAGTAAGATGATGTTAGAAGATAGCTGGCCAGTAGTAAGATGATGTTAGAAGATAGCTTGGCCAGTAGTAAGATGATGTTAGAAGATAGCTTGGCCAGTAGTAAGATGATGTTAGAAGATAGCTAGGCCAGTAGTAAGATGATGTTAGAAGATAGCCAGACCAGTAGTAAGATGATGTTAGAAGATAGCTAGGCCAGTAGTAAGATGATGTTAGAAGATAGCTAGGCCAGTAGTAAGATGATGTTAGAAGATAGCTAGGCCAGTAGTAAGATGATGTTAGAAGATAGCTAGGCCAGTAGTAAGATGATGTTAGAAGATAGCCAGACCAGTAGTAAGATGATGTTAGAAGATAGCCAGACCAGTAGTAAGATGATGTTAGAAGATATCCAGACCAGTAGTAAGATGATGTTAGAAGATATCCAGACCAGTAGTAAGATGATGTTAGAAGATAGCTTGGCCAGTAGTAAGATGATGTTAGAAGATATCCAGACCAGTAGTAAGATGATGTTAGAAGATATCCAGACCAGTAGTAAGATGATGTTAGAAGATATCCAGACCAGTAGTAAGATGATGTTAGAAGATATCCAGACCAGTAGTAAGATGATGTTAGAAGATATCCAGACCAGTAGTAAGATGATGTTAGAAGATATCCAGACCAGTAGTAAGATGATGTTAGAAGATATCCAGACCAGTAGTAAGATGATGTTAGAAGATATCCAGACCAGTAGTAAGATGATGTTAGAAGATATCCAGACCAGTAGTAAGATGATGTTAGAAGATATCCAGACCAGTAGTAAGATGATGTTAGAAGATAGCTTGGCCAGTAGTAAGATGATGTTAGAAGATATCCAGACCAGTAGTAAGATGATGTTAGAAGATATCCAGACCAGTAGTAAGATGATGTTAGAAGATAGCTTGGCCAGTAGTAAGATGATGTTAGAAGATAGCTTGGCCAGTAGTAAGATGATGTTAGAAGATATCCAGACCAGTAGTAAGATGATGTTAGAAGATATCCAGACCAGTAGTAAGATGATGTTAGAAGATATCCAGACCAGTAGTAAGATGATGTTAGAAGATAGCTTGGCCAGTAGTAAGATGATGTTAGAAGATAGCTAGGCCAGTAGTAAGATGATGTTAGAAGATATCCAGACCAGTAGTAAGATGATGTTAGAAGATAGCTTGGCCAGTAGTAAGATGATGTTAGAAGATAGCTTGGCCAGTAGTAAGATGATGTTAGAAGATATCCAGACCAGTAGTAAGATGATGTTAGAAGATAGCTAGGCCAGTAGTAAGATGATGTTAGAAGATAGCTTGGCCAGTAGTAAGATGATGTTAGAAGATAGCTTGGCCAGTAGTAAGATGATGTTAGAAGATAGCTAGACCAGTAGTAAGATGATGTTAGAAGATATCCAGACCAGTAGTAAGATGATGTTAGAAGATAGCTAGGCCAGTAGTAAGATGATGTTAGAAGATAGCTAGGCCAGTAGTAAGATGATGTTAGAAGATAGCTAGACCAGTAGTAAGATGATGTTAGAAGATATCCAGACCAGTAGTAAGATGATGTTAGAAGATAGCTAGACCAGTAGTAAGATGATGTTAGAAGATAGCTAGACCAGTAGTAAGATGATGTTAGAAGATATCCAGACCAGTAGTAAGATGATGTTAGAAGATAGCTTGGCCAGTAGTAAGATGATGTTAGATGATCTTAGAAGATAGCTAGGCCAGTAGTAAGATGATGTTAGAAGATGTTAGAAGATAGCTTGGCCAGTAGTAAGATGATGTTAGAAGATAGCTTGGCCAGTAGTAAGATGATGTTAGAAGATAGCTAGGCCAGTAGTAAGATGATGTTAGAAGATAGCTAGGCCAGTAGTAAGATGATGTTAGAAGATATCCAGACCAGTAGTAAGATGATGTTAGAAGATAGCCAGACCAGTAGTAAGATGATGTTAGAAGATAGCTAGGCCAGTAGTAAGATGATGTTAGAAGATAGCTAGGCCAGTAGTAAGATGATGTTAGAAGATAGCCAGGCCAGTAGTAAGATGATGTTAGAAGATAGCTTGGCCAGTAGTAAGATGATGTTAGAAGATAGCTAGGCCAGTAGTAAGATGATGTTAGAAGATAGCTAGGCCAGTAGTAAGATGATGTTAGAAGATAGCTAGGCCAGTAGTAAGATGATGTTAGAAGATAGCTAGGCCAGTAGTAAGATGATGTTAGAAGATAGCTTGGCCAGTAGTAAGATGATGTTAGAAGATAGCTAGGCCAGTAGTAAGATGATGTTAGAAGATAGCCAGACCAGTAGTAAGATGATGTTAGAAGATAGCTAGGCCAGTAGTAAGATGATGTTAGAAGATAGCTTAGCCAGTAGTAAGATGATGTTAGAAGATAGCTAGGCCAGTAGTAAGATGATGTTAGAAGATAGCTAGGCCAGTAGTAAGATGATGTTAGAAGATAGCCAGACCAGTAGTAAGATGATGTTAGAAGATAGCTAGGCCAGTAGTAAGATGATGTTAGAAGATAGCTAGGCCTGTAGTAAGATGATGTTAGAAGATAGCTAGGCCTGTAGTAAGATGATGTTAGAAGATAGCTAGGCCAGTAGTAAGATGATGTTAGAAGATAGCCAGACCAGTAGTAAGATGATGTTAGAAGATAGCCAGACCAGTAGTAAGATGATGTTAGAAGATATCCAGACCTGTAGTAAGATGATGTTAGAAGATATCCAGACCAGTAGTAAGATGATGTTAGAAGATAGCTTGGCCAGTAGTAAGATGATGTTAGAAGATATCCAGACCAGTAGTAAGATGATGTTAGAAGATATCCAGACCAGTAGTAAGATGATGTTAGAAGATATCCAGACCAGTAGTAAGATGATGTTAGAAGATATCCAGACCAGTAGTAAGATGATGTTAGAAGATATCCAGACCAGTAGTAAGATGATGTTAGAAGATATCCAGACCAGTAGTAAGATGATGTTAGAAGATATCCAGACCAGTAGTAAGATGATGTTAGAAGATATCCAGACCAGTAGTAAGATGATGTTAGAAGATATCCAGACCAGTAGTAAGATGATGTTAGAAGATATCCAGACCAGTAGTAAGATGATGTTAGAAGATATCCAGACCAGTAGTAAGATGATGTTAGAAGATAGCTTGGCCAGTAGTAAGATGATGTTAGAAGATATCCAGACCAGTAGTAAGATGATGTTAGAAGATATCCAGACCAGTAGTAAGATGATGTTAGAAGATAGCTTGGCCAGTAGTAAGATGATGTTAGAAGATAGCTTGGCCAGTAGTAAGATGATGTTAGAAGATATCCAGACCAGTAGTAAGATGATGTTAGAAGATAGCTAGCCAGTAGTAAGATGATGTTAGAAGATAGCTTGGCCAGTAGTAAGATGATGTTAGAAGATAGCTTGGCCAGTAGTAAGATGATGTTAGAAGATAGCTAGACCAGTAGTAAGATGATGTTAGAAGATATCCAGACCAGTAGTAAGATGATGTTAGAAGATAGCTAGGCCAGTAGTAAGATGATGTTAGAAGATAGCTAGGCCAGTAGTAAGATGATGTTAGAAGATAGCTAGACCAGTAGTAAGATGATGTTAGAAGATAGCTAGACCAGTAGTAAGATGATGTTAGAAGATATCCAGACCAGTAGTAAGATGATGTTAGAAGATAGCTTGGCCAGTAGTAAGATGATGTTAGAAGATCTTAGAAGATAGCTAGGCCAGTAGTAAGATGATGTTAGAAGATGTTAGAAGATAGCTTGGCCAGTAGTAAGATGATGTTAGAAGATAGCTTGGCCAGTAGTAAGATGATGTTAGAGATAGCTGACCAGTAGTAAGATGATGTTAGAAGATAGCTAGGCCAGTAGTAAGATGATGTTAGAAGATATCCAGACCAGTAGTAAGATGATGTTAGAAGATAGCCAACCAGTAGTAAGATGATGTTAGAAGATAGCTAGGCCAGTAGTAAGATGATGTTAGAAGATAGCTAGGCCTGTAGTAAGATGATGTTAGAAGATAGCTAGGCCAGTAGTAAGATGATGTTAGAAGATAGCTTGGCCAGTAGTAAGATGATGTTAGAAGATAGCTAGGCCAGTAGTAAGATGATGTTAGAAGATAGCTTGGCCAGTAGTAAGATGATGTTAGAAGATAGCTAGGCCAGTAGTAAGATGATGTTAGAAGATAGCTTGGCCAGTAGTAAGATGATGTTAGAAGATAGCTTGGCCAGTAGTAAGATGATGTTAGAAGATAGCTTGGCCAGTAGTAAGATGATGTTAGAAGATAGCTTACCAGTAGTAAGATGATGTTAGAAGATAGCTAGGCCAGTAGTAAGATGATGTTAGAAGATAGCTAGGCCATTAGTAAAATGATGTTAGAAGATAGCCAGACCAGTAGTAAGATGATGTTAGAAGATAGCTAGGCCATTAGTAAGATGATGTTAGAAGATAGCTAGGCCTGTAGTAAGATGATGTTAGAAGATAGCTAGGCCTGTAGTAAGATGATGTTAGAAGATAGCTAGGCCATTAGTAAAATGATGTTAGAAGATAGCCAGACCAGTAGTAAGATGATGTTAGAAGATAGCCAGACCAGTAGTAAGATGATATTAGAAGATATCCAGACCTGTAGTAAGATGATGTTAGAAGATATCCAGACCAGTAGTAAGATGATGTTAGAAGATAGCTTGGCCAGTAGTAAGATGATGTTAGAAGATATCCAGACCAGTAGTAAGATGATATTAGAAGATATCCAGACCAGTAGTAAGATGATATTAGAAGATATCCAGACCAGTAGTAAGATGA
This sequence comes from Megaustenia siamemsis, assembly GCA_032433765.1. Classification (NCBI taxonomy): domain Eukaryota; kingdom Metazoa; phylum Mollusca; class Gastropoda; order Stylommatophora; family Ariophantidae; genus Megaustenia; species Megaustenia siamemsis. The sequence goes on along the minus strand of JAVIAB010000073.1, from coordinate 126,498,279 downwards.
TGTTAGAAGATATCCAGACCAGTAGTAAGATGATGTTAGAAGATATCCAGACCAGTAGTAAGATGATGTTAGAAGATATCCAGACCAGTAGTAAGATGATGTTAGAAGATATCCAGACCAGTAGTAAGATGATGTTAGAAGATATCCAGACCAGTAGTAAGATGATATTAGAAGATATCCAGACCAGTAGTAAGATGATGTTAGAAGATATCCAGACCAGTAGTAAGATGATGTTAGAAGATATCCAGACCAGTAGTAAGATGATGTTAGAAGATAGCTTGGCCAGTAGTAAGATGATGTTAGAAGATATCCAGACCAGTAGTAAGATGATGTTAGAAGATATCCAGACCAGTAGTAAGATGATGTTAGAAGATAGCTTGGCCAGTAGTAAGATGATGTTAGAAGATAGCTTGGCCAGTAGTAAGATGATGTTAGAAGATATACAGACCAGTAGTAAGATGATGTTAGAAGATAGCTAGGCCAGTAGTAAGATGATGTTAGAAGATAGCTTGGCCAGTAGTAAGATGATGTTAGAAGATAGCTTGGCCAGTAGTAAGATGATGTTAGAAGATAGCTAGACCAGTAGTAAGATGATGTTAGAAGATATCCAGACCAGTAGTAAGATGATGTTAGAAGATAGCTAGGCCAGTAGTAAGATGATGTTAGAAGATAGCTAGGCCAGTAGTAAGATGATGTTAGAAGATAGCTAGACCAGTAGTAAGATGATGTTAGAAGATAGCTAGACCAGTAGTAAGATGATGTTAGAAGATATCCAGACCAGTAGTAAGATGATGTTAGAAGATAGTTTGGCCAGTAGTAAGATGATGTTAGAAGATCTTAGAAGATAGCTAGGCCAGTAGTAAGATGATGTTAGAAGATGTTAGAAGATAGCTTGGCCAGTAGTAAGATGATGTTAGAAGATAGCTTGGCCAGTAGTAAGATGATGTTAGAGAATAGCTTGGCCAGTAGTAAGATGATGTTAGAAGATAGCTAGGCCAGTAGTAAGATGATGTTAGAAGATATCCAGACCAGTAGTAAGATGATGTTAGAAGATAGCCAAACCAGTAGTAAGATGATGTTAGAAGATAGCTAGGCCTGTAGTAAGATGATGTTAGAAGATAGCTAGGCCTGTAGTAAGATGATGTTAGAAGATAGCTAGGCCTGTAGTAAGATGATGTTAGAAGATAGCTTGGCCAGTAGTAAGATGATGTTAGAAGATAGCTAGGCCTGTAGTAAGATGATGTTAGAAGATAGCTTGGCCAGTAGTAAGATGATGTTAGAAGATAGCTAGGCCAGTAGTAAGATGATGTTAGAAGATAGCTTGGCCAGTAGTAAGATGATGTTAGAAGATAGCTTGGCCAGTAGTAAGATGATGTTAGAAGATAGCTTGGCCAGTAGTAAGATGATGTTAGAAGATAGCTAGGCCAGTAGTAAGATGATGTTAGAAGATAGCCAGACCAGTAGTAAGATGATGTTAGAAGATAGCTAGGCCAGTAGTAAGATGATGTTAGAAGATAGCTTAGCCTGTAGTAAGATGATGTTAGAAGATAGCTAGGCCTGTAGTAAGATGATGTTAGAAGATAGCTAGGCCAGTAGTAAGATGATGTTAGAAGATAGCCAGACCAGTAGTAAGATGATGTTAGAAGATAGCCAGACCAGTAGTAAGATGATGTTAGAAGATATCCAGACCAGTAGTAAGATGATGTTAGAAGATATCCAGACCAGTAGTAAGATGATGTTAGAAGATATCCAGACCAGTAGTAAGATGATGTTAGAAGATATCCAGACCAGTAGTAAGATGATGTTAGAAGATATCCAGACCAGTAGTAAGATGATGTTAGAAGATATCCAGACCAGTAGTAAGATGATGTTAGAAGATATCCAGACCAGTAGTAAGATGATGTTAGAAGATATCCAGACCAGTAGTAAGATGATGTTAGAAGATATCCAGACCAGTAGTAAGATGATGTTAGAAGATATCCAGACCAGTAGTAAGATGATGTTAGAAGATATCCAGACCAGTAGTAAGATGATGTTAGAAGATAGCTTGGCCAGTAGTAAGATGATGTTAGAAGATAGCTTGGCCAGTAGTAAGATGATGTTAGAAGATATCCAGACCAGTAGTAAGATGATGTTAGAAGATATCCAGACCAGTAGTAAGATGATGTTAGAAGATATCCAGACCAGTAGTAAGATGATGTTAGAAGATAGCTTGGCCAGTAGTAAGATGATGTTAGAAGATAGCTTGGCCAGTAGTAAGATGATGTTAGAAGATAGCTTGGCCAGTAGTAAGATGATGTTAGAAGATAGCTTGGCCAGTAGTAAGATGATGTTAGAAGATAGCTAGGCCAGTAGTAAGATGATGTTAGAAGATATCCAGACCAGTAGTAAGATGATGTTAGAAGATAGCCAGACCAGTAGTAAGATGATGTTAGAAGATAGCTAGGCCAGTAGTAAGATGATGTTAGAAGATAGCTAGGCCAGTAGTAAGATGATGTTAGAAGATAGCTAGGCCAGTAGTAAGATGATGTTAGAAGATAGCTGGCCAGTAGTAAGATGATGTTAGAAGATAGCTTGGCCAGTAGTAAGATGATGTTAGAAGATAGCTTGGCCAGTAGTAAGATGATGTTAGAAGATAGCTAGGCCAGTAGTAAGATGATGTTAGAAGATAGCCAGACCAGTAGTAAGATGATGTTAGAAGATAGCTAGGCCAGTAGTAAGATGATGTTAGAAGATAGCTAGGCCAGTAGTAAGATGATGTTAGAAGATAGCTAGGCCTGTAGTAAGATGATGTTAGAAGATAGCTAGGCCAGTAGTAAGATGATGTTAGAAGATAGCCAGACCAGTAGTAAGATGATGTTAGAAGATAGCCAGACCAGTAGTAAGATGATGTTAGAAGATATCCAGACCTGTAGTAAGATGATGTTAGAAGATATCCAGACCAGTAGTAAGATGATGTTAGAAGATAGCTTGGCCAGTAGTAAGATGATGTTAGAAGATATCCAGACCAGTAGTAAGATGATGTTAGAAGATATCCAGACCAGTAGTAAGATGATGTTAGAAGATATCCAGACCAGTAGTAAGATGATGTTAGAAGATATCCAGACCAGTAGTAAGATGATGTTAGAAGATATCCAGACCAGTAGTAAGATGATGTTAGAAGATATCCAGACCAGTAGTAAGATGATGTTAGAAGATATCCAGACCAGTAGTAAGATGATGTTAGAAGATATCCAGACCAGTAGTAAGATGATGTTAGAAGATATCCAGACCAGTAGTAAGATGATGTTAGAAGATATCCAGACCAGTAGTAAGATGATGTTAGAAGATATCCAGACCAGTAGTAAGATGATGTTAGAAGATAGCTTGGCCAGTAGTAAGATGATGTTAGAAGATATCCAGACCAGTAGTAAGATGATGTTAGAAGATATCCAGACCAGTAGTAAGATGATGTTAGAAGATAGCTGGCCAGTAGTAAGATGATGTTAGAAGATAGCTTGGCCAGTAGTAAGATGATGTTAGAAGATATCCAGACCAGTAGTAAGATGATGTTAGAAGATATCCAGACCAGTAGTAAGATGATGTTAGAAGATATCCAGACCAGTAGTAAGATGATGTTAGAAGATAGCTTGGCCAGTAGTAAGATGATGTTAGAAGATAGCTTGGCCAGTAGTAAGATGATGTTAGAAGATATCCAGACCAGTAGTAAGATGATGTTAGAAGATAGCTAGGCCAGTAGTAAGATGATGTTAGAAGATAGCTTGGCCAGTAGTAAGATGATGTTAGAAGATAGCTAGACCAGTAGTAAGATGATGTTAGAAGATAGCCAGACCAGTAGTAAGATGATGTTAGAAGATAGCTAGGCCAGTAGTAAGATGATGTTAGAAGATAGCTAGGCCAGTAGTAAGATGATGTTAGAAGATAGCTAGGCCAGTAGTAAGATGATGTTAGAGATAGCTAGGCCAGTAGTAAGATGATGTTAGAAGATAGCTAGGCCAGTAGTAAGATGATGTTAGAAGATATCCAGACCAGTAGTAAGATGATGTTAGAAGATAGCCAGACCAGTAGTAAGATGATGTTAGAAGATAGCTAGACCAGTAGTAAGATGATGTTAGAAGATAGCTAGGCCAGTAGTAAGATGATGTTAGAAGATAGCTAGGCCAGTAGTAAGATGATGTTAGAAGATAGCTAGGCCAGTAGTAAGATGATGTTAGAAGATAGCTGGCCAGTAGTAAGATGATGTTAGAAGATAGCTTGGCCAGTAGTAAGATGATGTTAGAAGATAGCTAGGCCAGTAGTAAGATGATGTTAGAAGATAGCCAGACCAGTAGTAAGATGATGTTAGAAGATAGCTAGGCCAGTAGTAAGATGATGTTAGAAGATAGCTAGGCCAGTAGTAAGATGATGTTAGAAGATAGCTAGGCCAGTAGTAAGATGATGTTAGAAGATAGCTAGGCCAGTAGTAAGATGATGTTAGAAGATAGCCAGACCAGTAGTAAGATGATGTTAGAAGATAGCCAGACCAGTAGTAAGATGATGTTAGAAGATATCCAGACCTGTAGTAAGATGATGTTAGAAGATAGCCAGACCAGTAGTAAGATGATGTTAGAAGATAGCTTGGCCAGTAGTAAGATGATGTTAGAAGATATCCAGACCAGTAGTAAGATGATGTTAGAAGATATCCAGACCAGTAGTAAGATGATGTTAGAAGATATCCAGACCAGTAGTAAGATGATGTTAGAAGATATCCAGACCAGTAGTAAGATGATGTTAGAAGATATCCAGACCAGTAGTAAGATGATGTTAGAAGATATCCAGACCAGTAGTAAGATGATGTTAGAAGATATCCAGACCAGTAGTAAGATGATGTTAGAAGATATCCAGACCAGTAGTAAGATGATGTTAGAAGATATCCAGACCAGTAGTAAGATGATGTTAGAAGATATCCAGACCAGTAGTAAGATGATGTTAGAAGATATCCAGACCAGTAGTAAGATGATGTTAGAAGATAGCAGACCAGTAGTAAGATGATGTTAGAAGATATCCAGACCAGTAGTAAGATGATGTTAGAAGATATCCAGACCAGTAGTAAGATGATGTTAGAAGATAGCTGGCCAGTAGTAAGATGATGTTAGAAGATAGCTTGGCCAGTAGTAAGATGATGTTAGAAGATATCCAGACCAGTAGTAAGATGATGTTAGAAGATATCCAGACCAGTAGTAAGATGATGTTAGAAGATATCCAGACCAGTAGTAAGATGATGTTAGAAGATAGCTTGGCCAGTAGTAAGATGATGTTAGAAGATAGCTTGGCCAGTAGTAAGATGATGTTAGAAGATATCCAGACCAGTAGTAAGATGATGTTAGAAGATAGCTTGGCCAGTAGTAAGATGATGTTAGAAGATAGCTTGGCCAGTAGTAAGATGATGTTAGAAGATATCCAGACCAGTAGTAAGATGATGTTAGAAGATAGCTAGGCCAGTAGTAAGATGATGTTAGAAGATAGCTAGCCAGTAGTAAGATGATGTTAGAAGATAGCTTGGCCAGTAGTAAGATGATGTTAGAAGATAGCTAGACCAGTAGTAAGATGATGTTAGAAGATATCCAGACCAGTAGTAAGATGATGTTAGAAGATAGCTAGGCCAGTAGTAAGATGATGTTAGAAGATAGCTAGGCCAGTAGTAAGATGATGTTAGAAGATAGCTAGACCAGTAGTAAGATGATGTTAGAAGATAGCCAGGCCAGTAGTAAGATGATGTTAGAAGATAGCTAGACCAGTAGTAAGATGATGTTAGAAGATAGCTAGGCCAGTAGTAAGATGATGTTAGAAGATAGCTAGACCAGTAGTAAGATGATGTTAGAAGATAGCTAGGCCAGTAGTAAGATGATGTTAGAAGATAGCTAGGCCAGTAGTAAGATGATGTTAGAAGATAGCTAGGCCAGTAGTAAGATGATGTTAGAAGATAGCTGGCCAGTAGTAAGATGATGTTAGAAGATAGCTAGGCCAGTAGTAAGATGATGTTAGAAGATAGCTAGGCCAGTAGTAAGATGATGTTAGAAGATAGCTAGGCCAGTAGTAAGATGATGTTAGAAGATAGCCAGGCCAGTAGTAAGATGATGTTAGAAGATAGCTAGGCCAGTAGTAAGATGATGTTAGAAGATAGCTAGCCAGTAGTAAGATGATGTTAGAAGATAGCTAGGCCAGTAGTAAGATGATGTTAGAAGATAGCTAGCCAGTAGTAAGATGATGTTAGAAGATAGCTAGGCCAGTAGTAAGATGATGTTAGAAGATAGCTAGGCCAGTAGTAAGATGATGTTAGAAGATAGCCAGACCAGTAGTAAGATGATGTTAGAAGATAGCTAGGCCAGTAGTAAGATGATGTTAGAAGATAGCTAGCCAGTAGTAAGATGATGTTAGAAGATAGCCAGGCCAGTAGTAAGATGATGTTAGAAGATAGCCAGGCCAGTAGTAAGATGATGTTAGAAGATAGCCAGACCAGTAGTAAGATGATGTTAGAAGATAGCCAGACCAGTAGTAAGATGATGTTAGAAGATATCCAGACCAGTAGTAAGATGATGTTAGAAGATATCCAGACCAGTAGTAAGATGATGTTAGAAGATAGCTTGGCCAGTAGTAAGATGATGTTAGAAGATATCCAGACCAGTAGTAAGATGATGTTAGAAGATATCCAGACCAGTAGTAAGATGATGTTAGAAGATATCCAGACCAGTAGTAAGATGATGTTAGAAGATATCCAGACCAGTAGTAAGATGATGTTAGAAGATATCCAGACCAGTAGTAAGATGATGTTAGAAGATATCCAGACCAGTAGTAAGATGATGTTAGAAGATATCCAGACCAGTAGTAAGATGATGTTAGAAGATATCCAGACCAGTAGTAAGATGATGTTAGAAGATATCCAGACCAGTAGTAAGATGATGTTAGAAGATATCCAGACCAGTAGTAAGATGATGTTAGAAGATATCCAGACCAGTAGTAAGATGATGTTAGAAGATAGCTTGGCCAGTAGTAAGATGATGTTAGAAGATATCCAGACCAGTAGTAAGATGATGTTAGAAGATAGCCAGACCAGTAGTAAGATGATGTTAGAAGATAGCTAGGCCAGTAGTAAGATGATGTTAGAAGATAGCTTGGCCAGTAGTAAGAT